>VXBH01007714.1:201262-256771 GCA_013400035.1 Rynchops niger | reverse complement strand
GCTGCTGCAGCCGGCGCGGGGGGGGGCGAGGGGGGTTGCGCTGGGCACCGCCGGCCCCGGCTCCCGGCCGCGCAGGCAGGGCGGAGGGATGGAGGGAGGAGGAAGGGAGGGAGGAGGGAGAGATGGAGGGAGGGAGGGAGGAGGGCGCTGCAGCTCCTCAATTATTCAGCGCTTCCCCCTCTCCGCGCTCTCCCCGCCTGCCGCATGTGACCGCCCGGCAATAGCCAGGGGTCGGGCCGGGCCCCGGAGACCTCCCTCCACGGGGCTGTCACCCCCACGGCCACCTCCCCACCCACCGAGTCCTCCCTGCCTGCTCAGGTGTCCTGAGGGCTGCCGGCGGCACCCCCCCCAAATTGCCTGGCTGCTGGAAAATAACTCTCCTGGCTGCCTCCTCCAGAGCAGGGGGGTGGGGAACTCCCCCTCTTTTTTCCCCTTGAGCCGTGCTGTGAGGTTTGGGTGCTAATACTGTAATCCCGGAATAGGCAGAATTAGGACTAAAATAACGCCTCATGCATTGCAGCATGCTGTGGTGTCCAGCCCTCTGCGTGGTCTGGCTGGGAGGAGTTAGATCCGGGGTGCGGGATGTATTTTATACCCAAAGATGCTTTTGAGGATAGCTGGAATTCATGTACAAGATATTTGCATTTTTATTTCTTGATTCTTGCTATTTGGTTCTCTCCAGAAGCACTCCCTCTCTCTATTTGTATCCGTACCATTTTGCCATCAAATTCAAACCGGTTTCACCTCCAGTGATGTCTGGCGAGGGTCAGATTCAGTCTCCGTTACAGCTGCATGCTGTAACTTCTAACAGGACCCATTCCCGGGTACAGCGGGTGCCTCGAGTGGAGAGAAGCTGTTAATTCTCTAAACACTGGAATAAATGTCTGCTGGTAAAAATGGAAGGTGTAATCCTTCAGCTTCGGGTCAGTTTGGGAAGCCAATATTTTGTCTAATGTGAGTGACCCCCGACAGGAACAGCATCGCTGGCAGTGACCTTCTGGGGACCTGCAGACAGCAACCCTGCGCAGCTAAACACAGCCAGGATGTCCATGATCCTGTCTTTGGGTGGGACAGAGGACCCCGTGTCATCTCTGATTTCCTTTCCAGCCCTGATTTCTGTGATATTTTTTGTGGCTTTCCAGACAAATGCCGTCATTTTCCCAGTTTTTACCAGGCTCCTCCTTCTCCCCAGCTTAGCTTTACCTCCCTCCCCTCCCTCCCTCGCAGCAGTCTCTTTACAGCCCCTCTCTTCCCAAACGAGAATGGAAAAGACCTCTCCCAGGTTACTGCTGGTCAGCAGAAAGTGTCATCACAGGATGACATGATGCTCCATTCCCTTCCTGCTGCTCTGGCCGGCACACATCACACCACGCAGCAGGAAAAGCCTCGCCAGAGCCAAAGCGCGGCCAGCTGATTACCCTCCTCGCAACCCGCAGTTTTGAAACCTCTGTTTTTATTCCTTCCCTTATTCTTTGATTGCCTGAAAGCAACGCTCAGAGCTGCAGCTGCTCTCCTGTCTCTCTCCTTAGTCCCCATGCTTCCCATTTGGTCGTTGTTTCCCTTCTCGTTCTCTGGCTTCCCCCAGCTGCTTTTGCCCAGTGCGCGGCCACCAGACGCAGCTGTGGATGGCTGATCTCGAGAGCTTCCCTTTGACTAAATCTGAGCAAAAGAGAAAAGCTTCTCCGTTTGCTATTGCATCTCGTTTCGCAGTGAGTGAAAGGTGTGAGGAAAGGATGCGGGTATGTGTGTGTATTTCTGAAATGACCGTCAGCGTGGCCAGGTTTTAGTGGGACTTATCTGCGTGTGTGGGTCCAGAGCCATTTGAGGCGTATGTACCCCTTGGGGCTGGGACCGCACGTGCTGAGGCTGGTGCTGTCGGCACGTCTGGCCCGTTTCAGTGTGGTTGGTATCTGCAGAGAGGGGCTTTTGTGTCCTCTTAGCAAAGCCTTGTAGCACCCAAGTTTGTATGAATCATTGTGTGCTACCACGAAACCGCTCCTGCCTTACACCTTCCCTCTCCTTATCAGACCTCTTGCTGTATAGTAGTTTTCCGGACCCTGTTGCAGTCCAGCCTTTATCTGCTTTTTATTTACCTGTCTCTGTTGTACCTCCAGTTACCTACCTGAAACACCCCGCCGCCACCTTGAGTAATAAAAGGCGCAAATGTTTTGTCAGAGGCTCACTTAAGCTCTGTCTCATTAATCCTGACCCTGTCCTCCTGAGCTTTGTAACTTCCAGTTTTGCAGGAAGATGAATTTCTACAGCTGCCCTTCTGACAGTGCTCTTCAATTTGATTAAATGTGAGCCTGTCATCTGGATGAAGAACTGGATGAGGCCACGGTACCCTCTAGACAAGTCCCGTCAGCGAGATCACCCTCAGATTAGGGTGAAATTTCCCATAGCAGCCAAGCACACGATGACACTTTCGTGGCAGGATTTCCTCTGTCCCCGGCGCTGCCTAGTTTCTAGATTGAAATAATTTCTGCCCATTTTTCTGTAACAGCAAGTGGCTGTCTGACTCGTCATTTAAATACTTAATCCTATTTTGAATTTGACCAAGGCTTTGGCCTCAATAACACCTTATCGCAGGGATCTCCACCAGCTGCTGTCTCATTATCTCGGCTATTTTGCTTATCAGCGTCAAACACGGCCTTTCCGATTTCGTGGGACATAACTTTATTTTTTGTGACTCTGAATGCACACGGACAGAAGCCGCCTGATCAATTTTCTTTCTTCCTTTTATTAATATGTTTGTTTACCTCTCTCATAAACCCCTCATTCTTGTCTCATCCGTGACTAATTAATTGTGCCATTTAAATACCACGATTCCCGCAGTTTTCTGGGCTATTTCTTTGTCTATAGATCTTTTCAATAGGATAGTCAACATGCTCTTGACCTGCTGGCCTCCGAGTCCCTCTAGGGCTTCCAGCATCCTCACCTCATGGGCCCTCTTTCCCTTCATGAAACCTCCTCAAAAAGGAAAAGCTCATCTCTAATTCCTTTATTTTGCTGAGTCTTCCTTAGTGTTGTTTCTCAAAATGGTTTGCCATCATCAAAACTGACTAATGGGCTGTTGAGAAGAGATCGCTTGGGTTCCCCTGGGATTTACAACGGGCTCCCAACCTGTGTGCTTGGCCACCCCACCACATTTTTGTTGGTTTTGCAAAGACGCACTGGTTTGGGTTATGTATCCAAATAAAAAAGTTATTTGAAACAAATGAAGTTGTGGAGGAAAAATTATTTTGGAATCAAATCAAATTCCGATCAGAAAGTGCATTTGAGATGGGCATGAGAATTGAAAATTATTATCTATTTTCACATGTTCGCTCCCCAGCACCACTGGGCACTACCAGGGAGAAGCCACAGCATCTTTTCCTCGCTGTTTCCGTGTCCGGCTGCGCTCCCTCCACCAGCTCCTGTTAGATGAGTGGGGCTGAAGGCACAGTCTCCATCACACGTTCATCATTTAGCGAAGGCGGTTGGAGAGTGTCAGCTCTTAGGAAAGATTGATATTTTGTAGAAAAGCACGACTTTTGTCCGCAAGCACCAGGCTGCTTACAGGGACATCCCATGAAGCAGGCGCTGGGACGCAGCGATGGGAGCGGGTTAGACCTCCACCTCCTCGCTCTGGGTGTCCAAGAGCTCGTATCCACGGCTTTGGCAAGCGTTCTCACTCCGATTTGGTCCGGGGCATCACAAGTTAACTCACTGAAGAGCAGTAGTTCCAAAGTTCAGTTCACAGTGTCTCTGAGCAGAGGCCAGATGGAACCCCGCGGAAGTGCCGGTATTTTTAGAAATGTAGCCAGAATGCTTGGCCACATTTTTTCTTCCTTTTCCATCAGCTGGAACCTCAGCGAGTACCCTATAGGGGTCAAAGTGTTGGAGGCATTAATGTAGGAGGATAAGAAGATGGATTAATCTTGCTGTCTCATCTGCTGTTGATGGCGAGTGGTACGAAGAATAGAAGCGCCAGGAAGGGTAGTCCTGCCATTAAAGCCCCAACTCAAGATTTAGAAAACCTCACCCAAGTTACTGACTCTGCAACAGGTTTCCTGGGCCGGCTTCTCTGTTCCCTGCAGTCCTAATGCTGGGAAATGGTAGCAAAAATATTGCCCAGTCTCGGTGGGTGAGTTGGCTGCGTAGGCTGTCATTTCTTTGTGTGAGGGAATGTCTCTACGTGCTTGACGGGACCCTGGCCTCAGTGGGGCAATGTGGCTTGGCAAACGACATTAGCTGGGCAGGTGAAAGCAAGCCCCTTGAGTGGTGAGCTGTACCTCCCTCCTCCCTGACCCCTTTGTGAATTCTTACCCTGATGCTCAGGGACTGCAGCCCTGACACAGCAGGGAATGAGCCCGGTGCTCACGGGGCACCTTCTTCATTATTTAAATTATTTTTCTGTAGTGGAACTGGCCATGGGCTTAATTTCTGCTCAGGGGACCGGAAAGGGTTCATGTGCCCTGCCAAGTGGCATCTTGGACAGGTTAAAAGGAAACAGCAGTGTGGGTATTTCTCATAACACCAGGGTGCTTCCCTGCTGTGTGGGAGGGGAACCTCAGTGGTGCGGTGGAATAAACAGAAACGGGGGTAAAAACCCAGAGCAGCGAAGCCTGGGCGTGCTTTGCCATTTGATTTTATCCAGCTAAGATTTCTCCCAGGCTCACTCTTTCTTTTTCCGTACCCTTTATGTCAGGTTGTGCGGAGAAGACGGGTAATGCATCCATCAAACAGGTTCCCTGTTCAGATAGACGTGGGGTGACGGAGCGTTAAAGAAATCCGTTTCAGAGCCATATGCCAACGTACAGTCCAAGTCTAGTTCCAGCGTGAGCTGTGGCCTCTCCCCCGGCTGGAGGCTGCCGCTGGTGCCTACAAAAGAAGCGATGTCCTCTGGTTGTGCTGGCCCTGTCCCCAACACGGAGGTCCCACTAGCACCAAAAGAGCTGCGTTAACCTCGGCCATGGGCAGATAAAGACCCGTGTGATGGGGTCAGGGGCCGCATGGGGTGGGGATACATGTGGGGACACCCCACCTTGGGGACAGAGAGTCCCAGTGGGGCTCCCCTTCCCATGCTGGGGCTGCAGTGGGGCCGCAGACATGCCTTTGGGGGAGGCCGGGATAAAGCAGCTGCCATCGAGAGGGGATTAAACGATTCAGGGTTTGGAGGATGCTGCCTTATTTAAAGGACCACACACTATTTTTTTCTTATCCAGAGAAGACTGCGTTTAACAACAAACCAGGCAGAAGTGTCTTTGTTGCCTTCTCGTTTTCTTCATCCCATGGTTTAACATTAATGTGTAGTTGATAAGTGTGACCTGTCCATGCAGGTCACACCACGTATGCGGTGATGATTATGTCTTAATCAAGTGAACCTTGATACATCGCTGAGTATCGGTTCCCACTGTCCTGTAGGTGGGTTTAGCTCTTCTGGATTTCAGTTAAAGTAACAGAGATGCAGCTGGTGTCAGATTTTGGTCTAGGTTATCTGTTCCAAGAGTGACAGATAAAGTACCATAGCACAAAAATGATATCAGCACAGGGACATTGGATGGATTTATTGGCAGATTACATGCAGGATGTGACTCTGGATGTAGAGTCACTCCCAGGAAACCGCTCTGACTGTGTTAGGAATGAGTTTGACTCGTGTTGGGTGCTCCCGAGAAGAGAAGGGCAGCCCCTATTTGGTGTCTTTAAGCTCTACAAAAGTCACCAGCCACCTTGGGTTTGATGCGACGTACAACATGCAGCCTGTATCTGCCGGCACTGCCCCGTTCTGGCAGTTCAGCGCTTACTCCGGAGCCGTGCGCCACCACCTTTGCCACCCCTCATGTGCCCTGTACAGAGATGCCTCTCAAGCTCAAGAGGATTGCTTGGCATAGCCATCTACTCCTCTCAATAAATCTGTGGCTGTAGCAGGAGCTGTGCTGGGCTAGCTTTAGGCAGAAACTCACTGTGTCAGTAAAGAGCTCAGAGAGAACATTTTTACTTTGGTATAGGAGCAGGTGCTGTAAAAGGTTTTGTTAAAGTCTGCTATTGCTTTGAGAGGAAGGCTTTGGCATGAGGACGCATCTCATAGCCCGGTTCATCTGCAAAGAGCAGGGGGCAGGAAAGATGTGTTGCTGCAAGGGCTTCTTGTTCTGGGAGGCTGTCGGGGGGGTGACTCGCTCTGCTGTGATGTTGCACGCACCAGGCTGTGTTTGATCTCCATCACTTTCCCCTGTTGCCTCTCATGGCCGCCATCCTGGACTCCTTGCAGCTCCCCATCACCTGTACCTTGTTGCACATGGCTGGCAGAGCTGGGCTCTGGGGGTGCAGTGGTGACCTCCATGCTGGGGCTGGGGAGCATCACAGAATCACAGAATGGTTCGGGTTGGAAAGGACCTGAAAGATCACCTGGTTCCACCCCCCTGCCCTGGGCAGGGACACCTCCCACCAGCCCAGGTTGCTCCAAGCCCCATCCAACCTGGCCTTGAACCCCTCCAGGGATGGGGCAGCCACAGCTTCTCTGGGCAACCTGGGCCAGGGGCTCACCACCCTTATGGTAAAGAATTTCTTCCTGATATCCAATCTAAATCTACTCTCTTTCAGTGTGAGGACATTACCCCTTGTCCTATCATTACGCTCCCTGATAAAGAGTCCCTCCCCATCCTTCCTGTAGGCCGTTTAGGGACTGGAAGGGGCTCTAAAGTCTCCCCGGAGCCATCCCTTCTCCAGGCTGAACACCCCCAACTCTCTCAGCCCGTCCTCATAGCAGAGGGGCTCCAGCCCTCCCAGCATCTTTGTGGCCCATCCACAAAGCCATCTGGTGGCATCCATGAGCCATCTGTCCCCACTGTGACACGCTACAGTGACACGTCCAGCATACTCTCTGCTGGGCTGCCCACCCACAGGAGAAGCTGTTCTGTTGTCCTCAGTAAAACCAGCGTTAGGCCACAGTATTTGGTTTGGGTTTGTACACAGGCAGCTTACACGCTACTGCTGAGAGATCCACGTTCAAATTAGTGGTCTTCAGAGTATTTTAGCATTTGCTTGCCAGATTTTACCCAGAGATGGAACTATTTCTGCTTGAATGACAAAAAAAAACCAACCCACCATGGCTGATGTGAGAAAAAGATGTGAATGTTTCCTTGGATTTTAACTGTCTGCTTGATTTATCCATCTTGCTGCTAATAATGGGCAGGGCTTTGCCCATCCTGGGGTTTGGAAAGAGGCCGCTGTTCGTGCGAGTGCGTTTGCTTTGCATGCAAATAAGAAGGTTTATTGTCTGTTGTTTGTTTCCCGCAAAAGCGCAGCTTTTTGCGTGTCCAGAATAACCACTGTCATCCCAGGAGCAGGCTTTGCAGGAAAGGAAAGGTTTGTGAACATACCACGGACTGAGGCTAAGTGGCATCAGCTATTCAGCCGGAGAGCACTGCTCGTCTGCTCTGAAACCGGTGGCACTGCAGGAAAAAAAAGGACTATATTGATCTGATAGTTTGTTGTCATTGACGTTTCTATTGATCTACTATTCCCCCATGATTTCTTACTGCTAAAGCCAAAGGGCAGTGTTGGGAAGGGTCAACACCGAAGGCGAAAACGTTACCCAGGTGAAACCACAGTGCAGTTTTCCTTGGAGTAAACGCAATTTCTCAGTTGAAGCTCAGCCAAGATATTTTGGCTAGGTCATTCCAGGTCTGCTCAACCTGATTTTGTATCTCAGCTGAAGGACAATGAGCCAAACCCTACACCTCTGAAGTCACCGTGGGTTTAATATCGTAATGCAGCCTTGGCTGAGTGCTGCTTGAAAGAGCCGAGTGGCACGGATTGAATTACCTGCAGCATATTAGTCGAAATCTCCTATGCAAGACCCGCAGGGCCTGGTGCAGCTCAGCTTTCAGGGGAAGCTGATAAGATCGTAGCCCGTGGCAGCATAGTTTTAGGTTTTAATTTGGTATTCATTATGTCATTATCAGCGATCAGGGTCCAGGCTCGCTTAAGAGCTGCCAATGGGATCTCGAGCCGCAGCTGCCGGCTCCGCTGGCTTTGGTGCAATGACTTGCCGCATGTCGGGTCTCTGGTGTCGGTACCCATGGCACGGAGCAACCATCCTTTAACCACCCTCCTTCGATACATGGGGGGTGCCCTGTCCGTCAAACTACCCCAAAGATGCTTTAAAAAACAGGTAGAAGGAGGAACGCAAACCAGATGGCTTCTCTGGAGAATGAAGATCGGATTTTCGGTTAGTTTGTGTATCTTGTAGTAACTTAAAATAGCCTCCTTTCTGTTTGTTGAGGCAAATAGGACAAGACATTAATATGCACATCCTAGCAGTAAATAGGTTTCAAGCAAGCTTCTGCAGCACTGGGGGAGGATATTAGGACAGCGTGTTTTTCATCACTGATGTGCCAGCTAGTACGCAAAAAGATTCTGCTCTTACAAAGCAGGGAAAGGATTGGAACGTTGAGGAAAAAATAAGTTTTTCCACTACTATGTAGACAGAAAAAAAGGTTGATCCAGAAGAGAACACTAGTATTGCTTCTAATTCAGATAGATCTAATGCTAAAAATTACACCTTTTTAGCTCCAAATGGGTTTTGGAGTGGGCTGGGTATAGATATGATGTGGCTCTTGAAATCAGGTGGATTGTACATAAATAAAATGCTATTAATGTTGACCCATTCTGCTTTTTTAAAAAATTGTATTTATTGTTCTTTTCCTGGCCCTTAACTTTGCACATTTATGAAGATGGGCTTTCAGAAATAACATCTCATAGCAAAATCCACTGGGCTTTTCCATAGAGGAGTTAATGGCCTTTATGAAAAGGTTTACCTCATCTGAGGGGCTGTTTTCAGTCTCACGAAACCAGCGCTGAGCGGAGCTGGAACGAGGGCCAGAGAAGGAGCCGGCGCCATCTTCTCTGTGCAGAGCACATGGGAAAATGCTTTGTTTCCTGCTTTTGGGTACAGTAAAATAAATTTCAATTAAAAACCAGGAGGAGTGAATGAGTAATTTCTTAATGTATCCAGTCAGGAAAAGAGAAACGAACACATCAATTAGGCAAACGAGATTAATGCTAGGGGTGTGTCCTCGCTGTCCGCATAAAGCATCGACAGCCCGGCTTCTGCTCAAATATACCCTGATAAACCCGGGCAATAACCCATCTGTATTTACCTTCTTAATTTATGGGAACAGAGATTAGCAAGGACTTCGAAGCATATGATTCAATCATGTTTCTCACGGCTTATACAACTGCTGGTTATAAAATTATGCCTGTAAGCAAGGGAAAGCCCCTCCTTCCATCCCCTCTCCAGCTCCTCGAGGGGGATGTAAGCCTTCAGTGGTCCTCACTGCCCGTCGCTGGAGATGGCATTTATGTCCTGGATCCATGGAGTACAGTCACCCTCATCCACACTCTTCGTGTTCGGGTATGGTGTTTGGTTTTGCCTGTGAAAAATACAATACTTGAACTGCGTTTTGATGACCTGCGCCAAACAACAAGCCAGGGCTGTGGGCTCGCTGTCTTGCTGCAGGGAAAGGAGATGTGCCACAGCTCCTCTGGGGACAACAGGGACCACAGGTGCCCCGGCCAGGCTCAGGACACATAGCACATGCTGGGGGCTTGGCAGGGTGGGCAAAGCTAATGGCAGGTAGTTTTTAACCATACGGGAGCACGAGAAAGCAAGCAAGCAAACCTAAGCAGCAGAGGAACCATGTAGCGCTACAAAGGGAAGGAGGAAAAGCCCTCTGCTCAGTGTTTGTCATCATCTCTTACATATGCACTATCACAAGCAATTAAAAAAGCATTAATGCTTCATTATTTTCCCAACAGCCTAATAAAAATGGTTTTAATCCCAGTTTCTTATTGCCATGCCCTTTGTGCTGGTGGATTTCAAGGAGCTGATGGGTGCAACACTGGCTTTTCTGCAGCCCGGATAACTGGGGCTGGCCACTGAGTCCTTCCCGCTGGGAAGCATCAAGCTGAGGGACGGGGGTCAAAGCTGCTCAGCGCTTCGTTGGAGCAGCAACCGGTTGCTGCTGAGCCACAAGCTGCTCCGGTACGGTGGCACCGGTCAGCCCAGGGGACAGCGGGGACCTGCCTGGCTTTCACTGCTCCCCGCTGCCCGCAGAGACGCAGCCCCACAGCGAGGAACAGCAGCACCGACGGCAGCTGAAGGGATTGAAACCAATGTGCTTCTCATAGCAGATCTACGCTTTGAGGAGAAATTAAAATAGGTCTTCTATTGACAACTTTGTTGTGCTGGTACAGGATTATTCCTCGTTCGAGACCTGAATGGAGACTCGGCTGCTAATTTTGCCATTACGGAATTTCCTGGGTTGTTTTTACTGCACAGATAAGAGTAAGGAGAGTTACGCATAATGAAATTTTGCTGTAGGGTAGCACATATTATAGTGTCTAACAGTTATTTAACCCTCCCTCCCACCCTGCTGACTAACGCGTGTATAAGCAGGCTTCACCCAGCTTGAATTCCCACTTTCCTTTCCCGTTAACCGGGGAGTATGAGCTGCCTGGTGCTCTGTGCTGTGCACGGGGCACGCCGTACCCAACAACATCAGTTCCTGAGATACATTCTAGAGGTGCATGCCTGCAGGCAATTTGTATCCTCTCGTGTGCGGACACAAGACCAGACCACAAAGTCAGTTCGTCCTGGGGTTTCTGTGAGGTTCCTGGTGTTGCAGCATCCAGGAGGGGATGCAGGAGGATGCGGTTTACTGGGCGCTCTGGAAATAGCTGTTTAGCAGAATAATTTCCCTTTTCCTGCTGGGCCCTAGCGTGGAGGTGCGTTATGCTTCAACACAGTTGCTGTGGAGCATCACCGGTCGCTGCTGGGTGACTTGTCCCAGGTGGCTCTTCATCAGCTGGTCTTTGGAGAGGGGGATGGTGAACAAGGAACGCTGGCTTGACAAGATGTGTGTTTTCCTTTCTTTCTTTTTTTTTTTTTTTTTTTTTAAGCAAGAAACCCTAGTGTTTTGTTGACACAAAGCAAGTAACAGTTCATTTGCAACTCCCCAAATGAAGCTAAATTACTCTGAATAAATTGAATATTAAAGCAACACCTGAGCAAACCCAATCTCCTCATGGATGGTTTAGTCCTACTTGGAAATGCCTAAAAGAAATTAGGCAGTAGAAAATTTAGGCATGTTCAGCCTAACGGGTTCCTCAAAGATAACCGACGACAGCCCCTACCCACCCTCCCAAGGCCCTATTCGTAGCGCTTATCTGAGTCTATCCTCCATGTTTTCTGGGTTTTCCATGACTTGTAAGATATTATTTCCTGCTGGCGGTGGACTGTTTGAGTATTTCCGAGCCTGAGCATGTTCACAAGAGGTATACTACCAGTCGATCTCACTGCACAGCAGCGCAGCAGCTCGGCTCTGGATTGATGAAAACAAATGAGTATTTAAATTGAAGAGTCCTTTGACGTTGTGCAGTTAAAGATGTTCTTCCCTATGATAATTAATGATTTTGAAGGCAGGCAGCAGGAGATGAGGGAGAGCAGGAGGGGAGCGATGGCCCTGGCAGGCTGTGCCCAGCTCGGGGACCCGTCGCCGGCTCCTCTCCACAGGAGAAGCAGCGGATATCTGTGGGGAGGGAATAAATTCATACCCAACACCGGAGCAGAAATCTAGAGCCAGAGCCATGCCATCTCTAAGGAAATTTGTGATTTTTGCCTCTGGTAGGAAGGACCGCTGGGTAATACGTAGCAGCTGTCAGTGGGTGCCAAGCGGCCAAATCCAGCAGCGGAGCTCTACGCGCTTGAAGCAGAGCTGGATTTGCCCTGCTTGTTCTGCTTTATCGGTGCCCTTTCCCAACATTTTCCCTTGTAGAGGTTGTAATTTTCTGTCAAATTGTAACTGCAGAGCTGTGCATTTTAATCCTGTGTAATGATAGTCCTCAGGAACTCGGTCATCCCCGACATCACACATCCACCGTCCCCCCTTGCCCCTGCAGAAGCAGATTGAAGGGCTATTACGGGAGGTGGCTGAAAGGGGGGGGGTCTTGTTCTCCGAGACCTTTCTTGTTCCTCCTGCTATTATTTTTAGAGCTCTGACTTAGAGGTTTGCTGCCGCAGAGACAACCTCCTCCCCGGCACTCCCTCCCGAGCCAAAAGCCACCCTACTCCCACCTTCAAAGCAGATGTGACTCAGCCTGCAGTTTGGGGGCTTTTTGTTTAATTCGGAGAAGGATGAGTCACAGGAGGCGAAGGCAGAGGCTCAGCTGGCAGGAATCAGCCGACGGGCCTCGCGAGTCAGCTCGGCTGGGCTGATTCACCCCAGTGGAGGGTCCACCGCCTTCTACAGCAATCCTACACACCCCCCACCACGGGCTGTGCTGGGTAAACGCCATCAGTATGGGGCAGCTGATAGAAGAGGTGCGAATTACCGTCAGGTTGGTGGCGAGGCAGAGAAATTTAAAATGTCTTCCTGCTCAATTTAAAGGGCTGGGAAAAACGAGTTCTCTGCTAACAAAACCCTCGTCAGCTTTCCGCAGCAAGGGCGCGGGGGTATTTCCAGGCAGCATTGGGGAAAAAGCAAACACGCTGTGTGCAAGCCCAAGAGCTCTGGCCTACAATTTTCAAGTGCTCCTGCAATTTCCCCAATCAAGCCAGTGGAACGGGATTTGGCCTGATCAGCACTTAAATAGGAGACACACATGAAAGCAATGACCTGATTATCCTTTGTAGCTGGCTGCCTCAGTTGTATCTTGCCCCATCAGCAGGTAGCTGTTGATGCTACCTCAGGAGCAGCGTGCAGGGGACAACCGGTCCTGGGGAAGCAGCAGAGGAAACTTCCCTGTGTGCAACTGCAGACTGGCGCCATCCCAGCAGGGTGTGGAGAGTCCCCCTTGCCCAGCAGCATGGTTAGTATGCGCCTGCGAGGGCTTGCAACAAGCCTCTTCTGTTCTAAATGTCTTGGTACCAAAGCGCTGTCTATAAAACTTATTTTCTTTATAAGTGTTAAAAATGAGGATGGCAGTCAGAAATGTAGGGAAAACCAAGTAAAAAACAAAGCTTCCTGCAGCTGTTTTATTGAGAGCATAAGGAAGATTTTTATTTTTTATTTGTTTTCGTCCCCGGTGTTGCCGTTGGTTTCCAGTTTGTTCAATGTATTTTGTCCACTCGCACCATAATTTTCCTTGTTCTTTCAGCTGGGTGCTGTTTACTCCTTCACATCCTCTAAATCACATCAGATTACTGCATCCCATGGATGATGCAACTCAGTCTCAATAATCCTCTGCTGGAGAAATTGCCTCTAGCAGGCTAGAGACCCTACTGAACAAAAGGCACCCAGGGAGTGCTGTGCTTTCCTTTGGGCTGGGCACCTTCCAGTATGGGAGGTGGGATGTGACTCAGAAGGCAGCTCCTGGATGAGCTGCTCCAAAACTATCACTGATGAAAAAACAAATTCTGTACACCGATATAGAAGCAGAATTGCCATCAGGTTGGTTGTCAAACAGGGACTCTTTGGTTGCTGATGGGAAATGGTCTTAGCCTTCTTCCCATCCTGAACTGAAATACTGAGGGACTCTTACATGGAGGGAGCACAAGGGCAGAGTAGAACCACTGTATAAGACATCCAACGGGTCAGTCGTCATTGTGTAATGTTGTATACAAAATAGCTTCATACATATCTGCCACTGGTGGCAACACTTCTTGTCAACCATCTGCTTACAGATTCTTAGTGAAAAACTGTGTTATTTATAGAAGAGGTTGCAACAGGGCACCTCATAAAACTAAAACAAGTCAATCTGGCATCTTGGTAAATACTGCTGTTGGACTGTGTGGACAGTAGACATGCAGGAAAACCAATCTTTTTCATCATGATGATACTGCAAGATAAGTGCCTACGTGGAAGCGATGTTGGTTTGAAGCAAAATGGCCATGTTCTTCTTGCTCTTCCACCTTGGCCCACCTTAGCAAAGATATAATGCGGAATGCACATGCATTCTTGTCCAAAACTCCTGGGGGTAAGCAGGGTGAGGAAGCTCAGGGTGTGTAGATGGGTGCAGAAGACCCCGTTGGGTTTTTCAGAGCAGGGTTAGGATGAAACCCTCTTGCTCTGAGCCAGGATGGGCTTTGGCTCAGAAGAGCCAGATGGAGCATTTTCAATAATGCCACCAAGCTTTGGGTCAAGATCTCTCTTGGTGTGTCTCTGCTTCTGAGGCTCATAGGCGAGTGACTCCTGCTTGCGTAGTCTTAATTTCCTGTAGCTTTTTGAGCAGAAAGGCTCTTGTGCTTGTAGACGTTCTTCTGCGTAACATCTTTATTCCTGTGGAAAAGAATGTTTCGGAAAAGACTAATTTTAGCCGTTACTTAGGTTTTGACTGAAGACTTTGTTGTAGCTGCGAAAGATCTTACAAAAGAATGCTGCAAGCATAATTGTTGGCTTTTTTTGAGCAAGGATGAAAGTTTAAAATACATGGCACGGAGTGAATAAAAACAAACCAAGCGCGGTCCTGCTGTCAAGTGTCCAGCGTACGCAGGAGAGAGGCAAGAGCCCGTGGCGAATGCAGCACATCGCTGGCAGAATCTCTTGTTGGGTCTGTAAATTCTTGTCCAAAGCCCAGAAAAATCAAGGGGCTCCTATTGAGTTCCTTGACCTTGGGATTAGGCAGGATGTAAAACAGGAGGCCACGGATAGTGATAACATGTTTTGGAAAAGTTATGCAAATGATGTTAAAATACACGATTTAAAATATTAGCTCTGGCAGGGAAAGACTGCTGAAGCTTCAGTCAAGGGGAACAAATATTCCATAAATTAAAAAGTCAGGAGTTGGCTTTAAAACAATTGCTTTGTAAGCGAATGTTCCCTTTTGTGGTCTGCATGAAATGTGCTGCGGGAAGGGCTACAGCTCAGCTGCCTTCTGAGGGGGTAGATATTGCCATCATCAAATATGCCTGAAGAAATGGCTCAAGTTTGCACTTTTTTTTTTTTTAAATAAAGGGAATCTTCCCAGAAGGGAGCTGTGGTCCATTTGTAACTGTAGGAGAAAAACTGCGTCGTTATGCCAGCCCAGCACCATCATGAGCAAGGGTTGACTTGTGTTTTAAAATCAAAAGCCACATATCTAGTCCAAGATGTAAATTTATTTTTTTTTTTTAAATCACTCTTTTTTTTTTTTTTTTCTTTTTAATGCTGTAAATATGCATGTCTTTGATGCTTCCAAGGCAAAGTCTAGAGTGTATAACACTATTTTCTGTGATTATTTCAATTACCTAGTAGATCTGCTGTGCTTTTATCCACCACGGCTTTGTTTCTCTGGGAGGAAGGAGGTCAGAGATTACAGGAGGAGCTGGCAAAAAGAAGTCAATTTTAACAGTGCAAGTAACGCTTAATGGCAAGAAGCAAATTCATAAAATTTAAAAAAACCCAAACATGTGTTAGTCAGTGGTAAATTGCTTCTGGTCAAAACAGTCTTGGTTCGGTCTTTTCTTCCCCTCCCAGGTGCAGCATTTCCAGCATCTTGCACAGTTTCTTTTCTTTTTTTAATATTTAATGAACGCTGTTCCTGAACTCGCGGATGAGCTAAGGGGAGGGTAGGTCCAACCCGTGCATTCAAGATACACCCTAAAAATGCTGTGTGTATGAAACCTCCCCAAGCCCTTGAGCATGCAAAATCTTGACCCAGATCTGGATGCACGTTTCCCACTGCCTCGCTTATCCCTGGGAGTAGTCCAGAGAGAGTAAACTTCAGCCAAATAGCGGGCAGAAATTAAGGAAAGAGAAGCAGTAAGCGCAGATTGGAGAAATAAAGAAATAAATCCAAACACAGAGTTAAATCACCACATTGCGTAGTGAATGTGATTAAGTAGCGTTTGAAAATCTCTGCTTGCTTTTCCCCAAGCTGAACCTATCCGCTCCCTGCCCGCGGCCGGTGGGGGGTACCACGCTTCCTCCAGCAGCAAAAAGTAACCGGCGCGTTCCTTGCATCAGTATCAGCAAGGAGCAAGTGAAGGGCCAACACTCTGGGGACGCACACGGCTTCTGAGGTCCAGACCAGACCCCACCCTGACTCCAGACCTTCACGTCTGTTCCACTGTCTTTATAATTATGATTTTACCTTTTACTGCATTAGCCCCAAGAGGCTTTTGGCTCGGTAACGCTTGTGGCTTGATACTGATGTACCGAGACCCTCTGGTCTTTAAAACACTTACAAGAAAAGCAAGTTACTTGTTAAAGGTTTCACTCTTGTTTTCAAATGATTGAAATGACGCTGGAATGTGAGACATTAGCCTGCTATTGCTGAAGAACACTGAATTTGATTAGTCCCTGCTCTGTTTTTCTTTTGGCTGGAGAAAAAAAAAAAAACCAACAACCGTTGCTTTTGCAGAAACAATTTATTTGCACTGTGTAATAGCAGAGCACTGGGATGTGCTTTGTCCCACTTTCAGGTTTTGTGTTATGGAGTAACAGCTTCATGTAGCTTTTTCTTGCCTGGACCTTTAACACTCCCCTTCCTCTGTGGTTTCTGCCAGCTGTGTTTTTTCAAGGGAACATTTCTGTATTAGAAAGAGATCACTGGTCTCCTGTCCCACGGGCAGAGCAGCAGTCCCTGACTGTGGGCCTGGAGCCTGATGTTGGTGGGACTCCACCTTGTTTGCAGAGGTACAGACAGTGAATTCAGGTGATCATGCCCCATCCCTGGAGGGGTTCAAGGCCAGGCTGGATGGGGCTCTGAGCAACCTGGTCTGGTGGGAGGTGTCCCTGCCCAGGGCAGGGGGTGGAACTAGATGATCTTTAAGGTCCTTTCCAACTCTAACCATTCTATGACCATTCCCTTGGTTGGTGCTGAGCTGGCCGTGGCGTGTCTGGGGAGAGACTGGCAGCCCTGAGTCTGGTTGCACACTCTGCTATGAAACCTCAGGGGGATTTACCCTGTTCCTTCCTGAAAGCTCAAGGCAAACGCGGAGCAAGCCAAATCCAGCTGGCTTCGTTTAACAGAGCGAAGATGTGAACATTGAGCTTGTCCACCACAGCTCTCGAGAGCAAAAGAAAATGATACAGAATTTCATCTGGAGGTATTGCGAAGCTGGTAACCCATCGCTCATCCACAGTGTCTCCTTGAAGTTACCTTTTTTTTTATTGAGTGCACTAAAAAAAAGTCAGAAAAAAATCTGTCTTCCTTGACTAATGCAATTGCTTTACTCCCCATCCCTGTTCAATCCTGCTCTTTTTTTTTTTTTTTTCTTTTTTTTCCCCATTGCTCCATTTAATTCGATAGCATTTCCTTGAGCATGTCAGTGCTCTCTGCCTCTCTTCCCCTGAACGTGAAATGCAGATGATACAATACTGCCCGTATCACACGGACAATGGAAGTTATGTCATGGGGTTTTTAAATACTTCAAGTCATAGAGAAGAAAAGCCACCTTCAGAGGTTTGGGGATATCCTTTAACGTAGCGCTTGGCTCAGGGAACTGATGGGCTAAATGGGTAAGATGAGAACCAGAGGAATGGTGCTAAATAGAGGTTATGTTGTGAAGCGCAGCTCTGGGTCCGTGTTTAACCCTCCCCTTGGCATTGTTGTGCAATCTCTGAAGGGAGCAGATGCTAGAGCAATACTTTTAAATAAATGACTTAAATTAAAGGTGCTTTCTTGAACAGCACTGTGGTGCCCTTCAGGGAGGATGACTCCTGAGTCACCAGCAAGAAGCTGGTGGTGAGCCCAACAGTCCCTCTAGCTTTGGCTGTCCTTCTCATCTCTTCAGTACAGGTTCGCCCTGTTCAGACTCAAATATAAAAGTGCAGTATAAAGAATGCAAAGCCATGTTAAAAAAATTGGATGTGGCATTAGTCATTCCTTACGCAAGAGCCGTCCCTGAGGAGCAGGAGGCAAGCAGAGCAAGGCATCACGCCATGGTTTCTGTGCGGTGCAAAGGCAGCCAAAGCCCAGATCTCCCTTGCTGCTGCTCAGGGGCAGCAATATGTTCAATACCGAACATATTGAATCAGATGGATTATTTCACAACACTGTTTTGTCAATAGTCAGTGTCTATTAATCCTATTCTGTTCATGCTTTCTCTCACTCTTATCCATGAGGGATTAAGTGAATAAATAAATAAAATAACGTGGTGGATCATACAAGAATCAATCAGGTTTTCCTATCAACTGAGTCAAGAAGGTATTATAACTGAAAAACTTTGCAAATTCAAGCTTCCGAGATTGGCAATTATTACACCCTTTGGGTTAAACTCTGAAGCCTTGTCTCACTTTTTGTGTTTAGATTCAATGATAGTTTCCCTGATTAAGAACTATGCAAATCTAGCAACCAGTGTAGACCCAGGTTGGACTTTGAGGCTATATTTATGCTTGTGTTCAAGTGTGGAGTCATGTTCCATGGTGCAGGAGGTCAGACTTTGATACTATTCAGATGTTGGAGCCGTCCATGGCATGTTTTTGGCCTGTGCCAGGCAGCGCTCCCTGGGCACAGGGCAGAAGTCAGTGTGGGTCAGAGACCCTTCCCGTAGGCAATTTGCTCACAACCTTTTTGTTTTGCTGGTTTAGACAGTTAAGTGCTATGGACACGGGTCATCCTGTGCCAGCTGGCCAATATCCAAGAGAATGGTCCCAAGCATAATTAATTTATTAGCAGAGAGGTAGCCTGATTGAATTGGTGGGTTGCTTATGGGGGCTAAAGATTCTTTCAAGATTTGGCCATTTGGAGGCAGTAAATCTTTGCCTTAGTAAAGACTTCTGGATTTGACCCAAAGTAAATTAGTTCAGATGAGTCAAAAAGCCAAGCGAAAAAGGCTGAGAGAGCCTCATACAAGCCGTAAGTTGTGTATGAAGGATTTTGAAGGCGGCCTCTTGATTGTCCTCTTTCTTTTGGTGTTCCAGGGAATACATTGGGCAAATACCATGGGGATAAAGGAAATATTTTTGTCAACAGAAAATCTACAGATAGTTTCAAAAGGGCAACCCTGCTAACAAATTTTTTGATGGTATGTTCTGCCTTGGGCAGAAACTGCTGAGCATTATGTACAGTGCTTAAAGTTGGTTACTTCATGTTGTGCCACTCTAATCACTTCTGAGTGTTAATGTATGTGAATTAGGAACAAGATTAAAATTATTCTTGGGAGTGAAATGTGTTCTTTCTGATGAAGCATGAAATTAGCTGTCTCTCAGCAAAGACCCTGTCTAACTGTTGTTTATACGGACTTCTTTCAGAATTGGGGCATTGATGGTTTGGATCCAAACTTATTAATGAGAAAAAAATATTTAAAAAAATATTTGTAATATGTTTGGAATGACTGCGTGATGTTTTGCTTGCTGCCAGTGATGTTGCTTGCTGTAAGATAACCTCAGATAACTTGGGATTTCCTCTCCACCGCTGTTTGCCTTATAATGGACATCTCTTTCTAGGTAGGGAACAGTCTCCCTTGTTAGGGAAGGTGAGAAGCTGTCTGATTTGAAAATGGATTGAAATAAGGCAGCTGTTGTGCAGAGAGTCAAGAGGAGAGCACGGAGTCACACAAACCATGAGCATGAGAAGCAGGATAACAGGAACAAAGGGGCCATGCCTGAGCTCAAGAGAAATGCTAAGGCAGACTAAGAAACCACTCTGTTTTAACCCTCTGCCTCTGATTGTCATGTTTGCACGGATAAATGAGTCGGGCTTTGTTTCAAAGATACTGTAAGTTGCCACTACATTTTCTGAAACAAGAAAATCTATAGGGAAGTGCCAAAGCTAGCAACCATCCTTAAAAAGATGTTTCATTTAATTCAAAATGACCTTCACATTAACATTTACCCAGATAGGCTATGACCAGTACAATCAATTAAGAGCTGAGTCACTAGACACTTATGTTTAGGTACCTAAATCGCTCCATGACTCATGTTTGATCTAAGATATTTCTGTGGGAATGGCTGGAGTTCATGCCAGTGTAAGGCAGATGGCTGTAGCAGGTGAGATGCGTTGTCCTCAGGAAGTGCTACCATCTCTTACTGGCTGCAGAGAACCTGGATGAGGTCTTGGACTAGACAGGAACTTTTCAGGTAGCTGCGTCTCGTTATTTTATGACTCGAAGCCACCCTGTAGCTGGTGGACTTGGCCGTGGTTGGACTTCATGGGTGGACTTGATGAACTTTAAGGCCCAACCTAAATGATTCTATGATTCTACATCTGCCCTTTGTCCAAGCAGAGATGAAGCCAGTGACTGGGCTGGGAGCGATGCTTAGGGCAAAGTGTGCTGAAGTCCAAAGACCACTTAGGCAGCAGTAATGTGTTGCTGGAGGGCCATCAGAGTCCAGGCACCTCCTCTTCCAAGTGCTCTGACAACTGTACGTTTTACAGCCGCCGTTCTCAGTAAATTCCCAGATGAAGATATGATCTACAACAGCTCACTTAATTCCTGCTTTTGTAGTTGTGCCACAGCTCAGTGTGGAATGATTAGGTGTAGCCTGGCAGGAACGTGTGCCAGCGGCATTAGTGCGCGCTGCTCAGCTATTGTATCAAATGGGTAGTTTTCACAATGGGGTTTGCAATTTTATACTAAAATTTAATGTCTAGAAAATAAGCAGTTTACAGTTTTAATCCAAGTATCTCCAAGCAGGTAAGGTCTGCGCTGTAAAGATTGGTAAATTTGAGTCCTTAGGTAGATTAACATTTTAGTAACAACTGGAAGGGGTTCACAGGCTACAGCTCGGAGGCTGGTTAGTGCTCCTTGCTGGGTTACTGCCTCTGTGGTCAGGTCATCACTGCCATGTGGACACACATGGCGTCTTCTGCACAAAGTCAAGTGGTTAATTTACCCTCCAGAGCAGAGATCAAACACTTGTTATGCGTCTGTGAGCGTCCTGTGCTCAAAGTCTGTGTTTTGGCGATAATTACAGGTTGGAGCTACTGGGTATTAGGCTTGTGTAATGCTGCTGTAACAGACCGAAAAGTCATCAGAGCCTGCTCAGAGGATTTATGGATGAGCCAAAGGTCTTAGGGCAGTGAGGAACCGAACATGCGGCTCCTGGCATCCTTATCGTCCTCCAAACAGAGTATCATATTCCTTCCTGTTCATTTAGAAATGGTTTATGAATTCAAAACCATTTTCAGGTGATCATCTGAGCCTGTAGGCTGCCATCTTTTCATGTGAGTCATTTGCTTTGGTGTTAGGTTTAGTCTGCAGCCCAGGCTGGAATGAGGAATAGATAGATTCACCATAAAGAGGTCACCAGTCAGTGCAAACCCAAGGGCCTTGCAAGCAGCTGCTGAGTAGCCCACTGGGCTAGTCTGCAGTGTCAGCATCATTAAAGCTCCATGGTAGCATTTAAATGTGCTCCAAATAACCCAAAATCAACATTTTTTCCAGATGAGTGAAGGATGTTGGCTGGGGTTATAGCTTTGTTTTGTGGATGCTGTCCTGTCTTCCAGGTCTTTGTGGGCTTTTTTAAATCAAGAGATAACCACCTTATTCAAAGGGTGGAGGAAACTTGCCAGACACAACACTGTTGGTTTAATTTCCTTCTGTGTAATCACTTCTGTACTCATTTTTCATTAAAATTTATTTCCATTTCATCTTCCCAAACACAAATGTATCTTTTTGAAGATATGCCAGGACAATAAAATGAACACCACAAGGCCACGGCAGTGTCACATATGGGCTTCATGGGCCATTTACAATAGAAATATCTGTGACAGCACTACATCAGCCTTCCAGGGCTAGACAGGACTTCTAAGGGCTGGTGTACTTTTAGCTGAATGTCACCCTCTCCCGTCTGTCACTAGATAGTCAGATTTTAATTCTAATTCCATGTCATGCAAAGTTGGACATGGTGTTTAATACCGAACAATAGAAGTTAGCTCTTCTTTCATAACTTGACAAAAAAGTTCCTAGTTATAATGTCTGGTAAAGAAGCTTGAAACGTGACTCTGTATGGTGGGTCTTCATGGACTGCGGGGACCAAGAATCTCACTTCTGAGAAGGTGAGCTGCTCTGCTTTTCTCCATGAGAAACTGTTGAGAAGCTCAGAGAAGAGAATGAGGACACCCCTATCTGCATTTAAATGTGGGGGTTTTTTTGCTTTCATCCACCACTGGTCTGTGCAGTGGTAGCTGCTGGGAGGTGTCAAGGCTTGCCAAGGGTCAGGCAACAAATGCTCAACCTCTGCTGAAACACTATATCTCAAAGCAGGGATGAAGAAGGCTGGAAGCCCAGACTGTCTCTGCTGCTGAAGTCCAAGTTACCTCTTATACAGTGTGACTTAAGTCCTCACTCCTCCAGCCTCTAGCTGTGGAGTAAATAAGAAACGGTGCAGTTAGGCACACCGTTAAGAACAACACTGGATTTAATATTCCCAATACTTCCAAACAAGAAATCTTTCCACAGCAGCTACTCAAATTGAATGTTAATTAGAAACAAAGATCTTCAAACGCACCAAGGACAGATTTATTTCAAGAAGGGCTTTCTGCTCTTTAGTTTACTGGAAGCCATGCAAAAATCCTGTGGTGTTGAATCCAGCTCCACACTGAAGCAGCTTGAAATCCAGCTTTGTGAATGACCCCATCTTTGCTGTTGCCACCATGGAGGGGAATGAGCCGTTTAATTCGGCTCTCTAGCCAAAGTTGTTTTACTGGTTGGGTTCTCTGTTTGCCCAGGACAAGGACAAACATCTGCTTCCAACCTCCCTCTTACCTGATGGCCACATCAACCAGCAGAAGGAAACCTGCTCTCTGTGCAAAATGCCCTTCAGTGCCCAGAGGAAGACTGCTTTCCAGGATTCCTACTAAGTCTCTGTTTTTTGCTTCGCTCCACCGGTAGCACTCCCAGAGCTGCTTCAATCCCTGTCGCCTTACAGGAGAGACGTAATCCTGCATTTGCCTTCACCTGCCACAGGCTGGGGCAGCCACAAGCATCGCACGGGTAAGGCTGGGAGCGAGCCCTGCGCCCTCCCTCTGGAAGTGCAAAGGAAAATCCAAAATGCAAACCCTTTGGGCAAAGATGGAAAGGATTTGATGCACCGTTTTGGATCTTTCAGCTCTTCTAATGAGAACTCAAATTTTGCAATTTCAGGAAGAACGAGTTTTGCACAGCCTCCAGTAAGCTGGAGGTTTGATGCCTTGCAAGGCAGAGGTGGCAAACGCTATGTCCAGCTGAAATCCCCTGGGAAACAGGTGACCACACTTAAATCCACCCCTCAAATCATTCAGACCAGGATGCCAGGGTTAAAGCTCTTATGCATCCAGTGCATTATGTCTTTTCTTGAAAACTGCCTCTCTAGAAAATAAACCAGGCCATTCATCCCAACCCTCTGGCACCGGCTCCAAATGCAAATACCAGGTTGCACAGCCTGCCCCTCTCTGCATCGCATGCTCCAGACTGGGAGGCTTTTTGTGTGCAATGCCTCCTGCAGCTGGCAAGTCCCCATTTTGTACTAGACAAACACTGACAGCTTTATTTCTTGTTTGTTCGGTTGCAAAGATCCTCAGCATCCTGGTTTGAATAGAGTGTTGTGGTTCCTCGCTAGCAGAAATGTAAATAACAAAGAAATTTCATGTGTTTTAATTACCTGAAGACGTCTCTTTTAATCTGGTGAATCCTCTTATGTGATAAAAGTAATGTTGCTATGGGAACACTGTCTACCAGGAAAGGTAGCACCAGTCTGCGTGTAAACGATTCAGAAATTGGTGCAGTGAAGAGATTTTTCAGTCGCTTGGCACAGAACTGACTTGGCATTGAAAGTTTAGACTGGTGTTATGGTTTCATATGTGTGCGTACGAGTGAAAGTGGCATAGATTTAACTGGGAGCATCCCCTTCAGGTACCTTGGAAGCGCACATAAATGTTTCTCCCATGTAGTCACCGAAATGCAGCCCACCACCAGCAGCAGCACTTTTATACACTGTGTCTCTCCCATCGGTATTTAAGTGCTTTATCTCAGAAACGTGTAAAGTCTACTCGGGAGTGAGACAGTCCCTGAATTAAGCCGTTAAAGGCAAATCCTACCCAGTACCATACTTGTGCATCTCTGATGCAGGTGAAGAGCCCTGTCAGTGCCCTGAGAGCGGAGCCGCAGTGCGGGTCCCCTCTCGGTCCCCCCCAGCAGTGGTTGGTATGGCACCAGCTCCTGACGTGGTTTTGGCCAGGGGTTTAGTAGTTGGATGTGGTCCTGTATGTCTTGTGTGAAGCTTCCAAGGATGGCAGTGCTGCCCAGACGGACGCGTGCCTGCTGGTGGGTACCCAACGGGCAGGACAGGCATCCTCTGCCTTGCCTGGAGCTCTGCTCAATCATCCCGGCCCGCGGTTAGCGTGTGTGCCAGAGCTGCAGCGGGAAAGGGCTTATTCGTTTACCAAGTGGATGTGCCGATAAGAGCCCTGCGATAACTGGCAATAAAGCAATAATGCCAATATGTTTCAATATATTAGCAAATTTTCCATGCTGTAAAATCTTTTCCCCTTTTCTTAGATTAAAAGGAACTGACTACAAGGATATTTCTCATTTTAGTTTACTTAAGTACATAATATTCGATATATGTCTCTTACGTTTTACGATAGACGTGGTTTATGAGGAACTTGCGTTTCTCCAAGGCAATCCTTATGACCTGTGTGCTGGTCCAGACCGCCATTGAAAAGGATGCTCCCATTATAAATTTGGAAGAGATATTGGGTCACTCTCGAGTCTGGGATGCAAAGGAAGGGGAAAAAATGAAACCTACTTTTCATTCTGAAAAAATTCTTCTGAATTCATCACACAATAAAGAGAACTCATTGTTTGTCATGTAACTGCGCAGTGATCACTAAAAACAAGTAGACTTTGTTTCATAAACTGAAAAACTAGACGTCAATCTACTCTATATGCTGCTTATCCACAGGTTATTGTGCAGTGATGGGTAACGTATTCTGTCTCCTTGCATACCAATCGTATGGTTTCCATGGGCAACGTTTCCATGAGGAATTGTAAATTTTTGTCAACCAAATATTTTGTCTGCAAAGAAAACCCTTGTAGAGGCAACCGTAAGATATATATGCTGCATAAATACCCTTGGTTTACAGACTATTATTTCAGTCAACACTGTCGATGCGCTGACAGAATTTGAATGCGATTATTACTTTAATATGGGGCAAGGTTTGGTGTAACTGAACAGAAAGGCTTGAACTTTTCCTACAAGGGTGACTGCCAGGAAGGGGACATTTAGGAGGAAAATCCAACGTGTACAGTAGCATCAGAGATTTTTTTTTTTTTTTCAGAGCCTGCTCAAGGTAGGAGCACCCTGTGGACCAGCCTCAGAATAAGGTTTCAGTGATCTTACGGATTTTATCCAGCCTCACCAATTAGAAGATCATATTGTAACAAATTGAGTCTCAAAAATCATAATCAGGTTCATGGAAAGCAACCCCATTAGCCCAACTATTTCAGTTTGAACCTGCATCATTACAAACAACATTAAGGACAATTAGCTGTGGTTCACGTTGTGCGGGTGATCTCCAAATGCCCTCGTCTGAGACGGTGATGTGGGGAGGAGGGGCGGGGAGGGGAGAGGCAGCGCACTGGGGATATCTGATTCCTGGGTATAGAAATATTGCAAACCATGTTTGGGTACTGCGGGATGAGGTTAAACTAAAGTCATGTTCCTGACATAGCTCCTGCCCAGCTAGATATGAATCATTAGGACAAAAACAATTTCCTAATTATCTTTCCATTGTAGGGTAGTGCAGTGAATTTTGTAAAGCTGTAATTTTATCCTGTTTTATTTCCATGTCCTCTATTTTTCTCTAGAGACACGCTCTGCTCTCCTCTGGGGTTATTTCTGACGTGCTCTTTGGCAGCAGGAAAGGTGGCGGTGTGTGGATGAATTCATTGTCAGCTGCTTTCCCAAATTCCCAGGGAAGTCTCTCTGGGAATATATAAACCGGCACAGGTGTTGGGTGGACTGTAGCGGAGCAAATAGTCTGCTTTAATGGTTGAATTGCTTTTCATGGCAGATAATAAAAATACTTTTGTAGTTCACTTGGCATATGATGTTATAGGTGGTTTTAAGTGGTTTATACAAAACAGATTCTAAAAACACAATAGAGGACCAAGTTATGAGGAGGTTCCTGAAAATCCTCTGTGTTAATAGACACTTCTTTCAGTACCTGTAGATATTGTAAAGGTGAACTAATGGAATTTGTGCAAAAAAGCTGAAGCAGGAAAGCGTTAAAAGCAGGAACTTCTGGCGCTCCTCACCCTCTGGAAGCGTGGACGTTCACATGCTCGCTGGCACAGGGCTACGCTGGTTAGGTTCAAAGCCACGTCCTCTATGGGAAAAGATCTCAAACTTCTGTGATAGAAAGCAAGCGAGGTGGTATTGCCCTTGCCTGCCTGTGGGTGAGCCATGGGCCAGCGTGGGTCTGTGTGAGCTGCAGCGTTTCCAGCAGATGACCCTGCTGCTTCATCCAGGGAGCAGAATGAATGTGTTGGCACCGTCCCGGGAGGGGAAGCATGGGAGAGTCCCCAGCTCCACTTAGTGGGCAAAGCACAAACAACACGTAACAGCTCAGCAACAAGAATTGAAGCCAAATGAATAACGTTTTTAAAAAACACCGGCTAAGCCAAAAGGCTTTCTTTGGCCTTGGAAGACCATCCTGAAGCCCTGGTTCCCCAGGAAGGACCCACAAGAAGTGTCACCGCACAGATTCATCTGCAGCATCTGGGTTTCTTTTGGGGTTACGGAGGGACATGATGGAGCAGTCATTTTCCTGCTCAGGCAGATATTATTTGATTAGCTGCAGTCAAATCTTCTAATTTTTTTGCTCTTTGAAGCTCATGCAAAATGTACCCACAAGAAGCATCAGGAAACAAATCTCCTGAAGGCAAGGCTTCACCCTGGCAGCAAGGCTCAGCCTGCCCAGCAGTGGGGCAGCCTCCGAGGAGCAAGAAGGAGGTTTGTTGGTAGCCCTGGTCCTTCAGGTGTGGCCGCACGGGGATTTCCAGGAGGTCATCAGAGACAGGAGAAAAGAAAGAATGGTATTTTTTTTTGCAATCATCTGTTCTGCTTGCAGGTATCTCAGTAGCTCTGTTGACGAGTTAAGGGCAGTTCATTAAGTAATTTCCACTGGTTAGACAGTGTACATCTTGCCTGAATTGCTTGCTCCGTTAAGTAGTGCTCCAAATTCTGGCATTTCATCAAGAAAAGCCTTTTAGGGATATGGCTTAATTAAAAGCCTGGCTGCAGCTCTTCCCGAAATGCTCCTAAATGCTCCTCCCTTCATGTGCCGTTAGCTACCCCTGACCCCTCTCCTCTCCTGCTCACCAAGCCCNTAATGAATTTATAAGTATTTAATGAATAGTAGATTTCATCTTTTCCCCTTCCTTTGCCTCCCCCTGCATTTGGAGATGGTGCAGAGAGGATAACGCTTGGTGGATTTGGGTTGCACTCTACTATCGATATCCGATATTTTTATATATATATATATATATATATATATTTATTCCCATCTGCGAAATTCAGGTTAGAGACACTCCCAAGCCAATACTGTTTCCAAAAGTTGCTGGATTTTTTTTTCCCCGCATCCTCTCTGTGTCTCTGCTGCCGCTCCACCCATGCTGCAATCGCCCTGGGAAGCTGATGAGCACTGAGGTGGCTGCACAGCAGATACTGGATCCTCACCGTAATTTTTGGTAGTTAAATAGCAGCTCTGCTGCTCNGGGGCAGCCTCCGAGGAGCAAGAAGGAGGTTTGTTGGTAGCCCTGGTCCTTCAGGTGTGGCCGCACGGGGATTTCCAGGAGGTCATCAGAGACAGGAGAAAAGAAAGAATGGTATTTTTTTTGCAATCATCTGTTCTGCTTGCAGGTATCTCAGTAGCTCTGTTGACGAGTTAAGGGCAGTTCATTAAGTAATTTCCACTGGTTAGACAGTGTACATCTTGCCTGAATTGCTTGCTCCGTTAAGTAGTGCTCCAAATTCTGGCATTTCATCAAGAAAAGCCTTTTAGGGATATGGCTTAATTAAAAGCATCCCCCAGCCTGGCTGCAGCTCTTCCCGAAATGCTCCTCAAGCAACAGCCCTTCATGTGCCGTTAGCTACCCCTGACCCCTCTCCTCTCCTGCTCACCAAGCCCAGTTGAGATGATAAATCAGGAAATTAACACAAATCAGACAAATGTGGCACGTTTTGAGGGGCCGTTTGCCATTGCACATTTTTGTGTATTCCACGGGGATTTGGTGTGTGTTTCCTGTACTCCCACAGGGATCTTGTTATTGAAGAATCCCTCACATCAGAAAAAAAGAATCCTGGTCCCAGGGATTTGGGATTGCTTGCAGACAGGATGGCTCTCATGGCATATAAAGTTTCATCTAAACAAGCGTTCCCCTCTTTCACCATGCCAGGGCCATCAGAGAGGAAGGAGAACTAAAAGTGCTTTTGGCAGAGGGAGAGCATCTGATACTGTTTTCTCCTTATTCATTTTTAAGGAAGAGGAATCGGACAAAAAATGGAATTGTGTGTAATGAATTTATAAGTATTTAATGAATAGTAGATTTCATCTTTTCCCCTTCCTTTGCCTCCCCCTGCATTTGGAGATGGTGCAGAGAGGATAACGCTTGGTGGATTTGNCTTTAATTAGACTCACAAAGGGATCTGAAAATTTAGCCGGCAAGTGGCCCCTCTGTGCTTGGGTAGGTGAGCTGCCAACGGAGGGACTGACGCTGAAGCATGAATGTGCTTGTAACCTTTGCGGGTCTTGGAGAAAACAATTTTATTGGAGAAAAGGAGGCAGAGGAGTTTCCTGCTTAAAATCAGAAGTGTGTCTTCTCTGCTCGGTGCCCTACACTGGCTCAAACATAGTTTCACATGTCACTGTGCTGTACCCACTGTCACTCAGCCTCTGCTGCTGCTCCTGCTCTCACTTCGTTTTTTTTGCATGGGATGTAACTCTTCATCCTCACCGCTGATCTCTGCGCATTTCAGTGTCTCACGAAGTATTGGCAGCCTTCAGGTTTCCTTTTTAATTGTGTGTCTGAGCAACGCGTGCCTGCTTTGAAGACCAGAAGTGAAACGCATCAGCTTTTTGTCGTGATGGGCCGCAATTAAAATCCAAGAGATGGATGATGTTTGGGGGGGGCGGATATGGGAGGCTCTTAACAGAAGTTTGAATAGTCTTAAGTTCCGTGCTGATGACAATATGTAGAAAGGTTTTGTTTTGAGATTGGAAAAGATGCATTGCCTTGGGAATCCGGACTATGACACTGTCTTACAGTTTACACTTAAGATTATTATTACTCCATTGTATGATTTAATTACCTAATGCATTTAATGTTTTTGGATAATGCTGTTACTAATATTTTCAGAGTCTCTCTAAGATACTCTTTGCTTGCTGTAAAGCCTTTAGCAATCCTCCTGCCTTGGTCTGGAGGAGCCACCTCAAGCTCGAGGCAATGAGAAGAGTGAAACATGGATCCAGCTCTTGCGCAACTGGGGGCCAGGTCCGCGTTTGGGGTCTCCACATGTAGGAAATGCTGTGATGCCTCAATATCACACGTGCTCAGGGTTTGTTTCATGCTCTTCATCCTGCTGCAGTTTGCTCAATTTTCAGGAATTTAAATTAATTCCTCAGGGCAATGCATTTCTCCGCTCTGGTGAGACCCCACCTGGAGCACTGTGCCCAGCTCTGGAGCCCTCAGCACAAGAAGGACCTGTTGGAGGGGGGCCGGAGGAGGCCATGAAGATGCTGGGAGGGCTGGAGCCCCTCTGCTGTGAGGACAGGCTGAGAGAGTTCAGCCTGGAGAAGAGAAGGCTCTGGGGAGCCCTTAGAGCCCCTTCCAGTCCCTAAAGGGGCTACAGGAGAGATGGGGTGGGACTCTTGGTTAGGGAGTGGAGCGATAGAACAAGGGATAATGGTTTTAAACTGAAAGAGGGGAGATTAGGATTATATTTTAGGAAGAAATTCTTGACTATGATGGCGGTGAGCCCCTGGCCCAGGTTGCCCAGAGAGGTGGTGGAGGCCCCATCCCTGGAGGTGTTCAAGGCCAGGCTGGACGGGGCTTGGAGCAACCTGGGCTGGTGGGAGGTTGTCCCTTCCAACCCAAACCATTCTATGATTCTGTGATTTCCATTATACACATCCTGCTGTCAAGCAGATGAGCCCAGGCTGAAGGAGGGAGGCGGCCCCTGGCTCTGGGGGAGCTGCCCCCCACCCGAGGGTGCGGGATGGAGGGACCGACGATCACGGACCCTCACCACGCACCTCCAGCCTCCCAGGCTGGGCTCTGCCAGCTTCCCTGCCAGTCCCATGGCGCTGCTTTTTCCTTTTGCTGTTTGGGTGGCTGGTGCAGCCTGCAAAATCCATTTAGCTGCTGTGCATCTGCCAGCGCTCTGCTCGAGAGAGACGTTAGTACATTAAGCTGCAGATCGGAGAGATTGCAGTAATATTTTTACACTAAAAGATGTATTGTCCCAAGATGCCCCTGATGGCGGGGGACCGACGGCCACCAAGCATATTTGTCTCCTGCCCTAATTACCTTCCAGCTGAGCATTTGCAGCCATACGTTGCCGGCAAAGCTCATTATTTTGGAAAGCAGAGTGAAGCTGCGGGGCAGGGAACGACCCCAGAAGCAGCATAAATGCTTTTCATCTCTCTCCAAAATCGTAACCTATTTTTGGACCAGCCATTGAGAGGATTACCATTTTATTAGCTGAAATAACCACAAACTGCAGCTACTCACCAAATGGCTGCAGCTTTCTAGCTGGATTTTGGCCTCCTTCTGTACAGGGGTTGGTGTTTGTGACCTGGAACAGGCTGGGACCTGTGGCTCGCTGCCAGCCGGGACGATGTGGTCACTGCTGCAAGGTACAGTGAGCACGTGCAGGGCTTTAATGTCGTGCCGCTTCCCATCTTTAGATTCCACATGCAAAAATAAAATAGAAGAAAAGACAAAGGAGGATGCTGTTTAAAGGAGAAAGGGAAAATGGCTTTATTTTCAGCTCTTTTCCTCTGTACTTCTATCTCCAGATGCCAGCTATACTCGAGTATCTGTGGGAGGTGGGTACCAAACTCCTCGTATCCTCTGAGACTCCTTTCTCTTACTTTCATCTTCAAAACAGCTCTGTGATGTAGACAAGAAGCTGGTGTTACAGGTTGACAAAAACAAGAAAACCGAGTCATGTGCCCCAGCGTGTACATCTTAGGCAGATCCTGCCTCAGAATCACTCCCCACTGAACAGTGGGGCAGGTCAAGGCTGGGCAGGGAAGCACCAGCACCTGCTGGTGTTTGAGTGCCACTGTCCTGCTGAGGGTCCCGGCTGCGCTGCCGAGTCCCCCCACCTGCCCTCATGTTATGTGCTGATTTTAATGCCACACTGGAGCCAGATGACCTGCAGAAAGGAAATCTCTAGCTTTAATCACTCAACTCATGCGATGCTGGGCTGTGTGGAAGCTCCCGCTGTAATTTTTATCAGCCGTGTGCCACTGGTTTTGCATTAAACAAGCAATTATTGCACATCCCGGCACAGGCTGCCGTGTGACGCTGAGGCTGCCCAGCCTGGAGCAGGGTCACACAACCTGGAGGGGATGGCGGTGCTGGGGTAGCCCTTGCTTGCTTGATGCCACAAGCATCCCGCCCAGAAAAGTCAGGCTTTGTTTACCGCGTCCCTGTGGATTTCAGGCAGGGTCATTCAAAAATAGGTAGGGTTTGTTTGTTTTTATCTGTTCATCCCAGTAAAATAAAATTTTAGCAACGGGTTTGTGTGCAAACTCTGAGCTTCAGAGAAGTGGAGTTTCAGGATGGAGGTGACCTGTTTCAGGATGTCTTCATGTTTTGGAGGATCCTAGATCCATCCTGAAATTCAACGTTTGATCTGTCTGGAGCCACGATTGTGTACTCCACGTGTTCACCTGCAGGCCACCTAAATAAGATGTGCATTGCCATATGGGCTCCTTAACCCAGTAGCTGAGGTCACAGCACTCATGACCTGCCTTCGCTTGTGCAGATATCCCACTTTTGACCAGCAGTATGTACATAAATTTGCCTGTGTCTTCCAAAGAGCAGGGTTTGGCAGATGTTTCCTGATGTTTATGCTGTTTACGGGGCTGAATTCTGTCCTCAGTCTGGGACAAAGATTTTGTAAAACTGTAAACCAGCAAGTTGGGAAGCGAGGGGAGGCTTTGGCTGCTCTGCAGCCCGTGATAACTCTACCGTGACTCAGAAAGGGAAATTTTCTGCCTGATGAATCTGGCAAGATGCTGCAAACCATGAAAAGGGACTTGTCATTGTGGCGGTGACGAGGAAGGTGGAAGAGAGGGACTGATGCAGGAGCTGACATATTCCTCTGGCAAGAGAAGGCATGAGACATTTGAAACCTCTGAATATTAGCTTGCAGTCGGAGTGTCCCTTTGCAGTTAATGAGCTGACCAGGAGCACACTTTGACAGAATAAATGCATGTAATTAGAGACATCTCCTACTTTTCCTTCTGTTTTGGATGACACTCTCTTCTCACACAATTCTCCAGCATAATTTGCATGTGCATGTTAATCAACACCTGCTATAGCATGCAACAAAGCAGGACCCGGTGTGTCAGTCTATGCTGCAGCCCTTCCTCGGAGGTGGGAGACCTGCTGCCTGTCCTGCCGGGCTGCTCTCCCGGCGCCTGGGGCTGGGTGGGAGCATCAGACAGAGTGATCTCATTTTGCAACCCGCGATTCCACCAGTAAGGCGTTTTGGCATTTAGCGCTCAAGCCATTTTTAAAAATGATGAAAAGGTTTAGATAGGTGATGATGGAGTGATGCGGAGGAAGGGCCTTACAGGAGGATGGAACCTTTTGGGTGTTTTGGCCCAGGGAAGCTGTGCTGGTTGCCCAGGAGCATCCTGCAGGTCCACACTCACAGCAAGGAGAGCAGGGAACAGGTTGACCTGCAGAGACCGTGGTCCCTGCCCAGAGCTTTCAAATTGTTACTGCTTGCCGTTCCTCACTGGAAGGAGCAGCACGGGAAGAGTTGGGGGGGGAAAAAGGAAAAGGAAAAGAAAAGCCCAGCATGGTCGTTAGGATGAACTGCTTGGATTTATTGATAAGCAGAAATGAGTTGCTGAGCAATGATGGGGGAAAATGATTTGGAGAGAAAGTCACGGTGTGCGGTCCCCAAGGAGGGAGGGAATGCCGGTGTTAGCAGAAAGTGTGTTCAGGTACCGTAGCACGGCAAGCTGGGCACTGGGGCTGCTTCAGAGCCGAAATGCAGCATTTTGCTTTATGGATTATTACTTTTGTTACTTACTCCTTTATTGTTCATTACTTGATGGGTTCTGGAACTTTCAGGTTTTGATCTTGCAGAGGAGCTCATCTTGAAAACGTATCCGCACTCTTCTATCCTTAGATCTACACAAGCATATTTACTCCTAGGTTAAACAGATTTTCATTATCTTGAAAAAGCTGTCAAAACCATTTAGCTATGAAAAATCACTAACCAGTTCAGATATCTTCAGAAGGAGTATGTATTTATGGCACTAACTAGCTCCTGTTGACGTGTACCTACTCCAGTGTGTGTGTTTCTAACCGTTCAGTCCCAACCTGGAGAGACACTGGCCAGCATCAGGGCACTACAGACTTGGAAAGGGATGAGGTCTCTCTTATTAAGTTTTTATGGTTCCCCAGCTGCCCACACTTGACGTGGAAACAATATAAGGATTTCTGTGCCCAGATCCAGCCCTCGGTACAGGCCAAGCTGCAGAGTTGTTAATCAGCAATAGCCTCATGAGTAAAATGGAAACTCGTTTTCTCCTGGCATTTATCCATGGCATCTATTTGCAGCCCCTTGTCTCTTTAGCCCGAGCAAAGATATGAGTCGTAGCTAATGACTCAGGGAGCGTTTTATGATATCATTGTGCTTGGCTTTTCTCCTCCCGCCATCCGCTGTCCGTCTGCAGCCCGTCCTTGGTGCCTTTTCCTTAGATAAACTCTGCGTGGAGCGATACCGAACGCTGACTCCCTGCAGCCTCGCTCGTCCTGCACACTGGGAAAGCAACCCTGGCCCACGCCACCTCGTATCAAATCATCAGCAACATCGGTTTGAATGGCCACAAACAGCAGCTCCCCAACGTGAGACCCTCTCTCCCATCAGCACATTTCCCAGGGAAGAGGCGGATGTGTCCGTGTTATCTCCGGGCTGGAATCGTCTCCCCCGGACACATTGCCTGGCTTGCACAGAAATGTTTCTTGTTTAGGCAAGAGGGACGGAAAGCACTGGGAGGAGTGTCCTTGCTGATAAGGGATATGTTGAGCTAAGCAAGCCTGGCGTTTCTATGGGCCAGGTCCTCCATGGAGGTGGATGAAAGTGACTCTGCCAAGCTCATGCTTAACGGGCACCATCTGACCCCGGACAGGGGCTGATCCATAGCAGCTCATTAAAGGATGATCCGGGTGTGCGGGGAGGGATTTATCATCAGTGAAAGTTCCGTGGCCAAACATCAGGGCCTCATCTGCCGAGTGACACGTGGAGGTGGGAACGTGCCCTGAAGCCCTTCTGGGTTTGCAGTGGCTAAAGGAGAAAGAATTTGGTATGGCTGTAGAGAAACCTGGTCATGTCATGTTTTCTGCATGGGGAAGCTGGTCGGCTTATCTGGGGGAATCTGGTTTTAGAGGGGAATTCAATGTGGTGGTAAGGAGGGGAGTATATACCCAGGGGGATCTCCACGTTCTTAGGGACCTCCAAATGGTCACCATTACTCATTAGGACCAAACCAGGAGCTGGTTGGTAGAACTTGTTAGGACCAAACTATCTCAGAAAGGGACACAGTGAGCTCCAAACCTTTCCAGCTGGGTTCTTCCATCCTGCATTGCCCCTTTTGCTTTTGCAATGACCCGCTCTTGAGCAGGACGGTGGGTGAGAGCTGCAAAGCTTGGTGCTCGGCACTTTCTGATGGAGCACAGACTTCCAGGCCTAGCTTGGTGTGGGTTTGCATTTTTTCATTACAAAATACCAACACAGCTGAGCTGGGGCTGGGCAGGGTTCCTTCTGCTGATCCAGGACATACCCTGTGCTAATCAGTTAATCTCTGCTGGCTTCGCTTTCTCTGCGTGTAACAACCTTATGAGGGCTTTGTGATAATTAACGTCTAAAAACTGCTTTGATGAGTGCCACGATTAAAGATCTTGTGCAGTATCAAGGAATTACAATCGACCAGGTTGGGAATACATTGCAAGTTGCTGGCGGTTGTTGCTCAGATGCGGTATTTTCTGAAGAGCAAAGGGAGATGTATCTGTTAACCCCTCTGGTAGGATCCAGACCCCTGGGAGCGAGGGGGATGCCTTCAAGCCTGCTGCTGGGAGGGGACAATGTCATGCCGACAGCACGATAGCAGAAGGGACGTTGCTTAAAACCACCCTCCGCCTGCCAATTATGCTTATTTTCTGCTTTCTAGAAAACTTTTCTGCTCAGAAGATCACAGGTCACCAGCATTGCCTGCTTTCAAGATGGTGTGACCGAGATTATACTAATGAACCCTTCATTCTCAAGCACTTTCTTCCATTTTTGGCATTTAAATTAGACTCAGACTGCAGTTGGCCACCCCAGTCTTTCCTGTGCCCTGACCCTGGGTTAGATGAGGGCCATAGTTCTGCCTTATTAAAGTTTCACAGAGACATTTCTTTTCATAAAGAACAGCTTAAGAAAATAACAGTTTGTTTAATGAACCTATTTTTACTCTGACTATCCTGTAATTTGCCCTCAGACCACCCTACAAAATGCCTGAGGATGCCTAATGGCAGTGATAAAGAAATCATAAACTCAGAGGAGCCAAGGATGTTGGCCATTTCTTCCCCAAGACCATTTGTTAGTCCATGGCATGAGAATTTGTGTGTTGGGCCGTGCTCGTGTACTTGCTGCCTTGAGTAAACAAGCTTTTACCCTGCTGCTGCTGATGCCGTTTGCTGACAGACCTTCAGGTGCCGGGGTCTGATTCTGTCTGGGGTGTTCCCTGCTGTGCTGGGGGTCTGGCCACCCCCGGAGCTCAAATGAGGTGTCTGGGGGCTTAGATGCGTTAATGGTGGCATTATGGACTGAGGCATCATCATCAAGATAAGAACCTGCTCAAGAAAAATTTTGTGGCAGTGCTGGGTTAATGGTTGGACTCTATGATCTTAGAGGTCTTTTCCAACCAAAACGATTCTATGATTCTGTGATTACTGCGTTGAGGAGCTTCGTTTGTCAGAGCAGAGGATAAATTACAGAACAGTCTGAGCCAAAAGTTTAGACCCTGGTTCACATATAATAGGTTGAGGTACTACCTCATTTCCACTCATTACCAGCCTGGCCCCTTGGTGGTAAAATGCAATGTCAACTCAATGGATGGTAAAATTGGCACCGAAAAGGGAAATAAATGCCAGGATGTGTGTTGTAAAATACATATGAATATTTCCCAGCTCCCATTTATTGGCAAACAGATTTCAGTTGTTTAACCTAGAGAAACCAATCCAGGTGTGTGCCTTTCAGTGTCTTTGAAAGCTTTCAGAATGAAATTCCAACCTTTTTTCAGTCTTCAGCCGGCACCTGCCCCGACGTGGCTGCCCCTCCCCAGGAAGGGTCCCCAGCTCTGCACCCAGCCTTTGCCAAGGCAGATGAGTCTCAGATGGGACCAGGGTGTCTCCAAGGTATGTCTCTCCTCTGGTGCTCAGCAGCTTGGGAGGAGGCATTCAGGTCATGGCTTGAAAATATAACAGCACGCACCCCCACCTCCCCGATATTTTAGAATCATAGAATTGCTGAGGTTGGAAGGGACCTTTAAGATCATCAAGCCCAACCATTACCCTACCCTGACAAAAGCCACTTCTAAACCATGTCCCTAAGTACCCCATCTACCCTTTTTTTAAACACCTCCAGGGATGGTGAATCCACCACCTCCCTGGGCAGCCTATTCCAATGTTTAATAACCCTTTCAGTGAAAAAATGTTTCCTAATATCCAATCTAAACCTCCCCTGACATAACTTGAACCCATTTCCTCTCGTCCTATCACCTGTCACCAAGGAGAAGAGGTCTTTAGACTAATTGGAAGCAAGAATTGATGTTTTTATGGAGTGAACCTTCTTCTCATTTCCATCCTAAATTATTTATGGCCAGCACATTCCCAGTAGTTCTTGTGTTGTTAGCTTAATTATTTTCTTTTCCTGCTGTGACTCTTTATACACTTGTAAACAGCAATTGTATCCTCTCTCAACCCGCCCTTTATTTCTTTTTCAGCTAAATAAGCTAGACTTCTCTAGTCTCCTCAGGAACTTGTACTCTCTTATTTCAGGCAAGAAAATGATTAAATCCGTAAATGAGGAGCCTGATGACCTGTCCCAGGTTATCTCTGCTCAGCGGGTGAAACGCTGCCGCGTGGAGCTGCTGAGCAAACCTCCACTGGTTTGAACTCCACCACGATTCCCCCTGCCAAAAGTAAGTGCTTGTAAAGTCAAACAGAGAAGCTTAAATAAACAAACCGCTTTCTAAATGCGGGGTTATACGTGTATAAACACAGAAAGGGGGTTACCCCATTTGATTGTCTACAGAGCAGGTGCAAAGAGGAGCCATCTGCATCGCTGATGCCCGAGCCTGATTTCCAAAGGTTTGATGTCTTTCAGGTTGCATTTCTGCTGAAGTGTCACTGATGAAACTAATTTACATTAAATTGTAAGGAACCAGAGGGATTTTTGTGAAAGCTAGTTCTACAGTGCCTTTCACAGAAGGCATTTCCATCTGAAAAGGTAAGGCTTTTCCTCCGCTCCCTCCTCAAACCCCTTTACCAAACCTTTTCAGTTGTGTCAGTGAGGTCTGCATGTTGCAAAATTTAATGTTTTCGTGTGTTTTCCTGAGGCTTAGAGCAGAGTGGTTTGTTTTGTTGGCATCAGGAGGATGGGAACCGTGTCACAACACTTCATCCCGTGCTTGATTCTCCTGTTCTCTTTCCTGGATTTATCCATATTTCATATTTGGAGCTATAAATGGACCATTTCAGAAAAAATAAATGTGATTAAAACTCAGGGAGAGCACGTATTTGGCATCCATCTCCAACGTGTTAGATCTCTGCAAAATCTGCTGCTCTCCTTTGAGGCACCAAGACAACGTCCCCATTTTCCCTAGCACCCGGCAAGCACCCACCGAGCACTTCGAAAATCTGATCTATTTTCTTCTGCAAATCTGATGGAGTGTTTGCAATATGTGACTGGGAATGCTTTTGGGAAAAAAAAATGGTTTAGGCAGTCTTATTTGCTTTCTGAAATTGTTTTCAAGCATCGGTTTTAGGAAAACTAACCGCAACCCTAGCAGAAAGATTAATTCATCTATTTTCCTAAGGAAAAATAATTACTACGCATCTTTCAAAGCTCCCGAGGAGTCAGCAGTAAAACCTTCCCCAGAGCTGTCATCTGCGACTGCAGATCTGGCTGGGATTCTGTAAAATCAATCATTCCTCTTTGCCGGGGCCAGCGAGCGGGAGGAGGCACCTCTGCGCTGGCGTCTGGAGAGTCAAAGCTGCTGCTGAGACTTTCCCTTCGCCCAATACGTCGAGAGATGCAGCATCTGCCGCGGTTGGTGGCTATGAATATATATGAGGGAAATGGTTTTCATTTCAAACACTCCAGTTCTTCATTACTGGAGATGCATGATACCCAGAGGGAGGATGCCCAAAGGGGAACGGAAGCCCAGCACTGGTGATGGTGCTGCCTGTCAGTGGGTGGGTGGACGGGGTGGGTGGCAAATTAAGCATTTTGCATCTGAGTGAAACCACTGGGGAAAACTGAATCAAACAGTGGTGGCAAAAGGTGGTGGGGAAACGACCTGGAGAAAAGCTGGAAGGGAAGAACCTGGTGGGACTTCAATAGCCATCAGCAGGCTGGTGTAAAACAAGTCCTTCTGGGAGGTGAGCCCCGGGCAAATGCAAAGAATAATAATTAAAAAAAAAGAAAAAAGCCTGTCTGGAGGGCAGTGGGTGTTTAGAAGGGAGGGGGAGGCAGAAGAGCTGGGTTGGGTGGCTGAGCATCGTGGTGCTCAGCTCACCCCCGCCTGCTGCAAAGCCTGTGGCCTTGCTCCGGGGTGGGAGGGACAGCTTCTCGACAGGGACGGAATTTCTGGAGTTGCTTTGCCACTGGAAAAGGCATTTTTTCACTTCGCATTTTCACAGGAAAAAAATTAAAATTGTTTTTATTGTTATGTGCGTCAGTTTTCCTTTAGGGTCTCCCTTTCCTCACTGTAAGCTCTCCAGATGGGGATTTATTCACCATTTTCAAAAGACTGGCATGAAGACACCACGTCAGCAGAAATAAATATCCATAATAATGTAAATTACCATTTTTTTTTATTTTCCTTTTGGAAGGAGCTGAAAAAAACTTAAAAACCAAAATGCAAATTTTTAATTCATTTAAAACATTTTTTAGTTGGTTGGTTTCAAACTTCTTTTGGGGGGAAGCATATTGTTTCTACCAAAAACCTGTAAGCCAGGATTTTTCACCAGGCAGGTATTGTCATGTGAATTTTATCAGCTCTCCAGACAGCAAAGTTTTGCCAAACAAAAAGGTCAGGTAAGTGACAGCGGAGCCACTCTTGCTCAAGGAGATCTTGTTTTTACAGCTTTGAAGATCTTTCTGCCTTTGAAAAAGACCTCACATGTTTCTTCTAATTCTTAAGCTTGTCAAGAAGTGTTGGACGTTTGGAGCTGTTTGGCCTCTAAACCCAAAGGAAAATCAATTCACCGTCAACCAGGAGAAAGGAGATTACAGCTCCTCTTTTAGGTACTTGTGAAATCATCATGTTACTCCTCTGCGATTTTGCTCAAAGCCCTTGAAAATAAATTGTTCTGTGAGCAGCCGAGCTGACAGCTTGTGGTTTGCTTGGTCCCCTGGGTCTCCTGTCCTGTCCTGCCCTGCCACCTTTTCCTCCCCAGGTCCCCATGGGTGTCTATGGGTCCCCATGGGTGTCTATGGATCTCCAGTGCTCCTGTCGTGTCCCCTGGTGCCATGGGGCCAGGCTGGGCAGAAGGTTCTCTCCTCACGTTCCTTCTTGGTTTTGTGACCACTTTCTTGAAATCTAAGCAAATGCAACACTCCGGGAGCACTACTCCCACGCCAAATTTGGAAAAACACTGGCAAATAGGTTCAAAGCCCGTTAGAAGTGTGGTGGGAGGCAGACAGGCTGGGGCAAGGGAGTCTCCTGCCCTGCTTGGTGCACACCAGGGGACCTCTGTGTCCCTTTCTTTGCAAGAGCACAGCACAGCCATTCCCAAGCGCAGTCCTCCCACCTGCAGGACCCTGCGTGCCCCAGCGCATCGCCGTCCCCGCTCCACACAAGGGCTTGGGGCCGCCTTTGGAGCGGGTGTGTTCAATGATTAGCAGAGAGGCATCGGGGGATATTCTGTTTGTGTTGGCATCCGCTGTTTTGTGGGGGGAAAGAAGAAAAAAGGTTTAATTGTGTGTGTGGCAGATGGAGGTGATAAGTGCTGACTTCAAAGGCTGCTCCAGCTCTGGTGGTGTTGAGTTACTCCTGCATGGTCCACTTCATCGTACAGCTGTTTAATTACAACTGTATGATGACGTTGGAAGCATGCCCATCGGGTTCGCTGGGCTCTCTGGATAACAACCCCAGCAGCTCTTTAACACGGTGACTGCGAGGAGCATGGGTCAAAGCTACAGACCTTGTTCTCCTGGGAGTTTTGGGTTGTTTGGAAGCAAAACATAGCTGGGAGCCAGACCCTGGAGCCAGACCATGCCCCAGCTTTGGGCAGAGCAGATAGATGTATAGCCACCTACGTTTAATGGCTTACAACCGTCTCTGAGTAGACCTTGGAGTAACACACCTGTTCATCATTTGCTTGAAAAGCAGACTTAACCATAATGAGTGATTTCTTGGCAGGAACATCCAGTATTGCCAGGGCCATGAAGACCAAACTCTTCTAGTAGCAAGAAGGCTTTAAAGTCATGGATCCTCTTCATCCATCCCACCCCTACTGCCCATGCCCATCGTTGGTGGATCTTGGTGGTCCCTGTACCTCCAAAACCTTGCTCGGGCGTTGCAGTGATGGAGCACAGCCCACATGGGGACACACACACTCCACCTGAGGCAATGGCCCCACATCTTTGACAACGTCCAGGCTGCATGTGCCTGTCCTCATGCAGTCTTGGGTCTTACTGCCCCTTGGGTGGACCTGCAGGAACTTGAGCAGGTCCCAAGGACTGATGCTGCTCATTGCATCTAAAGCTGTTGAGCATCCCACAGGAGGGTGCTGGGATGTTGCTAAGCCACAACCACAACTCGCTTTCCCCAATGCTTTTCCTTCTGCCTCCCCACTCCTGCCTCTGCAAGCAGCAGAGCCCGTGGCACCGTCTTCTTCGTGACTCAACGCCACTGCAGATTCTCTCTCCGCATCTTCACTTAGAGTCTGCGAATGGAAACAAAAAAGCCTCTGAAAGAAACTGTAAGTAATTTCTAATGATCCTTTCCAGGACATTTTAAAAAATGAAAAACGCCTCTGCTTTATCTCTAGTTAACCAAGGTCCTTTGGAGCCAGGAGACTATTGAATATTTTAAGAGCAATGTTATTTTGCAGCAGCTCATAGCTAATGAATTCCCAATTCATATTTCACAGTAGGTGAAGAAGAAAAGAAAAATCCATTTTCAGCACAGCTGTAATGTGTTTTCCAGTCACTTGTGGAACAGATTGCGCTCAGACCTGCAGCTTTAACCACTGACACAACTGAGAGGGGGATGGAGTTGGTGGAGGCTGTGCTCTAGATGCTCTCCTTCCTCTGGCACAGTGTGGTGTGTCCAGGCTGCTGCAAGTTTTGTTTGTCTTGTGGGTTTTTATAGCTCATTTCATTCCAAAGCATTTGAGTGCTCACTGCAGTTCAGGTGCTCCACCACAGGTGTTGGGTGGTTGTTGATGTGCTGGAGGTGTCTCTGGTGGGTTCCTGGCTCGTGGTCAGCCAAGGAGGGTGCTCCTGCTCTAGGACTCTCCCTTCCCTGGGGATATTGTGGTGCAAAGCTGCTCTTGCCAGTGGCGCATGTAGCTGCCATGGATTGGGCTGGCTGAGCCCTGGACGTGGACACTGCAGGCAGAAGGAGGTGAGCTGCAGCTGGCACCGGTGCAGAAGTCGGGCATGGCAGGTCAGCTCCTGGCTGCACAGCCTGTCCCAGAGCAATATGTCAAAGTAGATGCCACACAGATTGAGCTATTTTGTCCTATGAGTCCTTTTTTGAGACAGGTTTTTGATCAGAATGGCTATTAAGGAATAATTCCACCTGCAGGCAAGCCCTTGCGCCCAGGCAGAGGGGTTTTCCTGAACTCGATGGGCTCAGACACGTGCCAGTGAGAGCTGGCTCCTCCAGACCAACGTGAGTGCTCCAACGTGAGTATTCCAACACGAGTATTCCCACCGCCAGGGCTGGGGCCAGGCTGCACACAGGGAACCACAGGAGAGTTCCCTTGTGGCACCGGGCACAGTTTGCTGCTGGCGAAGAAGGTGTTCACCTCTGCCCCGTGGTTTGGCATTGTGCTTCCTGGCTGGAAGAAGAGCTAAAACATGCTAAGAGCTAAGACACTAAGAAGTGCAGACATGTGGGTACTTCTTTCATGGCATAAAAAAACCCCAGATAGAGTTTGACTACTTCAGGACCAGGGTCCATCATCCATGCCGTGCTCTAATTGTATTAAAATTGTGCATCTCAGAGGCTGCCAGAGGCTCCATTTTCATATTACTTTGCTGGGCGCTCTCCCCATTTCTCCCAGTTGTGCTTTTCCTAAGTGCCTGCAAAACAAATTACAGCAAATATTCCCTCATCAGGGCAATGCTTCTTAATTCACGGTGCATTTTTGTTTGTACATGTTAATGCATCCACCTAAATTGTGCTGGCGGAGACCTTGAAGGGAGTCACAGAGGTACAACAGTCACTAGGGATTCTCATCTGCTGGGTGATCGACTATCTTCCATTTGTCCTGGTCCCTCGGATTCAGGATCAAAGGAGCGAGGCACAACCATCTCTTTCAGTGGTTGAGCACATAGGTTAGAGAAACAGATTTAATACAGTCTGGGTCTAGCAATGAAACCTGTGTGTGACTGTCCATGTGGTGCTGCTATATCCAGGGGTATAAATGGGTATCACATAGACCTCTCCATGCCACTCTTTCTTTACCTTCCTGTGATGGGATCCAACCAGGCTTGGGAAGTTCATTCAGGGAAAGGGTTAGCCGATGTTAGGTTTGTTATGTTGTTTTAAATATCCCTGCTATAAAGAAAAGGTGTTGTTTAACTGCTTCCCAGCACAAAGTCAAGGGGGTTTCTTGGTGCATCTTCCATGACTCCAGGCAATTGGAAGCTCCAGGCATGAAGCTGGACATGATGGTGTTTGCTGGACACAGCTCTTCCTGGAGCTGGCACAGAGTGGCACATAGGCAAGGGGTGTCTGCTGGCGAGGTGGCAAACAGAGCTGGTGTGTCCTGATTGCAGCTGTGAGGCTTTTTCAAGGTATTTAATTAGTCTGCCAAACATGACAACAAAACTCCTGTGTCTTATTCTGGGTGTTTGAGGCTAGTGCACTGTCGGAATGCAGCCAGACTGGGACCAACCTCTATGGCTCACAGTTCTTCCCATGCCTCCTCTTCATCACCAGGAGCCACCTTGGGAAGACTCCCGTGTCTGCTGGGTGCTTAAAACCTTAGGAAAAATATTAATTTCCAATCAGTGAGATAAACTGCCCAGGGAAATAGATATGGGAGGAAACCTCCCCGACTTACGTAAACATTTAACCAAAATTGAGGAGTTTCCAAGGAATGTTTTGATTTTGCTTAATCAACCAAGAAATAGTCTGTCAACAGTCCCCCTCCAGCTCATGGTTCTGGAGATCCATTGTTTGCTCCTGGGCTGTGCTAACACGCTTCTTCCCATAAATGTGATACTCTGGGGCAGCACCTTCTGCAGATGAGTTGGAGCATCCCATCAGCTTATTCTCAGTAAGCATTTTGCTCAGATCTAGACTACATCACTTGGGACGTAGCATCACCATATCTCACCTCTTCCATGTGATTCTGTTTTTTAAAGGCTTGGCATAAAGTAATTGTGCCTCTGTCTGTGTCAGTCTGGGCTGTCACAGTTAATAGACCAACATCCCGTGATGCGGATGTCAATTTGCATCCTCGCTCTGCTTCTCACTTGCCTATTGTTTTCATTCAATTGTTATTTTTGCATCTGCAGTGAATCAAAGTGGGATCTCATTAATACTAGGGTCTTGAAGCATTTTAGCGTCGATATCTGCAGTTGCAGGTGAACACACCGTAGGGAACACGGGCATCTTTCTGTGCTCATTGGCAAGACATTGTCAGAGCCATGCGCTTTCCCACTGACACTTAGGAACTGAAAAAGGAGAGAAATTTTCATGTAGGTTGATCACGCTCTGTTTTTTTTTTCTTTTAGTACTGATGACAGCAGTGGCCCAATCCACCAGTTACCTGAGAATAACCAATTTAATTGTAATTACACCTGACCAGTGCAGGGAGCTTCCTGGTGCATGTGTTGTTATGATGAATTTTATTTTTATTGCTGGCCAAACCTCTGCTCTTTGTGGTTTCATTTTGCTGGGCTGCTTCTGGATTGTTCCTGCACATTTCCAGCCCACCTTGTGCTTTTGTAGATTTGATGGCAGAAGGTGAGAGCAATTGCACTCCGCTGGACCCAAGTGTCGCAGTCAGTGTCTCATCCCCATCAGTGTCCCGGTGTGACCTGAGATGACATTTTGGTGCAGCTGAGTAGCAACACGAGTGAGGACAAGGTGTCCTGGATCTCAGCCGCTGGTGGGGACAAGCCTGGACCATCAGCCCACGGAGGCTGCTTGCCCATCCAGGCTGGAGCTGGGCGATTCAGGTCATCTCCTGCCTGCAGTGGGGTGTCCTGGGCATGACACGGTTGCAGCTATTCAGAACAAAATGTGATCTTCCCCCTTGATCTTCCCCCTGTGCAGCAGAGATGGCGTTTGCCGCTGTGTTTTACGTTGTGGAAGCGAGCTCTCCTGTTATCACACCCTGACATGAGCGATGGATCAGATACACCCCGGGGAAGGTTTATGAAAAATGAGTGTAGCGTTGCTCAACCTCTGCTTCCAGGTTCAGATAAACACTCCTGCAGTGAATTTCAAATAGAAAGATAAACCACGGAGCTGAACCAAATATTGGGGTAAATAATGAATTAAGAGTCCTTGTTGCCTCGTACGGATTGCCCACTGTAACCGTCCCAGTGCGTTGCTTTGATGTTATTCGCTCAAGGATTTCAGCAACTAACTCTTGCTCCATGGGTTGTTTGCGACCAGTTTGCCATTAGCTTGCTCGGTTTGCAGGCCAGGCCAATGGGCAAACTGGGGGGGACCTTAAATGCACCCCATATTCACTCATCCCTCTGTCAGGCCCATCCTAGTCTAAGATCAGCACTTGAACTGCAAAAACTCTCATATCTTCCCTCTTTCCCCAGGGCAGGATAATGGTTTCAGCTGTACCTGCTCTGGAGGACTCCGTTTTTGAGCTTGTATCCGTAAGTTCCGTTTGCAAAACTATCTTGGGGGGGGGTTGGCACACGAATGCCGTTTGTTTTAAAGGGAATTAGGTGTCCCAGCTGCTCATGGGGCTCAGCAAAACTCAGTATAACACACATAAGTGTTCTTATAATCATGACCCTTTTTACTTTGCCGCGTACAACACAAGAGACCCAATGGAATTAGGCAAGCAGCAGCAGTAACATCTCCCCTCCCGGGGCAGCCCTGCTAATGGCATCGTTTTGTTAAGGAGCTTCAGAGAACCCCCCTCCCAAAATGTGCTGGAGAAAAAACTGGGGGGTTTTTTTGGGCCCGTTTCTGATTTAATGGGCTTTACTGATTTTTTTGGTCACTGGGCTGATGTTAGAAACAGGCTCCTGGTAAAGGTGGGCAGAAAAATTGCAGCTTTATATCACAAACTCTGCAGTTTCGCTCTCCCAACAGATAACTCCACACCTGCAAAAACATCGGTCGCTTTGTGCCGCTTTATTGTGCTTGGGGGAGAGGAAAAGGGCCCTCCTGAGCTTTCCAGGGTGGGTGTGAAGGTCAGAAGTCAGTGAGAAAACGCAGATTTCCTCCGCCTGCTAACCTCCAAGTGCACACGGCTCGTCCCGGAGCCAAGGTGCGGTGCTCAGGATTGCCACCAAATACACAATTGTACTTCTGTGGCCGCGGTGTGTAAGTACGGAGATCCCCTGGTGGTGTTTGGAGTTGTGCAGTGTCCTGGTGCTCATTGCAAGCTCGAACGCGGTGGTGTGCTCTCTGCACCCCGATGCCGTCACTCCTGTCCTCTGAGAGGCAATTTTCCTGGGGATTATACATGTATACACTGTGTATATAGTATTTACATATACACTATATATATAGTATTTACATATAATCTACGTCTGTATGAATTTTATTTATATATTACCTATATATTTTATTTATACATTATCTATATTTTTATATGCTGTATACGTTATTATTATAAATAATAGCTGTTGTATTTAATAATTATCTATAAAATATATATGGTTTTGATATAGCTGTGCCGTGGTGATGTGGGCTGTGCCCAGCTGTGGGCTCTGCACTTGAGCTCGGATTGGTCCCGTGCAAATATTAATTAAGGTTTTTTTTCCTCCAAAGAACCAAGTGGGCTGCAGCGGGGGTGGTGGTGGGGAACTGGGCAAACAGCCCCATTTTGGGCCTGCATTGAGGCACTCCTTTTAATGTCCCTGTAATGGATGGATGTGCTTTTCCCTACGGAGGAGGAGCAGAGGGACGCAGTGGGAGCCAGCAGCGCTTGGGCAGGTAACGCTCTTCCCTGGTCATCCCTCCTGCCCCAGGAGAGCAGCGCAGAGCTCGGCTTCAGAAAGTACCTGCTTTATTTGGCTCCATCTTCCGCTGGGTTCACAGATATAATGCTTTTGTGTAAGTGCAAGCCTGGCAATAACTGGTGTTTGCAGGAAAAAAAAATAAATGAACAACTTTATGGTAGGAAAGGAATCTAGCAGGGGTTATTGAACACACCAGATACCAGCTCTGGAAAGTCCCTAACCACGAGCTGCTGCAATCTGGTGGGTACGGCTGATGCTGCCTCCTATTCCTGAGCCCTGCTGAAGGGAAAGCATCGGTGTCCAGGACCTTTGGTCAGCCCCACTACAGCTTTTCCCATGCATTTAGCTTAAAACTTCAGCCCTTGGCATCACACGGTTTCCTAAGACTTTTCATTTTAAAAGCAAATTAATTTCCAACTCTCCTGCCAAGATGAGTTGGGAAATATTGCTCCTTAAATTGCAGAAGAGCAAAAAAAAAACTATTTATTTTTCAACCTCATGATTTTTAAGCCAATACTGCAAATTTTGGTGCCCATCTATGTTTCTCGACCGCTTTGCTGCCGCAGCGCTGCTAGCGAAGACCTCTTGGCACAGAGCTGTAACCTGTCAGCTGTGTCAGCGGGGTCTGGCAGGAGACACTGGGGCAATTTAAATTTAATAGCAAATCTGTCGTAATGAGGGGGCTCCAGTGTTTAGTTTTCATTAGTATTTTTCAGCTCCAATATAGGTTCTCACGGAAACAGCCGTATATCACGGCACCCGTCACCTCCAGAGGGTTTAATGCTCCCTGGGATGCTCTGCAGAGCATCGCCAGTACGGGCTTCCTGAGGCTATCCAGAGAAAAGAAGGCTTGATCCCTGCTTCCAGTGTATATCCATCTGTCCCAAAACCTGCACAGGGAGGAAGACATGGGTCCCTGGAGCGTGTGGTGGGTACTGCATGGCCATGAGAGACAGCAGCACCCTCCTGTTTTGGGCTTTGCATTGATCACCCCAGTGGATCTGCCCCTTGCTGACCACCCACAGCTCCTACCAGCCCCACGTCATGCCCCGTCGATGCCGGGTGCCGTGGGGAGGGTCTTTCACCCCCTCCCCACCCCGGGGATCTCAGTATCCCAGGCTGCGGCAGGAGAAAGAGCCCTGAAGTGGCTGCTGGGGGAAGCCCGCTGTGTCAGCAAAAACTACCCCTATCACAGGGCCGTTATCTTCCAACAGTGTAAATATTTGCTAAATGAGCTGGAAGGAGAAGGACTGACAGCTTTCCAGTTTTGCTGGAAAATGTTACCAAGTTGGGAACAGGGATAGCTGAGCATCCCCTTATCCCTTATCTGTCCTGGCCGAGGAGTAGGGGGGCAGCTGGGGGCTCCAATGGCAGCAGTGCTGCACCCAGAGGCATCTTCCCTCCTGCGCTGATCTTAAGCATTTTAGTTATTTACTTTCAATTCTGCTGTTTGTGTGCCTTGCTGCATTTATTAAGCGCTGTCTTTCTTCTCCCTGCTCCATGTGCCAGTCATTAAGAAGATGCTGATGCTTTTGTTGTCTTTGCCCCCCGCCCCCCGCCCCAAGACCAGGCTCAGAGCAGACTATCGGTGTGTGTGGAACATCGGTGCCGCTGTGTGGGCAACGGGCTGCTGGAAAAAATGCCCAATGTCCCACCTTCTCATTTAAAATGCCTACAAAAACGTAAACCTGATGGCAAGAACGTTGCGACAAAACTGAGACTTAAATCATGGTTAATATTTGCGGTTTGTGGGGATGGGGTATTTGAACTGTCTTGCCAAGTTAAACATCTTTATAAAAAAAGATCTGTTAATAGAATATTAAAGCGTTTCTCAATTGCTCACTGAAATCCAGCATGGATGGACAGCGATGGAAAAAAAATCTTTCCCAGCTGGTGGCTCTTAGGTACTTTGTGAGTTTATTAGTCCCCAGAGGAAAGGGATTCAGGTGCAAAAAGCTGCTGAGAGCAGTTTTCAGGCCCGGAGGGGTCATGGAAACCCCCCCTACCGCTCAGCCCCCTCTGTGAGAGCTTCCTAGGATCCTGCTTGAAGGGACTTGGGGCATGTTTTAGCCACTTGGCCCAGTTATCCCCGGGCCACTCCTCCCACCTACGGTCTGTTCTCTGCAACAGCATTTCTCCCGAGCAGCAGCCTTAGCATGAGTTAGGGCTCAAATAGCAGCCACAGCGCCAAGGCAAGCCGAAAAGCGGTTTCATGTCAGCATCCTGCCCAAAAAAATCTATGATGTGCCACGGGAATTCAGCTGTTCCTCTGTCTGCAGGACAGCTGGGCAGCGAGCCGGAGCCTAGCAGCAGGACGTGCCCGGTGGGATTGAGCCAGCGATGTGGGCTCACAGCCCAGAAAGCCCACCCCATCCTGGGCTGCATCCCCAGCAGTGTGGCCAGCAGGGCGAGGGGGGGAGGATTGTGCCCCTCTACCCCGCTCTGGTGAGACCCCTCCCTGCAGCGCTGCCTCCAGCTCTGGGNTGAGCAACCTGATCTAGTTGAAGATGTCCCTGCCCATGGCAGGGGAGCTTGGACTAGATGGCTTTTAAAGGTCTCTTCTGACCCAAACCATTCTACGATTCTGACGCTGAAATGGGGTGGTGCTTACACAAATCCCTGCAGAGTGGGATTGGGCTTCTTCTGTCACTTCACCTGACATAGCTATTAAACGCCATGGGACAAAGACTCTACTTTCAATATCAAACATATCCATATAAAATGAACCATATTTTATTGCCCTAGATGGGAATTTACTCTCACATGGGCTGTGAGAATTAATAATGACAGTGGGAAGGTGGAAAAGGCCTTGAGAGGCAATGGATGCCCACCTCGCTGCCTGCCTTCCTGCCGCCATGGCACGCAGGGCACCTGCCTGGGTATTGCCAAGAAAAACAGTCACTCCCGTGCATTCCCAGAACTTTTCAAACTGGTATTTGTGTGCTGCTGTGACGGCTGACGGGCAGGGCAATGGGGCTGGCCCGGGATCCGGGGCACCAGGATGGGGCAAGGTGGAAACCCAGTGGGGCATCACGGCACGGGCAGGGTGAGGAGGCGTTTGATCCCTTCTGATCTGCCCAATACGAAGTCTTCATTTATTTTTTTGTCTTTAAAAAGAAAGAAAAATTGTTCCTTGTTTTTGTCTGTATTTGGTGTAATCAGATCACTCCCACCACTGAAGCTCATTTCCTGCTGTTGGGTACATGGAAGCTATTATTATTTATTTTTCCATGGGCCTCTCTGTTTCTAATTACTTTGTGCTGATGTTATGTGAATATGTTGAGTCTGTGCCTCCTTTAATACCTGCCACATGCTGGGTCTATTGTACACGTTAGCACCCCCCCACATTTTTCAGATATTTCCTGCTATTATTTACCCTTTCATTTCTGTTGTTACTGCTTTTGGGTATATGATAAAGCTGTTTTCTGATGGGGCTATGGGCCAGAAGGGCAAGCGGACAGAAAGCGTAGGGATACGTAATTTTTACTAGTGGTGGTTAGAATTGGTGAAATCCTGTGGGCCTTGTTGGTTTTTTTGTTTGGGTTTTTTTTTTTTTTTAATGGAAGTCAGTGAGAGTTTTGCTGCTATAGAGACAATAAACGACTGATGGTGCAGAAATATAATATCTCTATACGCTCACACGTAAATAGCCTATGTGGTGCTGCTGCTGCTGCTCTGGCAACAGCCGCGTAGCTCTTGCACTTATAAATCTGTTTGGTTTTTCTTTATTTGCCAGACATTGAAATATTCCATGTGTGGGAGGTCTCTTATAAACTGATTTTATATGGAAGAGAGCAGCAAAAACATTTTTCCAGAAATGCAGGGGAGAAACATTTATTGAAGAATTAGAGGGGGGAGGAAAATAATAATAATAAAAGAAAATATATAAAATTTTTGGCTATATTAAAGCCTTGTAAGAGATATGGTGCTGTTGCCCTCCTGAGCCCCAGGCTCAGAGGCGCTGGCCCATCTGCTGTACTACCAGTGCAATTCGTGCTTCACAAAGATTATTTCTCTTTCCAAATTAAACTTCTGGCTTCATGAACCTTGGGGGGGAAGGGGGTCTCGGCGCGGTGGAGGTGAATCATTCGCTCCTGCTGGATTTTGTCCTTATCCCTTCTGGAAATCCTAAAGCATCATCAGAGACCTGAGCTCGTTACTGAGGAGCCGCGAGGACCGGATTTGGCAGCAGCCCTGGTCACCTGCGAGGTTTTCGTGCTGTGGGCGCGTTATTTTTCCCAGCATCTTCACGGTCCGGCTGACGCAGGAGCGCATCCCTGCAGCTCCGAGGAGAGCCCATCCCTCCCTCGAGCTGGGCTTTTCTGGGCTCCTGGCCAGCACTAAATATGGAAAATTCCGACAGTCAGTCCTGTCCATTTTCAAGCTGTTCGGGATCTTTTAACTTTCAAAACAAAGAGGAACCAAACTGGTTATTTTACAGCAGAATCTAACTGGAAAAAAAAAAAAAAAACAAACCAAACAAACCCACTTGAAGGTACCTGGCAGCTCTTGGTGCAGCAGAGCTGCCGTCTCAGTGACTTAGACCCTGCCGAAGATCAGAGAAATGCTGACCTGTGGCTTTTCAAAAAGCCTGGATAATTCAAAAAGTCTGGATAATGTGTACTAATTCCCTTATGTGAACAATAACAGGCTCTATTTCCTGCCTGCCACCTGCCTTACACCTGGCCTCTTCAGCTGTGAAATACACGAAATTACGAAAGAACCACCATTTTTCTGAAGCTTTGTCTGAGATTGGCTCCTCATCTGTGTACTCCGGCTATTTTGCTCCATGAAACTTTAGTAATCAACAGCCGTACTGTAAACACCCCGTTTAAATTTGAACCGCCTCTGCTATCCAATGAGGAAGGAAGATTTTTCCGATATGTACTAAGCACTCTAGAGATGCACTTATTATTGTTATCAGAAGCTCGGAATTTTATTTTTTTCCAAAGTTTACCACGTTTTCGAGCATCGGGGAAAGGAATTCCTAGACTCTCGCTCCTCACCGCCATGAAGCTCCGTGAGTAATACAACTCAGGCGAGCAGTCTGGCAGTTTTCCTCCAAACCCAGCCGTGTAATAGGTTGCGTTGCTTGAAATCCCAGGCCTTGTTTTCCTATCTTTTGACTAATGACAATCTGTATCTGCCAGGCTACCACGTAGCTGCCAGGCTGCTTTAAAAGGAAGGATAACAAAGCAGCAGGATCCTATTAGCTCTGTGTTTGTGCTTGTTCCGTTTAATCAGAACAGCTCTGTTGTGTCAGTCTAGGGTAAAAGGATGTATTGCCACATAAAAGCCCAACTCTGAAAAAACAGGTAGGGATGTACTTTGAAATAGTCATGCCTTTCGCTTCACCGAGCGCAGCGAAGAAAACAGGCCAGAGGTTTTTCTATTTGCAGCTTTGAAAAACAGCGTTGCTTGTTCAACACAGTATTAACTACCAATACTGTAACTACTTTAAGAAAGCACTAGCAACCTTTTGGATTTCCAGAAAAGAACTCAGCCACCTTTAATCATTGCTTCAAAACTGCCTGATTTTTCTGAAATAGGAAGTTCCGAGGCACCACTCCGGCATTATCCAGTGCCCCAGGTCAGGGGCAGGACTACAGGTGTTTTTATTTCCACTGAAGCATATAAAGCTCAACACACATGAGCTAGGAAATAATCCCTAGCCTTGCAGCCAGTTACCTGCGCTGCTCCTTCCTTTTGCTGGCTCTGAAAGAGCAAAATGAAACAAATCAACAAGGCAGAGACGACACAAGTAGCCGTTCTCCCACTGCTGCTTCCTCCCGTCTCCCTGGGCCACTACAGGAACAGCCGCGCGGGCAAACCGCAAAGTGACAAATGGGACCCCGAGGCTGCCGACAACGTTCATCTCCCCTCCTGCGCTCGTCATTTAGATTTAGGTAGCGCAAGTGGGCGTCACTCGACTGTTAATGCATTGCTTTGTGTTTGGCAACTCTCCTAAGTCTGTCTCAAGAGGTTTGCCAGCAAAAACAATGCTGAAATAATAATAATAAAAAAAATTCTTCAGGAAATTAAACATTTTAGTAGGCACACTTCAGCCTAAACGAGCAGATGTGTTCAAGCACAAAGTTCAGTATCAGAGCCTACATGCATCCCTGTTTTATGATATTAAACAAATACGGCATTACTAATTCCAGAGCTCACCATCGCACTGGAACCTGCGAGCAAATATTCTAATTAATCACATGCGGAGTACGCAACCAGCTTGACAGAATACGGTACTGAAATGCACGTGCATGCAACAGGTACTGCAACCGCAGGCTCACAAGTACCACTTTTTCATAGTGAAAACGAATCAAATTTCTCAATATTACATGAGCAAAAGAACATTTATAAGACCTGGAGTGATTTGTGTTTCAATGTGTTACACTTGCACTGAATACTTGTATTAAAGAAATAATCCCAGAAGTCAAAATACAAGAACCATAAAATCCACCACCATAAAAGCACAGACACCTGTATAGATTTCATGGGATTCAGTCACTGCCAACACTAAAGCACATCTCACCGCTTCCTTTAAGGTGTTTTAGCTCAGTGCTGGTAATGAGATTTGTCTCTGCCTCCTTACACGCCAATCCAGTATAAACCTGGCTGACAACTCTTTGTCATATTCCAGTTTGACTTGTGGTTATACACACAAATACGACAACCAATTAAAGATTTATAAGCCTGTTTGTAAACTAAAGTATACTGTTATTAAATATTGTATCATTAGCTCCACATAAACTAGCAGAAGGGGACGGTGCTTTTAGTCACAAAAAGCTCTAGCATTATTTGTACCAATATGATTAAACACGGATGTAACCGTCCTACATTTGTATGGGGCGAAAGGCTGAGTTCTTTTCTACTTGGGCGTTCACCGATGCCATGTGGAACAGCTCTGATTTCGAGCAATGGAAGGAAAACTGCAAATCAAATGATTCTCTGGCATGGTTTTTAATTAGAATTTAAGAAAAAGTCTAGAAAACTAACCACGCTCTGTCAAACAGGGTACAAAATCTTTATTCACCAATAAGTTAAGCGTTCTTATAAATAGATGTTCTAGTCTTTTGTACACTGTATTGAGTATAAAGTTAAGCTTCAATTATTCCTCAGACTCTGATCCTTCTTCATCCTGGCTGATTTGGAAGTAGCGTAGTTCGTACGTCTCCTTGTCAGACGCAACAACACGAAGCCAGTCACGCAGATTGTTCTTCTTGAGGTACTTCTTTGTGAGGTATTTTAGGTACCTTTAAAAGAGTAAATTTACATCAGAACTTTCTCATTTAACAACCCTTACTGATGTCAGCACTTGACCCAAGACATGACCCTAGCAGGGCACCACCACATTAATTATATCCAGAAATAAAAAAATTATCATATATAACAGACCATAAAAGTATATTTTCATTGCAGATATGTAAGAATTTATAATCTGATGCTTTTTGACTGCATAGCACAACGCCAATAACTCAAAAGCATTGAGAACTGGTTCAAAACCTTGGTCTAACATAACAGTTACCAGTCCACCTGTCTCAGCAAATGAAGGCGGGGATGCAGGGAAGGAACTGTACCTCTCATCAGAGCGCTCACCTGTTGCATGCCCTAACACACAAAGCAGTTTAAGGCTTCATTTGACTTCAAGCGTTCTTTTGCAACAACACGTATTGCGTACGCATACATTTTAAGACAACCAATTAAGTAATAAACCAGCCACCTGTGACATGAACACATTATGACATTTCAAAGCCCATATTTCCTTGATACACTTCTAACAACCTTTATAAAGCATCTCTGTATTACTATGCTTATATTAGAAACAGCAAAAGTTTGCTATCAAGTTTTAAGTTTTAAAAAGCAGTTTTTAAAATATCTAATGTTATAAATACATTTGAATTAAGTCTTTCACTAACGCTTACAAGTGCTACGAAGGTTGGAGCTAACACTTTGTGTGTAGATAACAGATGTGCATCATGTTCAACATAGCACTGTTCAAAACCCACTATCACAAAAACAACAAAAGGAAATCTATGCCAACCTTTTAGAAAACTGCTTCTCGGATGTCACTGTGATCTTGTTCTTCAGACGTTCAATGTGAACGGTGTTGCCCAAGTTCCCAGTTTTTCCATTGACCTTAACCTTCTCCTTTAGGAACTGTTCCTGTTTCAACATTAAAGAAATAGAACACTAGGGAATGGCACCCTAGGTATGAACTAGGGAAGGGACCCTAGCCACAGAGCAATATTAAAAATCACTGTTTACTTATATCCTGATAGCAAGTATTTACAATGCAGTAAGATTTTACAGTGTGTAATAAAAAAAAAAAAATATCACCCCTGTGCTAAAATAGGATTAAATTTAAAATAGTTCTCTTCATGAATAGGTATGAACCATGTCGTCTATAAAAGACACCTAAACCCAAGAAACTTTTCAAAAGTGCTGATAATTTAAAGAACAGCTGTTGATTTTACTACTTTAAAAGGTAACTTTTCAGTTGTAATTCAGTTGTCCTCCTGTACTAAGACTGTATATATATACATATACATACACACACACATATACACACAGGCTATGCACTGGAAGTATGAGCAAAACCACGACTTACAAAATTCCCAGAATCAAAGATTCCATCTTCCACAGGATGGGTCAAGTCAAGGCAAAACTTCCAGGTTGATTTTTTAGATTTTCTGTCCTTTTGCTAAAACACACAGGGAAAAAAAAAAAAAAAAAAAAACAAAAAAAAAAACAAACC
>VXBH01007714.1:169283-191915 GCA_013400035.1 Rynchops niger | reverse complement strand
CAGCCTGGAGAAGAGAAGCCTCCCGGGAGATCTTACTGCGGCCTTCCAGTCCCTAAAGGGGGCCTACAGGAAAGATGGGGACAGACTTTTTAACAGGGCCTATTGTGACAGGATGGGGGGGTAATGGCTTTAAACTGAAAGAGGGAAGATTTAGGCTAGATATAAGGAAGAAATTTTTTACACTGAGGGTGGTGGAACCCTGGCCCAGGCTGCCCAGCGAGGTGGTCGATGCGCCATCACTGGAAACGCTCAAGGTGAGGTTGGACGGGACTCCGAGCAACCTGATCTAGTTGAAGGTGTTCCTTACCATTGCAGGGAGTTGGACTAGATGACAGTTAAAAGTCCCAAACAAAACTGTTCTGTTTCCTGTGAACACAAAGCTGTTTTATCTGCCTAATGTTTCCCCTCTCAGAAAAATCAGAAACGAGCATTTTGCAAGTGCACAGTAATCAGTCAAAAGTGCCTGAAAGTGCCAAGAAACCATGGTGAAAGCTTGTTTTCGGTAATGGAGAGACTCAGATGGCTCCATGACCTACCCCTTACCAGCAACGCTAACAGTACAACCCCTAGCATCCAGCCCCTGCACTGTCTGAGGAGAGGTGCACGGAGATAAACACAGCCACCAAGCCAGACAGGTGGATCCTGAGCGAAATAAGGCCAAAAGGTTAGTTTTGTTAGAACTCTACAAGTCAGATGCTGTAGTACCTTTAGCTGTTTGACCGAATTCACCAGTTCTGTGGAGCTGCTGGTGGACAGGGCCCAGCCCAGCCTGGTGCCATGTGGATAACTTGCTTTAAACACCGGATAAACAGAATAACATAGAAATTCAGAGGCATGTGCGGTAGTGTTGTCAGAGCTGGCCTCTGCCATCAGCACTGTGGGCTGCAGCATGCCGGCCTGTGTCTTCTGCCCTGAGATCCTGAGTTTGTTGTCTCTGTTCTAATGGGGTGGCCACAGGAGCCAGTTGTAAAGTCACATTTTAAAATTATTTCTAAGGGATCTTTTGTTTAATTCATGTTTATCTGTGTGATCTGTTTGCCTGTGGTCCTGCCCTTGGTTACATAGACCCCACTGCAAATTGTACAGCGTGTACCCAAGCAGATAGGTTTGACTTTCATCGACGTGGGGCCCTTTTATAATGCTCCACCAGGTCGAGATGGTGGCTCTCTTCTGTTACCGGGGTTTTCAGTGGATGTTGTCTCACCCAGCCTGCTCTATGCCTTACCCTGGGGACCTACCCATTTTTCTTCTGTGTCAGTTGATAAGCAGAGTCTGGGGCATTCTGTTAAGTGTTTTTACATGTGCAGTGTGTGTTTGTTTGCCTGAAAGTGTATGACTAGTTGCACATGCATTTTTTTCATTTAATAATATAACTGTGAGAAAACTACCAACTGTTCTGACCCCAAATCAGGGCAGCCTGGGGTGAGCACTCATGGTAATTTCTCGAGTATCAGATTATAAATTTGGTTGATTTTCCAGAATGAACAGATTAATTTTGGATGACTTGAGGGGTGTCAGCCTCTTCTCCCAAGTAATAAATGATAGGATGAGAGGAAATGTCCTTAAGTTGCAGCAGGGTAGGTTTAGATTCATTATTAGGAAAAATTTATTGACCAAAAGGGTTATCAAACATTGGAGCAGGCTGCCCAGGGAAGCGGTTGAGTCACCATCCCTGGAGGTATTTAAAAAATAGATAGATGTGGCACTTGGGGACATGGTTTAGTGATGGACTTGGTAGTGCTAAATTAATCGTTCGACTTGATCTTAAAAGTCTTTTCCAACCTAAACGATTCTATGATTCTGTCTTTTGTACTAAACCAAGTTTTTTTGCTGAAGTGCAGCTGTAGATTATATTTATTTTCGAGACACAAAACAAATATTCCAAGGCAGCCTTTATCAGAGATTCAATACAAAAATTGGAAATCAGCTCCATCAGTCATTGCTTGCAGGCATCGTTCCTTTGTCTGGATCAACATTTATTTTCTAAAATGTGTTTCTTGATAGTACAAATGTGATTATCCCACTTTTCTATACAACAATAGCAATTTTATTTCAAAGCATATTCATAAATACCACAGCCTTTCACGTTTAAATGTATTTCCTTTTGTGCGTGTGTGTGTAGAGTGTTGCGCAGCTGGATCACATGTGCATCTTTTCTTTCGAGCAGCCTCAATATGTTACCAAGCTTTTGTCCTGCTACCTTAGTCTTTATATGAATTGCTTTGCAGAAATTATTGGAGTTAGGAAACTTTTCGAAGGTTTAAAGTGAGTGAGTTGTATCTGTTCTCAGTTATGTTCTGGAGAAATGTCTGACTCCCTAGAACACCTTATTAAAGCCTTCCTTTGTCAGTATGCATTTCAGCCAGCATTGGGGTAAGTGTCCCACCTTGTTCCCAGCAAACCCACCAGAATGCAGGAGGTGGTGTTTACACCAACACGAGCCGTGGGTGCAGCCGAGTTTATGCTGCCTCCTCTCTCCAGCTACTTGCCTGGTGCATCTCCAGGGAGAAATCTCTCTGGGGAATATTAAGGAGAGCAACCATGTCCTGGGACATCCACGGGTGCCTGGAGGACAGAAGAGGTTGCCGTAGGAAAGCCCTGCAGGCTAGCTGAGAGGGGGCCAGTTGCAGAGCAGCGATGAGCAGTTTACCCAGCCTTGCTCCCCTCAATGCTGGGTGGGCGCCATGGGAAAGTAGAGGGAGGCTCATTCAGCAAGACTTGGTTCGGGTCACAAGGTTAGAAATAACAGGTCATGAGCAAAACAGCATAAACAACCCTATTCCGCCTTCAGCAAACATCTCTGTTTCAACTGCTGAACTCTTACCTGGGATCCCACCAACGTGTCCTCACCTGGGGGTGAGGGTTCACACTGGCTTCTGCGCACAGCCTTGAGCAGGAGGACACGAGAGAGGCTGGGGACTGGTGACCCCACCTCCATAGGACAGTGCCAGGCTCAGCAGACCCTCTGAGCTCCTACATACAATCTCTCCACATAGCGTGAACCCAGTTAAAGAGCCTCTACAGTGACCTTGCCATCGGCACCCAGTTCTGCTGCAGGCACTGCTTTAATCCTGCCGTTCACCTTCTGCTTCCTAGGAAGAAGGAATGCAGTGCCGGTGACTCACTTTGCTTTTGCATCGGCCTTGAGAAAGGGATTCTGGGATGCTGGATGGTTCCTACAATTATTTGGGGCTGCATGCCCTGAGGCGCTTAAAAACTACTGAAGTACTGGCTCTGCCTGCTCCGTGGTCACCCATACCTCTTCAGTGGTCCACACAACCGCCCAGCCAGACAAACGCCGTTGGATGAGGTGTGCGCAGAGAGCTGCGCCAGCTGAATTACCCAGGGAATTACCCTGGGCATACACGAGATCAGAGGCAAGTGGTGACAACGCAGGGACGTTGAGCTGGTGGGAACCACCGTAACTCCCACAAGGAAGAGGGAAAGCACACAGTAACTCTGTCTGTTCCCTCCGCCTGGGGCTGCAGTGATGTTAGTCCAGTGATATCCCACCCACGACCTGGGGGGCCTGGTGCTTTTCATAGTCGGGAGAGATGCTCTCTCTCCTGAACAGAATAGAGGGGGGCAAACCCACAAGGCACTCGCTGCCCAAGCCTCAGGTCTGCAGTTACACCTACAGCCTGTAAAATTTAAGATCTGCTGATCTACAGCCAGGATTTTTTGCCACCCTGCTGGGGAGTAGATTCCTTCAGCACAGCTATTCAAACTGTGCCTCTAGGTAAAGCTTCAGGATTTAGTGAAACACTTGAGCACAGGCTTAGTTAGTTACCTTAAATTAAATCTCATGCTTACATGTGCTGCTGGATGCAGAGCTTGTAATTCCGCAGGTCCCATAGATTTCAGTGACAGAACAGGACACTGAGCACCTTGAAAATACGTGGTACCTCAAAGGCTTGGTCCCTGCATATGCAGTACTTGGTTCAGCTTCATCCTCATCAGCTGAGACTCGGGAGATGGAGGGTAGCACTTCTCAGTGATGAAAAACAAGTTGAAGTGAGGCGGAAAAATCTGTGATAAATTAGTGTGGAAAGTGTTAATGGGGCCAAATGTCCTGAGTTTATTGGATTAGAGAAGTCAAACTAATTTTAAAATTATGCCTAGAGAGTGGGAAACTAGATATCGTTAGCCATTTGTCTGACACAACAGAAAAGTCTTAATGGCTGTCATCTCAGCACATTAGGAAAACACTGTCAAAGCTCTTGCTGACGAGATGCTTTTTCAGGTATTATTAATTATATTGCATTATTAGCCAACCACAGTATGGCGACATACTTCGCATGTTAACTAAAGTGCAACAACCATTTAGCTAATAAGTCTGACTTGGTCTTTTAAATTTTAATGATTAGCAACTTAGTAAAACTGTAACGCTGAGAGATAAAAATAATGATTCAACAAGCTGTGTCTCAAGAACAAGTTTAAACTGGAACTTGCAGGTAGCAAGGACAGATAAAGTGTACAGTCCTAATTACCAGCCTGATGTGACAAGACAGAAGTAAACACATCTGCAGATTTAGTCAACTTGTATGACCCCTTCCTGCATCGTCCCACGTGGTAAAAGTGCACTTGTGATAGCACAGCCCAGTGTATCAGCGTAATCCTTCCACCGCAGCGCTGGTGAGGACGGCTTGCTGCAGCCTTCAGCAGCACCGAGCTCTGCACATCCCACCCCAGGCTGCAACCCGCCCCACCACAACCGTGAGCAGAATTGATTTGAAACATCCCAGGATGAGCAAATCATCATGTTCAGGGGGATATACAAATAAATGAAATTATAATAGTAAAAGGCATGTTGTCCAGTTGTGGCCCAAGAGGGTCCCTGGTGGGAGGTCCCAGCCTGGAAGGAGAAGACTGACTTCCCTTATATGCAGCAGTGAGGAAGCACAATCTGAAACCCGGGGTGCATCTCATTAGCCCACAGAATTCACAGCATGCTGGAAGCAGACCGGGAAAATATCATTAGTGGCATGTGAAGTCTGCTAGCTCTGTGCCTCCTGCTTAGCCAGAACCTTCGTAGAGGTGTGGGATGAAACATGGAGAGAAAGGCTGATTAAGTATACACAGGGCTTTCAGCTGACAACCGTTTTTACGGAGTCATTTTCCTTAAGTGCCTCTGAACCCCCAGGCAGATCTTCCGGGAAGTTCAGGAATATAGCTATGGGCAATGTTAGTGTTGTGGGCTTTGTTAAACTAATGAATGTGCTACATTACAGTAATCAGATCAGGCTTTCTATTCTCATTCACTTTGTAACACAAAGGAAAACAAAGACTGGCAGTTCGGAATGTTGCTAAATAAATGATCCCTCACTGCAGAGTTGCTGACTGATGCCCCTCAGGCACTAGGAGGAAGCTCAGCAGAAGTTTAGAGAAGCATTTTTGGCCAGCCTTTCTCATGTTAAACCACCTGTATGACCATTGTGTGGCCATAGCTCAAGCCCTTTCGTTTGTTTGGTCTGGCCAGCTGACAAGGACCGAGCGGGGACATCTGTGACCCCAGTGCCAGGACCCTCCCTGTCTCTGCTGTCCCATCCTCCCATTCCTGGAGGGAACCCAGTCTGGCTTTGCCCCCAGAGCAGGGGCAAATCTGTTTCGACCCCCGTCTCTCCTGCCTGTTGTGCCTAGAGATGTCCCAGCACCAAGTTTTAAGCTGCACCAGCACCCATGCAAGCAGAGGTGTGCTTTACAGGGGGCTGGTGGGGACAGCTGGGGTTAGATGCCTGCGTGCCTCCAGTGAAGGTCCATCCCGATGCAGAGCCAGCTCCCACCGACTCCAGGGCTGCCTCCCAGCCCTGCAGTCACACCTCTGGACCATCCATTTCAAGGGGATTTAGCTGAGGGGTTTGCACAGCAATTATCACCCATGAAGCAAACATACCCTGCCAGGAAAACACTTCACATCTGGAGCTGGAAATACGACTGAGATGTGCAGAGGGAAAAAAAAACCACAACGGTGCAAGCCAACACATGCTGTAGATGTTGCTCATTGTCACTTTTATGTAACAGACATAGATAACATTGCTGAAAGCAAGAACCCATCTCTTTTTTGTCCTTTTTTTTTTTTTTTAAATTCAGAGAATCCATGATAACATTTAACTGCCTGCACTAGATGCCATGGAGAGACTCTGAGCCTGCCATGCTGGTGTCACCCGAGGAGACCTGTTTGCAGCAGACAGACTCTGACGGCTTGACCCAGAGCCTGCGCCCCAGCTCTGCTGCTCTCTTCTGTGCACCGGGGACCTTCCCTAAAACCAAATCCAGCCTACGATCCTCCTTGGTCCATCTGTTCTCAGGCTTTTCATTGTGTTCCATCCTCTGTTACTTTATTGTCACTGGCAGTCACAGTGACCGAGCAATGCTGATGTTTCATCTCTAAATAAATAATGGGTTTCTATCCTGAGAAAGTTGATAGAAGGTAACCTGGTATGACAACGAGGAACATGCAAACCTTAAAAGTCAAGCAGAAAGAGAGCAGGCTTTTACAATGATCCCCACATATCCCCCCCAAAAAAGGAAGAAAAAACTTTGCAGTTTGATTTTGTCACATAAAAGCATCTCATGAAGAAGCTAAAGAAGCACAAACAAGGCTATAGAAACAACACAACCTCCTGCTCGCACACTATGTTGGCTGAAGCACATCCAGCCAGCAAAACCTTAAGTGGTGCAAAGTGGGAGTCGGATCAGTGGGGCATCTTCCAGTTAACGCTGCAATATCCATTTCCCCTTATTATCATTAAGTGTTAAGGTACGGGGAGCCCGAGCTGAAGCTGGAGCCGGTGGGTCTAAGCATTGTACAAAAGGAAGGGGAGGCAGAGGCAGAGGGTGGGGAAGGAGGAGCAGCGAGGGGAGGTGACCTGGCGATGGTCACACCATGGGAGGGATGTCAGCCGGACTCATTGTGTGGTCAAGGATGTGCTGTGTCTTGTGCTGCAGCAGGGATAAAGGAGGGAGGAAAGGCTTCCGAGGGGGAAAAAGGAGGTAAACAGTCTGGCTGAAACAAAAGAAAAAACAAGGCACATCAGCCCAGACAGAGTTTCTAAGATTCTCCAAAACAATGTTGTGACTTAAGAAATCCTTATGAGATTCCGTAATGCACGGATAGCAAAGCAAGCAAGGTGCATCCCAACCGATCCAGGTGGGATCCACCTTCTTCCTCCGCACAGGCAAGAGTAAGGGGGAGTTTGCTCAGTCTGTTTTCCTTAGCACCTCGGGCGATCAGTGCCGTGCGCTGGCAGCACAACTGCACTAGCAGTTGGTTTCTCAAGGCATCAGCTCACTCAGCAGAAGGAAGCAGCAAACACGGGACAAAAAGGTGCAAACATGAGGCTACAGCATCACCCGACCCCTCTTTCCTTCGTTGCATCTGAGCGATGACCCTGCTCAACGTAATGCTTTGCCAAGTAGGAAGATCATCGTCCCACTGGGCTCTTCCAGTGAGGCATGGAGACACACGTGCAATGTATTCCTCCTGTCCTTTCCCCGGCTCTTCCTACAGCCCAGTTGTACTGAGTATTTCAGAGTAAAACTCCAGGTTAGCATCTGTGGCTCAGAGGTGTGAGCCGCAGCAGCCAGAAGGCCTCTGATGGATGCGTCCTCCTGGTCTGCCAGCTGCAAGGTTTTTGAGAAATGAGACTTTTGCCCAAAGTTATTCCTGCGGCGCCTGAAGGAGGTCCATGTTCAGTCCCTCCTTTCTGGGTCCGTGGCAATATCTATGCCTCCTCACTGCCCCGCAGGTCTTCCAGCTCAGTCATGGCTTTGGCTGGGAGCTTCTTGCGGCGGAATACAGCTGCGATCTCCTCAAAGGACTTGCCTTTCGTCTCTGGTACTTTGAAGTAAGCGAACAGAAAGAAGACTAGAAGCAGAGCTGCAAAGATCGCAAACACGTACGGTCCGCACAGATCCTGCAGTGGGGGGAAATGAGAACAGGGGACACCACCATCAGCACCGCAGGGATGGCTTCACCTTCCTATCCCAGGGGGCAGAGTTGCCCAGTGGGACTTGGGGATGGAGATCTGGGAGGCACATGCACGTCCCACACCGTATTGGTCCGGTTTTAGAGGGATTTCTTACCGCTATGTACTGGAAACACATTCCCACGATGAAGTTGCAGGTCCAGTTGCAGAAGCCGGCGACGGCGATGGCGGCGGGGCGCGGGCCTTGGCTGAACAGTTCGGCTACGATAAACCAGGGGATGGGCCCCGGCCCCACTTCAAAGAAGATGACGAAGAGGAAGATCGCGACCATGCTGACATAGCTCATCCAGGCAAACTCGCTCTGCAAGAGGGTGCGCTCAGTGTTACAGTCCTGACACGACTCATTAATTATCACTAATTACTTTAATTAGGCTTCTTTTTCAGAAATTTCTTTCTATTCAGACAAGTGGGGACTGGACATGCATAATTAAAGCTCTAAACTCTTGCAAATCACTAGGTCTTGCACCAGTGCTTTGGACTGACTTTGGTGGGGCTCCATCCTCTGCCTGTTCTGCCCCGTGTCTCACAGGCTGACCCCTCTCCTGGGTGTCGAAGGAATAATTTGTCCCTTTTTTATGACAAGATGGTAGTCTAGCATCCTTGTGCCCAGCCAGGGAGATGCAGGTTGAGGGTTTAGGGCACGTGGAGGTATGCCCTGGGTTTTCTTAGCAGGCATGTGATTATGCTGTGCGAATAGTGCAGTTGCTGTGTAAGGAGCTGAGGTTGTCAGCAGGCTCAGGGAGGGGACAGGGGACACACATAATTTCTAGCAGCACTGGGGTATCTCAGGGGCCAAAGAGTGCAATGTCCTCAGGCACTGCCGTAACCAGAGATGGCTCCAGCTATGGCCACTTTGAACTGTCCCTTCTAAGGACAAATGTTTTCTTTGAGATGAAAATGCAAAACATTAACTTTCAAAGGGTGTTTGTCTTCTCTTGTTTGCAAACCATAGAGAAAAAATGGAGAGAAATCCTTACCAGGAGCACAAGTCCAACTGTCATGGCCACGGCGCTTATTAACATGCCCATCAAACCAGCCAGGAACAAGGACCGCCTGCCTGTCTTCTCCACCAGAAAGACCTGTAGAAACATGTGCAGCAGCTCAGCCTCCAGCATCACCATTCTCAGGAGGTTCAATCACATCCATCAGCAATGAGCAGCCTGTCACCGCTACCACACAGCGCTCTTGCCCTTTTAGCTCTCGTGGTGGAGATTTATGTGCTGGTTTCCAAGTGTCAGAGACTCTGCTGGTGGCTGTTAGGGAGCCAGACTGAGCAGTTGCCCTGCCAAGGGCAGGACAAACCCACGTATACTCACAGCTCATACATTGCCAAGCTCTCGGGACTTCAGGACTTCCCACTGCTCCTACACATATATTGCTGACTGTGGACATTTTCTCTCTCTCTCTTTTTTTTTTAAGAATAAACTTACTAGGTCTGCATTAGTTTGGAAGCAACCTTCAAAATGCAGCATGTATCAAGTCACCTCACCGGCCATTGCACCTTGCCTATCCTAGGGCAGGGATAGTTGTGTAGCAGCTGGAGTCAGGACTTTTTCCTCCAAATTCTCCCAGACTCCTTCTGCTTCCCTGGTAGCCACAAGGCTTAGCTTGCTCCTTCTCAGCTCCTCTTGGTGAACTCCAGCCATCTCATCCAACTTTTGACATCTAAGGCTGTACTGACCACTTCACCCAATGGGGAGGTGTAGGTAACTCCAGAGGACAGTGCATCTGGCCTGCCCTAACATACCGTGCACTGGCCTCTGAGGCTGCCTGCTCCTTCCCCTCTGCTCGAAAGGACACCTTTGGCCATCAGCTCAATCTTTCCTGCCATTACAGCAAGTGACTTATGCTTCTGAGAGACCATCTGTTTTCCTGGAGGCAGTTCATCCTGCAGACTCGTGAAGCCGCAGAGGGCGAGCATCTGCGCTCCCTTCTCCCCTTGCCAAGGTCCACCCAGCTGTCGATGCTTCTGCCTTTTGATCGGGGTCAGTCATTTATTGACAGATGCAGGTAATTTTTAAGTGCTCCTGGCCAAAAGAAGCAAAGATCAAATGCCCCAGGCTGCAAGCACCACAGCCCCAAGGTGGAGATCAAACTGCAGGAGACCCTCTGAGCTGGAGAAAGACCTCTTCCAACTGCACGCCTTCATGCCTCGTTTCACAATAAACATCATCTTTTCTCCTCTGTATGGAAGCTGGGATGACCTACTTCTAAAGCAGGTTCACCCCAAGACCTCCTGTCTCATGCACGCTGGACTAAGATGTCTCAGAGCTGTGTATTTCTACCCTGCAGCTAGTCCTGCTTCGTGGTGGGTAGAAGTCCTTTGCTCCCTAAGTCTCTCTAGAGATGTGAGGGAAATGGGCTTGGCATTTCCTGATCTTATATTAATGGCCACATTAAAAAAAAATAATTGCCTGCTGATAGGAATTGTGTTAATACTCTCAGGAGAGAGACAATGAAAGGAAAGGCTGTGAAAACAGAACCGTCCTTTTATTGCTGCGGAGCACTGCACATATACGATGAGGATAGGTGCTAGATTAATTTATTACTGTGGAATAGCCTCTGGATATCACTCGTGCAGGCACTATGTACATACGGAAAACAATTTGAAAGATAACAGGTAAGAGGGAGATTGTGAGCTACTGGCTTCCCCATCACAACCCCAGGAGGAATAGGACCCGCAGAATTTCAGTCTCAAAGGCACCTTTTATTTTGAGGGGAAACGCTGAGGTACCAGAGCTTCCCTGAGCACGGTGATGCAGTTTGCACTCACGAGGCATTTAGCGGTGCTGTTTGATAGCAACAGGCTGTATTTCAAGGCTTGATTTTTCAAACGAGACTTGCCCAGGGAATGATTTTTCCTGCAAGGCGTGCAGGGTCAGCCCTGCAAAATTGCAAATCCCAGCCCCAGCTCCAGGATAAAAAACCAAATTTCCAAACCACATTCTAGCTTACGTGTTTTTGTAGTCTAAGGGGCAGGAACATTTACTTACAGAGATAACAGTGAAGACTGTGTTCACCACTCCAACGCCAATGGTTGCGTAAACTGGTTGGTCAACTCCAGCTCTCTCGAAAATGTTTGTAGAGTAGTAAAAGATCTATCAAAATACATTAGGATGAAGGATTAGGTAACAGGGCTGGTGGAACTTTTTGTTCTCTTGAGGGAAGCCTTGCACTTGCTTGGCTGAGATGTGAAGTAATTTAATTATGATTACTTCTACAACTTTTTAATGGCTTGTTGTAATAATTAAAGCTGAAACTTTCAAAGGAGCCTGAGGGAGTTAAAAATCCTATTGAAATTCCCCTCCAGAGCTATTGCATTTGCACATTTTAAGCTGGTTTTGTTTTGCATGTAGTCCCATGTTTAATCTTGAAAGCCGGATCACAAGCACCGAGCGCTGGAGACAAATACCTGAACATGACTGAGTTTTAAATGGGCTTTAAAATATTGCTACGTTGGAATGACTTGAGTTTTCCCCTTCTCTCAACAAATAAGGCAATTCCTATCTCGTGGAAGTTCAGGGCAGGAGGTAAACAGGTGGCTGACCCCGTGGCTGGTGGATGGGGCTGGGCACAGCATCGAGCTGGGGCAGCCGGGCTCCATGGGGTGCTCATCCCCGGCTCGGCCCTGCAAGGCTGAGCATCCCTGTGGGCTGCCCCGCACTGCGGAAATGCTCTCAGAGTTTTGAAAGCTGGTGGGACAGAGGCCTCAGCCTTTGTCAAATTGCCACCAGGCTTCCAAAAATCCGAGTCTTAGCCAATTTTGAAAAGGAGGCTCCGTGCTTCTAGATATAAAATGTTAATTTCTGGTATCCCAGGAGATGCTGCAAAAACTGTTTAGCTAAAAATTGCTAAAAGATGGTGATTGCGTGGCTCCTGGGGTGAGCAGGTAGAGAGCAAACTGCTGACATACCCAGGTTTGAGGAGGGTCATGGGAGAGCTCAGTGTGAACTCTGATGGTTGATGGTTGGACTCGATGATCTGAAAGGCCCCTTCCAACCTAGACAATTCTGTGATGATTCTATGACTCGCTGTGCCAGCTGGTTTCATACTGAACTCCCTCACATCCTTCTCCCCTCCTGCCCTCCCGCAGCCCGGCTCAGTGGTGAGGTCCACCTTCATCACTGATGGTGGTGGTCAAGGAGCCTACTGCAGTCACAGGAGAGACTTCTCTTCACCCCTACATAGCTTCGATGGAGCCAGCATTGCCTTTTCATGCTCAGTGTCGATTTCTTTATAGGCAAACGTTTTGGGAGACTCACCGCGTTGATTCCTGAGAACTGCTGAGATATCTGCACCATCAGTGCCACAATGACAGCCTGCCTGTACTTCGAAGAGGTGAAAAGCTGCCTTATGGAGACTTTCTTTTCACTAGCAGCTTCTTGCTTTTCCTTTTCCATCTCAGCAATCTCTTTCATCGGGTCACAGTTTCCTCTGAGCCTTTTCAAACCTTGAGAGAAAGAAAAGATTGGCACTTTATTTTCATGGTAGACAAGGACCAGAGTAAGGACAAGGATCTCTCTAGCCAAAACCCAGGGTAAGCCAACCACATGGACAGTCACATCCTCTTGCTCCGAGGACTCCGATGGCATGCCAAGACCTAAAATGTGTCTGCTTGGCAAGGGGCAGCTGCATGTTAGTTCTGTGACAGTGCTGAGACACCACGCTCAAGCCTCGTCCTTCTGTGTTTAATACTACGTATAGTATAAAAGCAACTCCAGGCAGGCCCAGAATGTGTGTCTTACTTCTTTTAGCTTCTTCCACCTTCCCCAGTTTGATGTAAAGGTATCGTGGGCTCTCGGGGCACAGTAAGAGCAGGAAGAACTGCAGGAGGGCAGCCACGCCGGACAGACCGAGGAGCAGGGGCCACGTCTCGTCATTGCCCAGGAGAAAATCTAGTCCGAGGACCTGGAATAATTGAGGCATGTGTGAATGGCTTATTTTGCACCCTAGAAAAAGAAAGCGATGGACCACTATGGCATTTCTAAGTGACAACCTGGAAGAAAACTAGAAGCAAATACCAATTCTCAGTCCTCGCAATTTGATTTCTGTAGTTATGACGCACATTTACAAGGAGGGAATGAATAGATGGTGTAAAACGTCGTGAGTGAGGCTTTGGGACAGCCCTCTGCAAGCCTGTTCCCCACCCTGGAGTGACTTGGTCCTTACTGGGATGTGCCACTGGCAGGAGACCTCTGCCTGGCCAGAAGCACTCAGCAAATAAAGGCATGCTGATGAAATGTTTTCTCCTCAGACCTTGCTATCCTGGGTTTTTAGGGTATGGGTTTTTATGGGCGTATGTGTCCTAAGCACTTCCACAAAGGTGCAGAGGTCGGATGGAGGTCCAGGTGGTGTGGGATGCCCCAGCTGCCTGGCCACTAACCAGCACAGTCTGAACACCAGGGCTGCAGCTCAGCAAATAGGCTAACTGGAGCTCTGCTTCAGTGTGGCATCGTGGCATTGAAAAAGGTGCTCCAGAGCAGTTGTGAGTCCTTGCAACCTTTTTCCTTCTACAATTTGTGATGCATTTTTTTGTATTCCCAAAGCCAGGAGCTGGCAGGATCTACATTGCAAGGTTTTTTCCCCCATGGTCTCTCCCTAGTCTTTGGCTAAGTCAGATTAGAGGAGCTTTGTGGTTACGTTAAGTTTTTCTGGATGTGTTGGTTCTCGGTATGATTATGTGCCAGCCTGTCATGTAGCTGGGACTCCTGCCTTGGTGGGCAACGCTGATGGAAGATGATGAGGGGACTGGAACACCTCTCTGATGAAGAAAGGCTGAGGGATTTGGGTCTCTTCAGTCTGGAAAAAAGACGGCTGAGGGGGGACCTTATCAACACTTATAAATACTTAAAGGATGGGTGTCAGGAGGATGGGGCCAGGATCTTTTCAGTGGTGCCCGGGGACAGGACAAAAGGGAACGGGCACAAACTTGAACGTAGGAAGTTCCACCTGAACATGAGGAGGAACTTCTTTCCTGTGAGGGTGGCAGAGCCCTGGCACAGGCTGCCCAGAGGTGGGGGAGTCTCCATCTCTGGAGACATTCCAAACCCGCCTGGACGCGTTCCTGTGCCACCTGCTTTGGGTGACCCTGCTCTGGCAAGGGGTTGGACTGGGTGATCTCCAGAGGTCCCTTCCAACCCTATGATTCTATGATTCTATGTTGGACTCTCTGCTTCTTGATGAAGCCATTTCTGAGTACCTGAATATCAGGGATCTCACGCTCAGGATCCAGCCTGACTCGGATGAAATGGCTTCAAAAACTTTGCAGTGGAGGGGAGAAATTGTTTGCAGAAGTACTTTTTATTTCATGGGACGTCATCTTTGTTAAGGACACCTCTAACTCAAGGTAGGAGTTTAACCCCATTAGAGCAGATTGCTTCCCACGCTCCTTCAGTTTCCAGGTGGAATGGTGAGTGATACCTCAGCATATCCCTGGGGTATTTCTAGTCTCTGAAATACCCTTTCTGGACTCGTGAGCTTTCCTTCTTACCTGGCTGATGAGGATTCCTGTGACGATAGCGAGCTGGTGCAATGTCCCCAGCGCTCCTCGAAGGGCCGTGGGAGAGACCTCGCTGACGTACATGGGCACGAGTCCGGAGGAGAGCCCTGCACCAGGCACACATGGGTGTCACCTCTTCTAGACCACAGCTTGGCAACCAGCAAAACCCAGTTCCCAAACGGGAAAGGAAGATGGAGCCCGTGTGCTGCATCCCACATCCCACCATGTCCCTCGTGCCTGGCTGGGAACCACCCACAGCCTGCAAATGTGCCGGGATATCCCCAGATTCCCGAGCCGGGAAGCCTTTACGCTTGAACACACACGTAGGAGGATGGAGCAGAGATCATCCCCTGGGAGAAGTTATCACAGAGCAAAGAGCTTTCTTAAAACTTGCCTTGAACCTGCAGAGTGGAGTGTTGTATTTGCATACCAGAAACAGTGATAATGAGCTGTTATTTCTAAGCTAATTCTTATGTGATTGCATATTATTTGCCTACTATCTTATCCTTGCTATGTACAGTGCTCCTGTACTGTGTGCTAGATAGTACTGTTGTCTAGGGAACCTATTAAACAGCGTGGCTAATAACATACTGTTACAGCCGCCACCACCAAGACCGAGCCTTGCGATAGAAAAGAGGGAGTTGCTCCTTTCTAGGATACGTAAAATAAAACGATTTCATGATAGAACCAACCCAAATGGGAAAGACCCTGGATTGAGAAGGACAGACACAGGGGGAAGAGGGAAACTCCCACCTCTGAAACCACTTCTGAACTAAAAAAAAAAGATTTCAAAATAGAAGAAACTCCGACTGCAACCCTGGAGCAATGCAGCACGCAGCATCCAGCCAAGGGACAGATGACCCTGCCTGGACTTACCGCAGTACAGCCCCGTGACGGCTCTCCCAGCGATGATGAGGATGTGAGATGGCCCGAATTTCGCCAGCCCCATGAGGAGGTTCCCGGCGATGGAGAGGATGTTCACCACCAGCATGGCTTTCACCCTGCAAGGCAGCAGCAGCACAGCTCGTTCTGACTCTTCTCTCAGCCACAGCAGCCATCGTGACATACAGTCAGAGCTATTAAGTGACTTAATCAGCACTACACAGGAAAAAATAATGGTTGTAGGCACGGGAAAAACATCAGACAGGGGTGCAATCGGAGTAGCTAAAAGAATGTTAAACAGCCTGTGCAAGTGCCGTTCAGATGCCCTCTTCTCCCCTTTGCCACGGAAAGAAAGGGGCGAATTCGGAAGTTAGTCAAAGCTGCTCATCAGCGGCTTGCCTGAACTGCAAAAAGTTGCAATAAAAAGTCTGATTTATAATTGAGGGTTTTAATAAGCCAGACCTCTGTGATGCTTGGAACAGTATTTTGGAGGCTTGAGGTTACGTTTTTTTTCATTAAATTGTGGAAAATAACACAAATTGTATTTCTGCGGGGAAGAAACGGTTCCAGGGCAAAAATCAAACAGAAAGCCTTGGGCTTTGGCACGCGGGTCAGAGCACACAAGGTCCTCTCACCTCCCCAGCCGGTCGCCGATCCACCCCACGGTGAAGGAGGAGACCATGCCGCCGATGGCGAACACTGAGACGGAGAGCGACCAGTACATGGTGAGGATGAGGTGCGGGGAGGTGCCGAGATCCTCGCCCGCGTCAGCCGGGGGTGCCAGCGTGCCCTCGGTGCCACCCCAGGGCTCCGTGCCAGGGGCGGTGCCGATGCCGTCCTCCCCAGAGGTGTTGGTGGCATGTCTGTCCAGGGGGGCGATGCCCAGCACACGCCCGTAGTGGGCTTCTATCACCTGCCACGGGCAAAGAGGAAAACCGCCGTCAGCTCAAATCTATAACCACCCCCAAACCCTGTTCTGGGGTTTTTTTTTTTTTCTGCCCCAGGAAAAGCTTTTCACCACAGGCTCTGCAGGGCTGGAATCTTGGGGTCCCCCACAGCTCCCCAACAGCCGGATCCCCAGCGGGGGGGGACCGCGAGGGCAGGCGCGGAGCATCCCCCCCCTCCTGCCGGGGACGGGGTGCGCGCGGTGCCCGGATTCGGCACCCGTGGAGAGGTGCTGTCCCTCGGTCCAGGCACGGGGACGGTGCTGCAGGGGGAACGGCAGCACGGTGTGCAGAGCCCTGCTCCTTTAGCTGCGGGGGCTGGCAGCGGGGGGTCTTCAACGTTTTCTCACCCCGCTGCCTTATCATGGGGCCTTTGTACCGCCGGAGGTAGCGGCTGGGGAAGGTCCCTTCTGTGAGGGACAAAGCAGCCCTGGCTGCCCCGAAGCCCTCGTCCCTCGGCTGTGCATGGCTTGGGGAGGGCTCATCTTACCTTTTGGGGGGCATTAATGACACCCAGGCTGTAGCCGTACTGGAAGAAACCCAACACCGCGGTGAAGACGGAGAGGACCAGCGTTCCCGTGAGGTGCTGGGGGAGGAAGCAGAGAACAGCCTCGTCCCGCTGTCCCAGCCCTGCCCAAACCCCATCCCTATCCCAGGGGACCCCATCCCCGTCCCAAGGGACCCCGCTGCCCGGGACGGTGGCACCCAGGGATGCTGCTGCAGCAGCACAGCCGCTCTGACTGGCTCCAAAGAAGGCAAAGCCCCTAGGGATGGGCAGGATCAGGCCCCCAGGACAGAGTGATGTTGCCCCACAAAGGGCAATCTGTGCCGGGGCTCTCCCCGCTGCTCTGTCCCATCCCCACGGGCAGCACCTCCGCTGAGCAGAACAGCTAGGAAAAAAATGACCAAAACAGTGTTTTTCAGCAGTGCCATTTCAAAAGTATTATTTCCTTCCATCACAGTCAAAATTATCTGAGTTCTTAAAAACAAAAAGTAATCCCTTGACCCCTTTGCCCCTGCAAAAGGGCAGACATCGAAGAGCAATTAATTCAGGGAGGGGATTTTTTGTGTTGGTTTTGGTCTTGGCAAGCAATAAATACCCTTGCTCGGTGCTGGGCTCCCACAGAAATTCTGGTGCAAAAAATACCACCGAGCCGTAGTTACCTTCTCCTCTTGCATTTTGCTTTTCTTGTCCATCTGGCAGCTCCTCCGTTGTCCTCCCAGGAGCGGTCACTGTCCTGGGCTGCGGAGTGAGGTGGGAGTTTGGGCAGGGACGGAGGGACAGCAGGGCTGGGATGGAGACAAGAGGGAGTGGGAAAACTGTCTGGCTGGTGCACCGAGAGATGGGACTATATCAGCTCTGGAGTTAATGAGAAACCCAAGCCTTCCCCGCGTTATTTGGCCACTGCTCGGGTCAGAGCAGCCGCTACCAATCCCTGTATTTGGGGGAACAAACGAAACAACGGGAGACCAGCAAAGGCATGGAGCGGACCTCGGAAATCCAAATGATCCAGCTGAAAGGCTGATTTGGGCCTTCCCTCCGTTGAACAGTCCGCGATGCGACATTCCAGGGACCTGGGAACACGCTACAGCCTATTTTGAGATGTTCAACACCTTTCTTGGCTTCTGTGCCGGGTTTATGTGCTCCAATACGAACCCCTTGCTGAATTCGCAAGAAGGAACCTTTCCAGCATATGTAGCAAAGAAGCTGGAAAATGACTGTTTTATTTAGTGTTTACTTGGCACCTGCTTTAAAATATGTTTTTGTGTGTATATAACATACACAGCCAAACACACATAAATAAAAATGCGTAAAGGTCTCTCTCTGTATGTGTACATACATAATGCCAGTATACCCCTGTGCGTATACATCCTGAGCATTCAGAGGAGACAACTGCATGTCTTTATGGAGCTACAACGTGGCAAAATTACCCAGAATATTACAATAACATAACATTTTCGTTAAAAAGCCCACAAACGGCGTGAACGCTGAGCCTTTCGGCACCGCCAGCTGATTGCTGGGCAGTCAGCTGTTGCCGCTGCTGGCGAATATCGCAGCCCTTTGGCTGGGCTCGCGCGCTCCTCGTGAACTTTGCACATCTGCCCAAGCTGGTCTGAGCTGGTGCCGCTCGGGCTTCGCCGTCCTTGACATCATCAGCCAGAGGAGCCGCGGGCCCAGGGCGGGCGGTGGCATCCGTAGCAGAGACGTCGAAGTCTGAATCGGCCCAGGGAAGGTGATTAATGCTCATTACCCCCCAGATAAACTCCTGATGGGTCCGGCAGCGAAGTTAACGGTGACTCATTGGATGATGCTCTCAGTCAGCCAGGCTTCACATGGGCACAAAATGTACTTTCTACAGAGGAATGGGAAAAAGAAAAAAAAAAAAGATGAGCAAGACCACTAATCTTTGCACTGGTCTCTTCCAGTAAAGTAAAACTTTAACTGGAGGAGAAAAGTTCATCGTTTTAATGCAGGCATTGATTCCAGCCGCAGCGCCTGCATTCCTCATGGGCTGGCGTAGCTGCAAGGGGGAGGGCCCCGAGGCTGAGCTTTTTGAAGTTTTTTTCCCCCAATATTTGTCCTTCCAGCCGAGATCTTTGCCCATCGCGTTTGTTTGCTCGCGCTGTGTGGATACCCAGGCATTTACAAGCACCGGTTCTTTGCGCTGTGGTTAAATGCCTCCACGCGGGGGGCTGGCAGGGTTAGGCAATTAACAACCTGCTCAAGTTTGATGTGGGGGAAAAAAAAAAAAAGACAGAGCACTGACACAACATCCCAAACTGAAACCCTCGGGCACCGCGAAACTCCTGGCCGGGATTGATGTCCCCCTCCAGGATCCCCATCCCATCGCAGGTGCCTGGCCGAGGGAGGATGCTGCTTTTCCCCCTTGCTGTTCTCAGCCCACCGGAGACGGTTTGAGGGGACAAACGCCAGCTACATACCGAAAGGAGAGAGCAGGGTGGCCTTGCCCTGGCCGGTCGTGTCCTCCCCGCTGCTGCTCACAGCGCAGAGCCCTCCCTTGGTCCGGCTTCCCGGGGAGGGGATGCGGAGAGGCTGGGGCAGCGGTGGGGAGGCAGGGTGAGCATCGATCACCTCTCCAGGACCGGCCCGGCCACTTCCGTGGAAACTTTGGATTCCGAAGGCTGGAAGCCCCATGGCCACCAGCCTCCCTCGGCCAGGTCTGCGGGCGAAAGGCATGAACTTGTCCCGGGGCTCCCCCGTCCCTTCCCGGCCCCTCTGACCCTCCCTGCGGGGCGGGATGCTGCCAGCGGGTATTCGGGGTTTCCTCGCCTCTTGCCCCGGGTGATGCCAGCTGGGCTGTGATACCCTCCTTATCCCTCGGCAGTTTAAGCACATATTTAGCTCTCAGTGACTCTAACAGATTCAAGCCCATGTTTTTCAGAACAGGGGGCTGTATGGGGATGTGCCGTTGGCAGAGGCCAGCTCGGGGATGGTCCTGAGGCTCCGGGATGGGAAAGGTTGGTGTGTAAATCTGCCTCCCGCTGCAGTCACTTCCCAAAGGGGCTCTCGGAGCATCATACCTTGACTGTCCGCTTGGAAAACTGAAGCACAACCCTCCTACACGCCAGAGCACCGTGCCCGACTCCACCAGGATCAATGATCAGCCCGTCTGATCTCTCTCGCATGTTCGACGGCTGGTTGTGGGACCGCGGGGTGCAGGTATCAACGCAGCACGGCCCAGGAGCAATACCAACCCGTCCCACGGCCGGCGAGCCTCGCCAGGCAGCAGTTAAGCGATTTGACCAAGGGCACAGAGATCACAAGGGCAAAGGGGGGATGGCAGCTGGCCCACGGGCATCTTCCCTGCAGCGCCAGCCCTGCCATCCTCATCCTCACCTGGGAGCTTGCCAGCCTGGAGCTTGCTCGTACTTTCTCTTGGCCATGTTCAGGTGATCTTTGAAGACTTCTGAGGGTAACAAGAGCACGTGAGGGTTAACAAAAGCACAGGGCTTTCCTTGCCAGGGCAAACAGAGCAGCTCAGCCAGAGAGACTCATCCCGCGGTCATCCCGGGAACGCTGTGCGATGCAGAGGTGAAACATGCAGATGACAAACGCGGGTCTCCAGGCGCGTGGCTGAGCGCTGCCGTGGGGGCGGGTGACCCCGGAGAGGGCATCGCTGCCGGTCCCAGGCACAGCGCAGTAGTGACGCCAGTGTCACTGCTCTCGGGGCAGCAGCACACGCCGCATCCCTCTCAGTGCTTTGGCCAGTGCCGTGGGGTTGTGTGGCTTTTCTCCAGGGCTCCTGGCAAGAAGCTGCTCCAAAGTGTTCTTCCGTCTTCTCGTTGCCCGAGCGTGCAAAATACACAGATGCCAGGAATCCTGAACAGCATCCAACCCCTTAACCCCGGGGGACTGCACCGTGTAGCACGAATCTTAACGTTTCATGATGGGCATCGTTTACGTTATTTGCAAACATCAGCGCTTGCGTTATTTCTAATATGTTACTGATTAATAAAGTGTAAGAACGATGCATAATGCCGCTGTCACGCAGAATCGCCATGCTTGTTGCCTACTATACCTAGTGTCTACTATAACTGGTGTTGTTCCTAAATCTAATGCTACATGATAAAAGCAATGGGTTAAAGTTTGTCGTTGGGTTTTTGCTTTTTTTTTTGCTTTTGAAGGACCGAGCATGCTGTCACATCACTGGAAGTAATTTAAAGACTCCATAAGGAGAGTGAGGCTTTCTCCGCGGCCAGGGTAATTTGCGCACCCATTTTACTGCCTTTGGGTCACATCCAGAGGCAGCTTTGATGTTTAAAAAAAAAAAAAAAAGGGAAAAAAAAAAGAAAACCAACCGAAACAAAAACAAAAAGGAAAAGAAAGGACGATCCAGACCATACGGTGGTGGCTCTCCAGGTAAGAGTGGGCTGATGAGGCACACCAGAGGCTGGCACAAAAAGAACACGATAGATGCTCATTTTTTTGTCTCTATACGCACAGCAGCCGGGGCAGGCAGCAGTGCTGGGGCCACCCGGGGGACAGGGGCTTTGGACCGACCAAACACATTTGAAAGGGAGAATTTGGTGCATTTACAGCGCAGTTGTAAAGATACCAGGTCGAGACAAGGAACTGCAGCACTTCAACCATTTCCAGCAACCAGCCCAGCGCCGGGGCCGGGGTCACCTCAAGCATCCCCCTTTCTGTCCCAAAATACATAACACAATCGACCCCGAAATAATCTCCCAACAAGAAAAACGGCATTTGATAATCACGGTGGGAAACAGGTTTGAAAACACATTCAATTCCCAGGAGTAGCTGCTACAGCCTTACCTCGGAGCATCCTTAACCTCGGGGGTGGTACCCAGCGTCTCCCGGGTGTCCGCAGCGTGCTGGGGGCGGCCCCGCGGCCTCCCACCGCCTCTGGGGCTTTTCTGTCATTTACCAGGGAGGGTGCGACTTGTCCCCGCAGTTCATGCAATACTTCACAGCAACTCTGTAAACAACTCGGTCTGCAACAGGCTCAAGTGACTCCTGCACGCACAGACATCATTTCTCTTTTTCCTCCTGCAGCACGGCTCAGCTGAAGAACTAAGTTTCCTTTCTGGAAAGGTAAAAACCTCCCAGAAACAGGATTTTAAAAGGAGACCAGGTTTTATTTCTTTGAATGCTAAAAATTAAGTAGTTTCTGACAGCACTGATCAACCACAAGCCTATTTTACTTACAAGAAAAGACAAGCAAATCAAAGCCAGGAGTATTTGGAGGGGGATTACTCTTTAGAATAATCATGGGTTGATTTTGTAGAAGAGCAGAAGTTTTCAGGTGGTGATGATCCATCGAGACATCCCTCGGCGAGCAGGGGATGTGCCCTGTCCCCCCGCACTCGTCCTGCCCAAACCCGCCGCTTTCCTGAGCCCCTCCAGGCAAAGGGCACCACGACTTGGAGCCATAAACGCCACTTTACCGCATAACTCTTAACACCCCATCTTTTATTTACAAAAATGTAAAAGGCATGGCTTAATGTCGAGGTTTTGTGGCTTATTGTGTTGGCACCAGAAAGGCATTTGCTTCGTGGTATGTCCATGGACACGCTCCGTAGACAAGGCTGCGCTAATATCGGCTGCTTATGCTTTTTGATTCAAGCAACTCTACGGTTTTAAAGAATACATTCGCAACCTACCTTATGTTTAAACATGACAATTCCCTTCTATATTGTCACTGCACCAAAAAAAACTCACAATAAGAGAAAACCAACCCTAATCATCCAAAAGCTGTGTCTTCATCACTTCAAAGGGGGACTGAAATGAAAAAAAAAAAAAAAAAAAAAAAAAGAGTTCTACTTTTACAACACAAAA
>VXBH01007714.1:127630-169218 GCA_013400035.1 Rynchops niger | reverse complement strand
AAAAAGAAAGAGTTCTCAGTTTGCAACATCATAAAAAGCTCTGGGCTTTATTTATATTTTAATCAATGTGAAAATACAAAAAGCCAGTGGCAATCACGTGTCTTCCGTGATGGGACTTGTGTGGGGTTTTAATTCCAGCATTGGGGTGTTGCGGCTGTCACCACGTTCCGCAGGGTGCTTCGCCAGGCGCTGGGCAGGCGGCTGCTGCCTGGGGCTGCGCTGGACCATGGGGAGGGGGGCCGGGGGGTGAAGGAGGCACCTGCAAAGCACCTCTTGCCCGCTCTCCTCTGGAGGCTGCGCCCTGCTGAGCATCCCTCCGCAAGCAATCCTTGCCGAGCATCCCTCCGCAGGCAACGCCTGCCGAGCATCCCTCCGCAGGTACCGAAGCGATGCCCGCGCGGGTACCACTGCCACAGCCCTGCCCACGGGATGCTTCGTCCCATCCCGAGCCACCCCCACCCACCCCGCATCATCTCCTTACCCTCGATAAAGATTCAAGTTTGACCAAGTCCTGTTGATTTAATCATTTTTTAATAAAGCCATCGTTACTGAGTACACCAAGATTGCCAGTTAAGCTCTCTATATGTCGCTGGAGGTAACAGCGCTGTGATCGACAGCGGAACGGGAAAAAACAAAAACAAACAAACAAAAAAAAGTAAACCAAACCAAAAAAAACAAACCCCAACCGAAACGAGGTAGGTTAAAACCAGCAACACAGACCTTGTTATGCGACACCCCAACACCACAGGCGGCCATGCTTGCAGCTACTGAGAAAGAAAACCCCAGATACGCACCGAAAACGGAAATCAACTGAGCAGAGTTTATAAGGACACGATTCAACCTGAACTAAACACACACACACAGTTCGGCACAGATGTTGTCTTTCACTGTATGTTGGGTAATTCCTAGGGAGCGGAGGGGGCGGAAAAACGAGTAGAGATTCAGACCCTTGGCCGAAGAAACCACACATATATATATTTTTTTGTTTAAGCTCTTTACAAGCCCGATCCAGCAACGCCGGGGACGGGCAGCTCGTTTTGTCATCGTCATCCCCATCCCCGCGCCGGCTGCCTCCGGGTGGTGGGGTCGAGCGCCCGCAGCTCACGCCGGCTTCGGCACGGGGGTCCGGCGCCCGCGGCATCCCGGGAGCCGTCTGCGGCCACAAATCCCGCCTCGGGGGCTCCTCCGACCGCTCCGGCGTCCTCTCCTCCTCTGATCCCCCGTCCCAGCGCCCGCGGCCAAGCCCCGGGGCAGGCGGGCACCGCTGGAGAGCAACAACAAATGGCACCTCTGTCCCTATTCAAGACACACCATTATGTGAAGATCCATATAGAAATATGGATTGACAGACTTGACAAAAATGGTAGCTGATTTTTATTAGTCTAAGGCTAGTAGTTTAGCCATTTAAAATCCATTTCCCAAAAGAGGGGAAAAAAACCTATTACTTTTTCTCTTCTTTAAAAATCTGTTAAGCCGTTGCTGCCAAAAGCAACATGTAAATGTTGGTGAAGGCAAAAGATTTCTAAAATTACCCAGCTATACGGTTATGGCCTTCATCACAAAGATAAAAGGTACATTTATTGTGCTGTCTCTCACCAGATTTAATTGGTAACTTTACAACATACTATATATTTGATGCTAGCAGGCAGACAGAATTAAAAACAGACTTTTTGACACTGTTTCTTTCCCCGTTCTTACAAAGTAGGGGACAAAGAGAAAGGAAAATAAAAATAAAATTAAAATAAAATAAAGGAAAACTCATAACCCACTATAACACAGCGTTATCAGGAGACCTCGGGGGGGTCCAAGCGCGAAAGTCCATCCCTGCCCGCAGCCCCCGTCCCGGGGCTGGCGGCGCCGGGGGAGCGTGGGGAGCGGTGTTCCTCGGCGCCCTCCGCTTCTGCCTCTACAGTGTTAGTCCACGTGTTCTAATTGTCCTTTACATTAGAAATAATGCCATGGCGGTGAGTGCCAAGTGCTCCTCTGTTACCAGTTCATCATGGAGTTTCTGTTGAGGGTCATGAAAAACACTTGGCTGCTTCCTCCGGATCTCACCGATGCAAAAAATACCTGTTGGGAAGCAAAAAAACCCCGTATTACTAACTTTTATTATTATAAGAAAAAGTCTGTGAATGCTCTCGGTGAGGGAAGAAAGCAGGAGCCGCCCCCCGCACCCCATGGTTTCCTCTGCCTAAACCTCCCTCTCCCTGCTCGTTTTCTCCGGATGACGGCAGGAATTTTCTCCAGACCCATTATTGCCCGGTTCTCAGTTTTCTGCGGAGCTCAGGGGCCGGCGCTAACACACGCAAGACTCCAATCAAATCGAACCACTTATTAGTAAACACGGTAATAAAACCTCCCTCGCTATCGCTACCAAAGAGAGCAAGGTTTGGAACGCTTTACCAATACCAAGTTTATCACATTTTACTGCCACGGCACCAGTTATTAGGCAATATTAATAAGACTGCTGTCAGTAATTTTGATCTTGCTAAACGTTAACCATTTGGGTCAATATCTGCCTTGGTGTGAGATGGTTTTCTTCAGGAAAGTTAGTCCTGGTATTTCATCTGTTCCTGAAAGTAAAGCTTGGGAAAACTATTTTCCTTCAACATGCTCAAAGCACAGAAACGTATCGGGACTCTGTATGAAGAATATGATTTTTGGGCCTTCTGTCAGGATCCACCAGCACTTGACCCCAGTGGAAGTCTTAAAAAACAAGTTATAATTTGCAAATATTGAAGGGGGCAGTCGGAAGCCTCTGTCCTTTTTAAAACAAAAAAATTACTCAATCTTCACGTGACTTTCATCGTTAACCGTTTCTGCAGAAACACCTGTATGTAGTATTTCAAACCCACCGGCGATCAGTTGGTTCCAGTGTTTTAGAAAGAACGAGGTGGTTTTTTTTTTTTTTCCCCCAGTTTTCTTAGAAAAGGAAAGAAAATCAATAGAAGCAAACCAGAAGAACAACCCTTAAAGAAAACCCCACCAGTATAAAACCTGCAGAGTGAAGTACTCAAAAAGTTAGAAAAAAGCAGACCAGGGGTATGCGGGCAACTGAAATGCAGCTTCTTGGGCAGCTTCCCACGATATGCTCAATCGCAAGGTCAGGATACATTTTCTGTGCAGAGCTCCGGCCTAACTCCACGCGACAGGCACAGCAATGCTCGGCTAATGAGCAGCTGTTCAATAAACTGATGGTGGCCTCAAACCTCATTTATTGCACGTCATTAAACCCTGCTGTGGGGACAGAGCAATCCGTTCCTGCACGTGTTTCGTGATCGTGCTCATTACTCCCTGCTGCGTGGTCCTGATTTATCTCGGTGAAACCTTGTGAGATGAAATGCCAACAGCAGAAAAGGACCTCGGCGTTCAGCCGCGTCTTCCATGCAAATACTCCTTTTCCTCCAGCGATTTCTCCTCCCCTCATTCCCTGCACCCCTTGCTCCATCAGCAACACCGGCGGCAGGGGTCATCTACGCGACAGCCACGTTCCCCATGCGACCCTGGTGCCCCTCCAGAGCAGTATTTCTTTATCAACACCGTCCACAGAAAAAGATGGGCCTCAATGGAGAAAATAGTTTACGACACATCAAAACAAACGCATCAAAACGTTTCTGCACCACAGCTCAAATCGGGGTCGTTTACACGTCCTTACTGCTACCATTTCTCAACTTTTGCAGAGTTTACTCGGCAGCCTCAATAGTTAACGCTCAGATGCAAGACCTGGGAGAAAGCCAAGCCAAGTCAACGCGGATCTCAGCCACAGGTCAAAGAGATCTTGAAGATCTTCCCAGCACAGGCTGAGGTCCGCATCCACCGGAGAGAATTAATTGGGAGTGGGTTTATAGGCACCACTTATTAAACAGGATCTTCAGATTAATTATTAACCTCAAGATAAACCAGATTTGAAGTCTAAAAGTAGCTGGCTGTAGCTTAAAGCACGGACAGAAGCTTTAAAGTGGACTTACCTTATCATTCCTTTCACATAGAAACTTTAACCTTTGAGCTCGCTTGTGCATAAATACTCCGTCCAAATGTCCCGTCTCCACTGACCGGATTTCAATAGCTTTCTCTCCCCAGCCCATTATTTGATTGGAATGAATGTAGGCTGTCAAAAGGAAGCGTTTGGTAGGTGTTACAACGTTGTGTTGAGCTAAACATTACGCAAGGGGCAGAGAAGCTTTCATCAGCTGTTATTCAAAGCCCATGGAGACCAATGGCCGAGCTCTGACAGCTGGAGGCACAGGCGGCCAGGCACGTGCCTGCAGGGATAACAGCCTTTACCGAGCACTTTTTTCATCCAGAAATTGCTGAGTAATTTAAACAGAAGCATCGCTTCCTTGGATTTCTGCGGGCGAGGAGCTGGGCAGTGCATGAGGGGTGGCAGCTGAGCAACAGCAGAGCCAGAAGAGCAACCCAGGCGCTCCCAGCTCCGCACCCAGCCCCTCTTCCGCTCATCACAGTATCCCACCAGCGCAACAGCTTATATTATCTTATACTTAAGACGAACCAGAGCTCAAATCTTCAAGAAGTCACTTGCTCTTATTGCACAGGACCAAATTGTAGAAATTTAGCAACTGCATCTTTCATATGGCTGAGAAAAAATCGCCATTGATAAACTCCCAAAAGCTCAGCATCCTCGACTCCTCATCTTACTTGTCATTTGTATCTTATGCAGGTGAAGAGGAAGGGTTGACCTACCCACGGAAGTAGGCATTTCTCCCCACTGAAGCACCACATCTTTAGTTATCCGTCCATAGGTGTTCACATAGACGCCTTCATCCTCATAGCACACAAGCATCTCCATCCCGTCTGTTTTAGGCAGGATGACAATGGCGTGAGGAGTAATATTGCCCTGAATCTGCAGTTAAAATAAACCCTAAAAGTCAGAATTACATGGAATGGGGGAAGAGGGAGGGGGAAGGGAGCAGAGCCTTAGAAAAGCAAAACCCCAAACCAACCCGAGAACAACCCCCTCCCTCGATTTAACAAACAGGCATTGGCTTTCAGAGATAAGCTTGAAGGGGAATAAACTGTCATGTTTGCCCTGCCATCAAAGCTGTCTGATACGTCAAGGATAAACAGGTGCAGCAATTACAGAGAGATCACAACATACACGCCCCCCAGACTGACGGCTGACACTCCTCTGTAACACAAATCAGCGACTGCTGACTGATTGATGAATCCATCTCCTATTCAAATTCAGGCAAATAAGCCCAGAATATTACAGGTAGCCCAAGGGAGGAAATACTACCATCTTTTAGCAACCAGGCTCTAGCTACAAGGGCAGCTACAGCGACTTTCCACCCGTGTCCGCCCTTCCATAACTAAGACACCACAAAACCACCCCAAATTGCCACAGTATTTCTCCTTATGCTTCTTGCCAGCTCTCGCAGAGGAGGTTCTGCTGCTCGGATGAGATTCAGCAGTTCCTGGATTTGATTAGTGACACCGTTTCTCCTAGGACAGTTTCTCATGTTGCTTGGGCCAACAGCATGGAAAGAACTTAACTGAGCCAACAAGAAAATCCTCATCTACAGTATTTTTTGGTAGCACTGGTTCTCTCTTGAAATAGATGGACCTGAGAGAGGTCCTGTGGTGAGTCCCTGCTGTCAGGGGGGTTTGGGAGCTCTGAGCAGCCGGCTCAATGAGATTTGGGCTACCCTAATCCCAAAACCTTCACCTGGGCAAACCGCTGCCTCAGCAGGTACAAGCGTTGGTGAGCACATCTGGGACACCACGCAATGGGGCAGTGCGCTGGGCATCCAGCTCCTGGTGGGTCTATGTTGTCCAACAACCATGAACTTGGTTTCATGGTATCTCGCCCTACAGAGAGCTCCATTACTGCTCCATGCAGTGTACAGACAGATTCTCCTTTCTGTGGGACATGGCAACCTTAAACCTGACTGCTCGGGCACGAGGACAGAAGCGAATAATGAACATGAAGTATGTGATACCTCCGAGTCCTCTTTAAGTGAGTATCAATGAGGATGGCACTAGAGAATGCCATACCCATGGCAAGATGTCACCTGACCGGTCACCATTCCTGAGCCACCAAAGGCCTGTCCAAACCTTGCTGGTGACCCAATGTTAGTCATGCAGCCACACTCCCCCGAGTACTCACGTGAGATGGTATATAGATATCATAAGAGTTCCCAGAATCTACATCAATCACATGGAAACCAGTGTGTGATCCAAAGATAACCTTGAGTCTCTGACCCTCTTCTACAGTGAGATCCACGAGCAACGGCTTGTGCTGGAGATCTGCAAAAGACTTTTATAATCCCTTCGGTGAGTACCACAGAAAACCAACAAATCCCCACAGCTGCAGCCTGATACCGTTTTGAAATCATATTTGCTTGAGACTGTTTCCCACTAAATAAATAGTTATTTATATTCCTGTCTCTCTGTTCCTGTGTCGGATGCCTCCAGGGGTATTACCCGCTCGCTCCAGCCATCCCAGCAGACAAGCGCTCACCCTTGCCAAGCACAGTTTTTTAGCCCCAGGAGCCCAAGGCCAGCCCAAGGATTTGGTCTCTAAAGGAAGGCAACAGCTCAATTTTAGAGAGCGGGCATCCAGCCAGCACGCGGGACTTGCCCGACGCCAGAGCTGCTCTGGGTAACAAGCCCAAAGTCTGCAGAGAGCTGTGACCACCCACCTCCCCTCTGGGCAGGGATCACCGTGCCGGTTTGGGCAGCTGAAATGAGTCGGATTAGCAAAGACCGACTTATCCTTGTTCTATTTAACCTGCTGGATGCAGGCTGGGACCATCTCCCTGGCATGGACCGATCCAGGACAGAGCCTCTCTCCATGGCTTAGGTCTTCAGCAGGAGGGTGAAACCCATCCAGGGAGAGAAAAGGACTCCTGCCTCTCTGTGCAAGGATCGCTTTGACTCCGGATAGGGAAAATCAGTAGGTGGTATTTCCCAACGTCCAGACAGATCCCTGCCTACAAGGCAAGGAAAGGATGCTCAGCCCCCCCAGGCTGAGAAGCAGCACCGGGAGCACCAACCAGCATCCTCCCCAGGGCCCGCCGAGGCTGGATCCCAGCCTATTTTAATGCTGCTGAGCTCTCCATGTCACTGAGCCCATTTATTCTGGCTTTTGTTCAGAAAAAGCAAATGTGACCTAATACTGAATAAGCCCGTTTGTGCTGGGAGGATGCAAAATGAGATTACTCAGCATGAATGTCTCCAGAAGGCATTGCCCCTTGTGACTTGTCTCTGCACAGAGCTTAGGACGAAACGTGCTTTAAAGTACTAAGTACAAAATATCCGTTGGCAGGTTACAGAGGAGAAAGGTCTCACGGAACAAAACCATGGTAAATGGAAAGGGAGAGAAAAGGACAGAAAGAATGGATCGTTTTCCTGGACTTTCTGTCTTGAAACACAATCTGTGTTGCAGAAGGACCTTGCAAAACAACAACGGGAAATAATGCCAACCTGTTGCGTGTAGGTGAAAAACTACTGATAGGTTAAAAAAAAAAAAAACACCAAAAAACACACACAAAAAAAAAAACCCACCAAAAACCCCAACTCACTTTTACTCATGGACATTTGGTCTGCTTTCTGCAAACTTCCCGCGAAAGCCTGCCAGCATAAGCGAATATTAACACCTAATTGCTAGCCATAAGCATAATGTATCCCATCTCCTCGGCCAGAAGGTACCCCGTTCCCGTGCCTGCCAGGCATTCCGAGCAGCTCAGCTACACAAGCAAGACGCTTTTCTGCTCTGCATAGGACAGAAATCTCATGTACATACAGGTACAGAGTGCATTTTGGTCAAAAGACAAACATACCTTAAATGCCATAAACTTGTGATATGGTTTAGGAGCCCAAGCGTAGATCTCTACGGCATTCTTTAAGGCAATCACCAAGAACTTGATTCTTTCATATTTCACTAAAATGAAAATAAGCATGTTTTAAATGAATGTCTTAAAAAACATTCATTTTCTTTCCGACAAGACTGAACAACTCATCTCCGGGAACAGCTTCTCCTTTGGTAAAGTGTCCACCTAATACATACAGATGGACACCAAAGATATTTGTGGCTACGGTCTACGCATAATTTAAGAGAAACTGTCAGGTCAGATGTAAGACTGGGAAACAAAAAGGCATCTCTTCAGACATTTTTTTTTTCTGGCGAGGCCACTCACCGACTTTGTAGTGGATGCATCCCTCCAGGTCCCCGACCGTGATCCAGCCCTGCTTCTTCTCCACTTCAGGGTCGTTGTGTAAAATCCTGTTTCTCAGCCAGGAGAGATAGTACACGCGCAGCTTGTTCTTCTTTCCTGTTGGCGAAGGAAAGCCCTCTTGTCAGAGCAGCACACGTGGGCATGGGAAATGTTGAGATTTCAGTGCTTATTTTCCCTCAAAAGTTGATTAAAGTGCCTTTCACGATGAAGTTGAAACCAGGAATTTAGTTGTTGTTGTTTTGTTTTTCTTTTACTTAGGGAAAAATGGTAGAGAAAGCAGAGCTTTCCAGACTGCAGGCGGATGCTGGAAGAGCCAGGCTGTTCCTTCCCGCAGGCTGGAAATGTTCCTTTTCCTATAAATCAGTGTTCACGGAGAGACGGTTGGGCACTGGGGGGTTGTGACCCCAGCTCTCTTACAGCTCAGGCCTTACCCAACCACTCAACTACCTGTTTCTTTTCCTCTCTTCTCCTTCATACAACATTAATTCCACCCTGGAGCTGGGACGCGAGCTCCTCGGTCTGCGGCAGGCCCCGCTATTTGCTGATAATCCCGGTGCTGGGCTCCGCAGTGCCGAGGGGCTGCCAAATTCCTGCAGCGCCTCTTGGATCAGGCTATAAACCTCCCTGCGAAGACCCTGCTACAGGGACCCAGCTTGCACTGAGGCTGGTGGGAGAGGACCCAAACCACAAACCAGGGGCTGTGTCTTGTCTGCCGGTGGGTTTCCACAAGTCCCCAGGGCTTGTCAGCGCTGTCTCAGAGGCTGGTGCTCCCTGGGGAGCGCTCCCCACCCCCCCGTTTATCTTCCACCCCTTCTTCCTACCGCTGTATCCCCAAAACCACGGGGCTGCTGCAGAGCGAGGGACATGATGAAGCAGCGTTTTTAAAGAGCCCTATCTGAATGGAGGGAGTAGGAATTTGCTGGTGAATGCAGAGTGAGCCCAGAGGGGTGTTGACAACAAGAAAGTAAATGGAAGGAAGTTTTCAAAGAAGGAAAAAAGGAAGTTTTCAAGGCCAGGCTGGACGGGGCTTTGAGCAACCTGGTCTGGCGGGAGGTGCCACCCAGGGCAGGAGGGTGGAATGAGATGATCTTTAAATTCCCTTCCAACCTAAACCATTCTATGTCAAGCAATTTTCCTAACGAGCACTTCTCTCGCTCTCCTCCGTGAGCTTAGTGGGGCAGTCATCAGCAGGAAAAGGCTCTGCCCTGGCTCCACCGCTTGTGTGCTTCATGGGGCTGGGTGCTCTCCTGGGAGCTTAGACTACAGAGTTTTTGCCTTTTTTTGTCAAAAAATAACCCATGAGCCTGATTTGAGGGCTCCGGAGCACCCAGCTGAACTCAGGGACATTGACCATCCCATGTCCCTTGTGATGCTTGGGACACTGTGAGCACAGCCATGGTCTTAGCTGGAGCCCCGAAGCTGTGGTTCATGGCTTTCTTGGCTAGAGTCAAACAGACCCAAAAGCAGAGCTCGCGGCCCCCTCCAGCCGTGACTACCCACCTTGCTGGTCTATCTGCCCATATCCTGCACCTTCCCTTCCCTGCTAAAGGAGGACGGAGCGTTGCAGATGAAGCAGAGCCATCAGGTGATGGGAGCAAATTGCTCTCAGAGGCATTCCTGCAGATCTAACGTCTTTGATTCTGGAATGAACCACCTCCAGCTCCCCTGGCAGCTTCCCTCTGACACCGGCAGACAGGTTTTGTCTGAGCTGGAACCGCTCGGGGCATACGTCGAGAACGTGAACGATGGGATGAGAGCATGAGACTCGTACCTGATATTGTCACGAGGACGTTAAGGCCCTCAAGTACGTCCATCTGTTGAAATCGCCGTCTGTTGATGAGGTTGTAGACCTTCCCTTGTCCGCTTCGATCCAGCAGCATCAGGCCATTTTCTGTGCCCACCAGCAGATTCACACCTGAAGAGGAGAGGGCAATGGGCACCGGGAGCCATGGATGCTCCCAAGGACAACACCTCAAGCTCCTCTCTGCTACCACCGCGAGAGTGACCGATCTCAGCTACGGCTGTGATCTTCCCATGAACACAGAATCACTCTTACAGAGCAGGGACTCGAGGACATTAGCCTTGCCCGGGATGGAGAAGGGGACAACGAGAGAAGGGGCTTGGCTCTCCAATGACGCATTCATGTTTCATCACCAGCCGTGTGCTCTGGAGAGCTTTGCCCAGGGCACGGTGTGGTAAGGGCTTACCCCATAAAGCAGCACAGAGAATCTCTGAGTTGAAGCGCTTCTTGTATTTCCGGATCTCCGGAGTGTCACTGTGGGGACGGATGTTGGTGGGGTTGACGTTCACCACCGAGATCTTCCGGGCTTCGTTCAGCTTGGCCTGCTCCTGTCTGAGCAGCTCGCTGGTGAACAGGGCTTTAAGGAAACACAACAAAACAGCAAGGTGTGATGGATTAATTGTATATACCTCTACTGTCAAGGTTTTTTTTTGAAATAGGAAGGCAATATTTCATGTATTTTCTGATGTCATCACTATGTTACAAGCTATTAGTTTGAAGAGGGATCATCAGGATTTTCTCATGGGTTGGAACCACCACCAAACCCACCAGCAGGTGATGTCCCCAGACCTCCAGCCCTGACTACCAAGCCAACTGGTGCTATTCGCTGCCCGCCCACTCACATCCAGCCATTTTCAATGACTTCTGAGCAACCGCCAGCTTTTTGGAGTAACTACCACCTCCCAGTTCTGCCAGGAACATTTCTGCCGGCTGACCAGGCAGATGGGTGGGTGGATTTCTGCTGTTCCCTGTTTTCTCCTGGACCTTTCCGGTGGCATTTCACTGGTGGGGAAGAAGAAGTTGGATGGCAACTGCAGAGCACAAGGATGCAGGCACGGGCAATGTTCGGACAAGAGTAAGTGAAATGTAGAAGAGGTTCAGTGGGGTTATTCAGGCTCCATGACCTGGTTTCCACAAGGCCCTCCCCTCTCAAACTGGTCCCATTGCCTCCTACCAGTAGCAGATGACTCTTCGTCCTCATCTTCATCTTCATCAGTAGGCGAGGTCTGATACACTCTGGTGTCCACAAAGGGGGTGAAAGAGGCTTTGGTGCTACTTCCCATACCATACTGGAAAATAAACAGCAAAGGGAGAGCTCAGAGCACAGAAATAAGAGTAATTTGGTGTATGTGTGTATATGGAAGACTCATTAGCAGACCCAGTGCCGACCCCTGCGGTGCCCTTTTCAAGCCCTCTATGAATGCTTGCTCCTCCTCCCCCATAACGAATCAGGAGAAAACATTAAATTGGATTTGTGAGTGTCCACGAACAATGGAAGAGGAGAGGAGCAGGGCCCGGCTCCGCTCTCTTCTCGCAGGCAGAAGCACAGCACAGCCACGAGAGCGGTTAGCGGAGAAGCCGCAGGGCCAGAGGAAAAAGTCAATGCAGGTAAAAACCCAACCTGTCTGCAGGTCACACAGCTGCCTTAAAAAGCCCACGTCGCGCTGGAGAGGGTTTGCTCTTCCCACTCTCCCACCTTGCAGCCAAGGACGGGGCCTTGGCAGGATGGGAGCCCCTGGAAAGCCCCGGCATGGGGCTGCTGATATGGACCAGCGACCACCGAAGTGATGGAAAAAGTGGGAGCGTTGCTTTCCCTGTGCCAAGCCAAACGCTAACTAGCACTGTCTGAGCGAAGATTTTATTTCAACAGGTCATGGAAATCTATTTTAGGACCTGTAAAGCCCAGGAGGGAGAGCTCATACAGCCTTGATGCCGCTCTGCTCGTACTGCCCATTATCTAGGGGTTTGCTGGGCTAAGCCCAAAACATTGGCGCCCCTGGGAAAGTGGGAAAAGTCACCTCTTTAGCAAAATGCCTGTTTTGTGCTCTGCTGGGCTGTTACCGCTGGTCCTCACACCTATTGGCGAGGCAGGACCCAGCAACGCCCCTCAGTACGCCTAGATGCTCTGGTTTTGGGAGGATCTGGAGTGCTTGGGGTGAGCCGTGAGATGCTTTAGGGAGAGCTTTTGAACAGGGGGTGTCTGAATACGCTTCGGATGCTCAGGCTGGTCAGAAGACCATAGAATAGTAGAACGGTTCGGGTTGGAAGGGACCTTAAAGATCATCTAGTTCCAAGCCCCCTGCCATGGGCAGGGACACCTCCCGCTAGACCAGGCTGCTTAAAGATGGCATCCCACACATTACTCCCCCCCCGCCCTCCCCCCAAAAGTCTGGTCTTCAGCACACCTCATGGGGACATCACGTACGGGTCGCCTGCAGTTGCAATAACGTGTTTTAAATTGCCTACAGCATTTCAGGTGGGACTGCAGAAGAGGCCATTTCTAAGCTACCAAAACTTAACCCGAAGGTATTGCAGGGAATACCGGACCCAATACTTTGCCAAGGGAATTTGGAGAGGAACAAACGGCAGCATCATGTTGCTTTCTTTTTAAAACCCTTGCTGGGTTAAGGCAGAAAACGAGGCCAAGACCTTCTCCCAAGCAAAAGGAAATCCTTGCCTTGGGAATCGAAGTGATGTGATTTTCCCCCCTTGTTGAGCAGCTAATTTTTCCTACTCTGGTATTTATCAGGATACACTTTATGCATGACCTCCGTGAAGAGCTGTAACAGCAGCAAAACCCAAGTCACTCCGCAACAGCACCGCTACTCACATTTTTCTTCCTCAGGACATTTTCCTTCCCTGAAATAAATCTCCCTTGGCTTTCTGGTCACCAAGTCACCAGAGCCCAGGCTGGTCCCCATGCTCAACGCCACCGCCCCCATGGTGACAACCGCCATGGGGACAAGCTGTGGGAACAGGTGCCATGGGGAACCCCACCGCATGGCACAGCCGTACCAAAACTGGGCTGGTACCTGTCCTCCAGCGAGGTATAAAAAAGGTTTAGGGGCAAAAAAACATGTGGTGTGGGAGCAGCCTCGTGGCTTGGGACTTTCCATGGTGGCACCAAGCAGGTTTTGGGGCTGGTGGGCACCTGGCTGGGAGCTGGCATCCTGCGTCCCTCCTGTCTCCACGTCCCTGACAGCCCGCCTGTTTCCACAGAAACGGGCTGGATTTCCAAAAAGTACACGGTAACCGAGATCACGGAAAGAGTTAATAGCCTGCGGCAGGGAAGGCTGTGGGAACAGATACCACATTTACATACACAGTACGGCCATCTTTGTGTGCGCGTGTGAGATATACCCAATACTTTGTGCTTCTTCATATCCGAGAAACACACATTTTTTTCCTGCACTGAACGTCTTTTCCATGAAACCCCTAATATTCAAGGAGGGAAAAACTCCGTATTTACAGGGATGCTTTCCAGCCGAGAGCCAGGTGCTTTCCGACAAAGGCATTATGAAGAAACCCTTCATCCCAGTGCACCAAGCATTTCTTTGCTCACATTCAGCTACTCTTCTCCTAAGAAGCTGGCATTTTGATAACTTACAAGTCCGTTATTTAAATACGAAGACTTCATTTTCCTCCAGGTCCTATTCAACCACCTATAAACCTCCCTGGTGGCCAACAGAGACAGCACCAAGCCGCAGGGTGAGGTTGTGCTTGCTCCCTTCTTTTTGCTCGCAGCCACCATGACTCAACCGAAAGCCTGCGAACTAAATCCCCACGTTTCCACTTACACCCACTCCTGGCTCAGCCAGCCCTAAAAGTGCAGTTTTAGAAATGGAAAAAATCTTCTCGGTTGGTATTCTACAAATGAATATATTTAAACCCAGTCCTCGCCCGCGTATAAGCTGTCCCAGGATGACCGCGGAAGGTGTTGCTTTCAGGATCGACTCCCTCATCGCCGCTTTTAAAGGCAACGGGGAAACGGAGAAAACCTTGAGGCCAAGTCACACACCGTCTGTTCTTACGTTTTATCAATGCCCAATTCCAAGAAAATTTTATTTTTGTACTGCTAGTAAAAGTAAACCATAAAACGAGTACATAATTCCTATGAAAGAGAAGAAGACGACAGAACCTTTGATGTATAACCGACAAAATGAAAAGAAAAAAATTAAATAAAATAGCTTATTTAGCACCAAATGGGTTGACTTCTCATGGGAAAATGGAGGACTATGTGCCTGGTTCCCACAGCTGGTGATGGTAAGCAGGAATTCCCTTGTCTTATGTGTCACATCTTGTACTTTCTATGACTTCTTACACCTTACGCAATGTCAATGTTCGACCGTGTCCCCATAAAACAGCTACCAGGGAGAAATACTTTGCCGTGACTGGAGAAACACACAATTTTAAAGCTGCGCAGATTTTTGCTAGCCTGAAGAATAACCCAGAATTTTGTCGGCTTTGTTTTTTTGCTAACCTTTTGAGTCTCATTAAGTATCGGAGATGGCACAGGTGGAAGCTGGGCCCAGCTGAAGTTAATGGCATCGCTGGCTCTCATAATTTCCTCATATTTCCAAGCACCAAAGAAAGTGGGATTTTCACATCAGTTGGCAAGCATCTAAGCCATCGCCACCAAAACTCCAGCTGGTGGGCTTGAGAGAAGACCTAATACACCTTTCTACCACCAGCTATAGACCTATATAGCAGTAACCCACCAGATTCCCTTATGTTTCCACTACGCTCACCCACGTGGACCAGAACCAGAGAGACAGACGAGCAAGAAAAGCCAGGGGGGAAAGCAGGGGAGCCCTTTACAGGGCAGAGATGTTAATACTTGTTTTAAANGAAACAAAAAAAGGAAAAGAGAAATAGAAGAGAAAAATACCCAAACAAACCCAAGTCGTTGCCAGTCCCCCGGTTCCCAGAGCAAGTGCGGGAGAAGGACCCTCTCTGCTGTTTCCATCCCCATGCAATCTGGCAAGCAGCAAACCCACCCCCCCCCCCGCCCCGAAGAAATAAAGACAGGATTAATCACAAAGTCAATACAGAGTAATTAGCCACGTTACAGCGAGAGAAGCCTGATCATCGTTGTTTTGAGAAAAGGAATGCAGGGCAGATTCTGCTCTTGCCACTATGGACGCAAAGCCCATGGCCAGCTCTTCTCCCACGTGGCCACCGGCCACGGCGACCGCAGAATCTGACCCCTCGATCAGCGTTAGCCTCAACGGCTTTGCGCAGCTACGGCGGTGAGTAGCCTGACTGCAAATGCCAACACAGCCCCTGTCGCATGTTTCTGTAACCCAAACCAGCAGTGAACAGTGGCAGCGTCGGCAGAACATCAGCAGAACGACCGGCATCTCGCTCTGCACACAAGGTCCCCAGGGTTTTCCGGGGGCTCCCCTTCCTCTCCATCCCCCACCTCGAGCAAGGCAGGTGCTGGGAAGTTTCTCCCTTCCCTGCTTATCATTTTGAGAAATTTGCCATTTTGACGAATCCCCTCTACCTGGAGCACATCAAGGAGATCGTGACAGAGACTCGCCTATTTACGGGGATTAGTGGAAAACTCCCTCTGAACAGGCTCACCAAGATTCTGGCCAGTCCTGGCAACATTTGTCTTTCGATCACTCGTTACCATCACCCTTCATCCACCTTGCCATCCCACCAAAGAGTGAAAAGCCCTTTGCCCAAAGCCCACGGACCTCAGTGAGTCTCTCCTCTGCTGGCTACGGTGGTGGTGGGGAGCAAAGTGTAAACACCCACCACACAGTCGTAGTTTGGGCTTCTCACCATGCTCCCTCCTCCCCAAAGGGGTTTCCCAGCTGCTTGTCTCACCCGTGGCTTTTAAACCCTTCTGCATCGCTGTTTCCTCAAACGGCCTCGCTGGCGTGGCACGTGTTTTGCAGCTTGGATGCCTACCACCGAGCTCATTGCGGGAACGTCTGCCTGTTACAGCAGTGACTTGTTCTCCTGCCCAACCGCATCACCCTCCCTGCTAGAAGGATGCCCAGGCTGTGGAGATCCCAGTTCCACGCCAGTGAGGGCCGTGGTGGGCTGTGCGTTGCTGCCCAGCTCCAAAACTCATGGAGGAAGGCAGCAAACACGCTGCGGCTTCTTTTGCCAACTCCTTCCTCTCTTTCAAAGGTGCATTCTTTTTTTTCCCCCTTTCATATGCGAACATTATATATAAACGGAATTAAGAATTAAAATGCTGCTCAGGTCTAGTTTGCATGTGATCTAAACATTCCTCCTTTATGATTGCTGACTCCAAACTCCCCTCCCTCCTCCTCTTCCATCCACCTCCTTTACATGCCAGCAGGACAGTGACCCCCCTGGTTTTACCAACTTCCAGAGCCTCCTGCCCCCTCACCACGAGACCCGCTACCCCTCTGTGTTTCCAGCAGCATCACCAGTGTGTTCCAGCAACTGGGAAACTGAGAAATGCTGGGGGAAGATCTTCCACAGCCTTCCTCTGCCTCACTCCTGCAGTACCATCCATCAGGATTCCTCCCACCGCAGCCTTACCACCGCGATGCCGGAGCCGGGGATGGGGGCCTGCATCCAGGCGGGATGCCCAGCGCCCCCCGCAGCCGGCTCACTGGTGGGGATGGGGGTTTGGACCACCCTGAGCAGGACCAGCCCTTGGAAAAGCCTCCGAACGCTCTACAAACACTGCACGTCTCTGACGGTTACACGGTGGCACAGGTTGGGAAGAAGAAGGGAAACTTTGGGCCAGGTTCCAAGTGTATTAACGAAATGCTGTAAATTGAAGGTAACTTTCTGCTGCCTGGAGCTAGCGTGGGATTACGGCAGAATCACCTGTAGGAGCACCCTCCCCGCTGTGCCCTGGCATTACTATTCACTGCTGTTTGTAGTTCTGAGAAACATTTGCACTTGTCACATTTGCTCCGAGTGTAAATTGTATTACGAGAGCGCTAACGAGCACAATTTACTCAGTCATTTTGTGTTCCGGACACACAGCACTGTTTGTTAGTTTTTTGTGCTTACATGGGCAAAACCTCCTGAAGATGCTCCATGGAAATATTTGTTTTGCGACTTACCTCCCTCACCATTAAAGTCCCTTCCCTTGAAATATTGCTAAACGTATCTGCATGGGAAGTCTCTAGCCCGTGGGTTGTCACCATTCCCATGTTGTACGGCTCATTGCTTCCAGGAATTCCTGTTGGTCTGAGGACAGAACAGAAAAGCATTAATGACAGAAATTTCTTCTGCTAAATTAGATGAAAAAATCCTCTAATACAGTATTATTTCGATAAGGGTAAGGCTTTGTATCTCATAGGAAGAAAAATGAGAAAATATATCCGTTTTAATTCATGGGGAAATTATTTATGTTGTCAGAAATACAAGTCGATATACTACCAATAGAGCACAGAGACCAAAGGGAAGGGCCTTTCTCATCCCAAGGTGCCCCCAGAGGAGCACTGATGAACAGGTAACGAGGACTTGCAGTCCTGCTCCACCTTGCAGCCTTTTTTCTACTTAAGAAAGTTTAAAAAAAAAGGAATTCGCTCCATTTATTCCCCATCTCGAGCCCTGAAGAGGAAGCAGTGCATCAGAACACCCGATGACATAAGCCAACGAGGGAGGGGACGTGGTTTGGAAGAGATGTGGGCAGGAGTACAAGTTGTGTCCTGTTTTTCTCTGCTGTTTTCCAGGTGAAAACGTAGCCCTAACCCATGATTTCACCCTGAGTTTATTTCTGTGCTCCTATATCAAGAGACAGGCTGGGATTTATTCTCAAACGCATTCAATTTTAGCGCTGCCTGGGAGTGGATGTCGCAGGCAGTAAGAAGCCACCGTTACTTTATCATTACGTTCTTAGCAGACCAGCTACTTGAATGTAATTCAAACGAACCCAAAAGCAAATGATGAAGCGCCTCTGGATTACCCAGCCCTGCCTGTGTGCTGGAAAACACTGATGGTGTTACGGAGATGTCGCTGAGGAATCCTGTTACTTTGCATTTAACAGCCAGACAGACCGCCCGCTTTTCATTAATATGAATGAATTTACTCTTTAACACGTCATTCCCATGCACACCTCCTTGTTAATGCCCAGAGGCTCAGGAGGGAGCCTGGCAGCGTGAAAGGCCAAAACAAGCCCGCGTTAATCGAGGGGGTTGCTGGTCCAACGCGAGATGCGAGCCCTGGGGACCCCGAGGTGGGACTGGCTCGATGACGGATCCTCGCCTGCGTCGTATCAAACACGTGACTGGCCAGGCATCGCTCCAAACAACAGCGTGCCACGCTTCTGCCGCACCTTTCACCTGAGGAGCTCGCACCTTCCTACCACTAGTGCTTCAACACTGCCAAAGGATGGGAAAATAACACAATTATTCCAGTTTTAGAAATAAGAAAGCAGAGACAAAGGATTTTTTTTTTTTTGGTGTTAATTTAGAGACCATACAGCGAGTGAAAAAATGGCTGTGGTAGCCCTGAGGTCCCAAATTTCCTCGGCGCGTAGTTTCCATGTCACCCTGCAAGAAACCCCTGGACATGGGGAAGAGCTGGCGCGCACAGCCCAGGGAAAAGGGAGCCGAAGGGAGTCATCATCGTCTTCAGATGGAGAAAAGGTGCCTGCAGAGGTGGAAGGAGTCAATGGTGTCTCCTACCCACTGGGACACAAAGCGATGGATGGGCTTATCCTGCAGCAGGAGAGACCTGGAGAGGGCTGGAATGAAAAGCAGCCCAGTGCTCAGGGAGGATGCCCAGGGAAGTTTAAAATTAATTATACAAAGATCACTCGGAAGGTGCAGGAGAAGATGAGATGATCCCTCTCGGCCCTAGTTTCTAATGAAAAACACTGAACACAGGAAAAATAAAGCTTTGATAGAAAAACGCCCAACTACATCTAGTCTGAACTTGAGTTAAGGTTCCTTTTGGGAAATAAGGGTGTAAAGCCAAGCATTCGCTTCCCTTTTCCCCAGACACACAGCAGCGCAGCCATGCCCAGGGATACCCGTGAAGGCTTAGATAACGGACATAGCTCCTGCCACCTCACTGTGACACCAAGGGTTTGCATCTCCGTGTTCCGTCTCTGGGGCACATTCATGGACAGGACCTTACGGAGCAAGCAGCACTCGGCTGGCTGAGGGTTTGGGGCATCCGTCCCGCCTCTGGCTGCAGAGCGTTCAGGGAGATATTCCATCCGCTGAGAAGCGCTGTGTCAAACGCGAGGTGTTTGGTGGAAGGATGTCAGCACAGATTAACCACTCCTGAGTGAACTCTTCTTCTGCAAGCAGCCGGAGGCCCCTTCTCACACGCATGACTGCCCATCCTTCTGCTGCATATTCATGGCCATCCCTCTGTCTCCTGACTTTATCTGGCAAATTCCAAGAGCTCTATTTTTCCTTCTTCTGCTGGAAGGAAGCTCCAACCCAGGAGCTTGGCACTCTGCATAACATGGACCCCCTGCGTCTCCTTGCCAGAGGGCTTCCCTGCTGGCTCCATGTCCCACCACTATAAAACCAGTTACATCTATATCTGCTAACAATTCATGTAGCAGGAAGAATGGAAATGAACTGATTAAGATGCAAATAATCCCCTAAAGCCTTCCCACAACTCCTCTGCCAGTTCAGAGGGGCAGGAGTCAGACTTTGCTGAGAGCAGACAGAGAGCCCCCAGAAACCCCCCTGCAGTGCCAGTGCTGCAAAGCACTGGGTAGGGAGCCCATGTAGATGCTCCATGAGCTCACTCTGCGTGGTGACAACTGTTTTATGCGTGTTGGATCCACGCTGTCCTCCTCAAGAGATACTCAAAAGCGCAAGTGTCCCAGGACCTGTAATGGGGATGCAACAGCAAAGTCTGCCGACATTTTCATTTCAATGTTTGAAGTCCAACAAATTTTGCTTCCTGCACGGTGACTGAGCCAAAGACAAAAATCAAAGACAACAATTCAGGATTATTATAATCCTGGCTCTACCAGTTGGCACTGGGCAGAGCCACCAAGTCCTGCACTTCTGCACGGCTTGATGTGGGGCAAGACCAGACTCTAACACGCCAGCCCCATGGGCAGGACCAAGGTGTGGACGAGGTCAGGTGTGTCCGCTCTGGCCAAAAAGTCCCCCTTGCTCACCAGCAGGAACATGTCCATGAGCCTGGAGTCCAAGTTCACTGCACGTGCAGTGTAAATAATTCAGATTTTCCCATTCAGTATCTCTAGTTTGGAACAGGAAAAAGACCCATCTGAGCAAATTATCCCTTGCAACCACGAGGCTGTTCCCAGTGCCAGGCCCAAAACACCAACGCGCTTTGGCCATGTCCCATATCACAGCTACAGCTCCTCCAGACCAAGACACGCTGCGGTTTCACCGCTTGCCCCCCAAAAGAAAGCGCTTCTTACATAAGCCGTGGGATGTCACTGACAGGCACGGTCCCATCGTGCGTCTCGTTTTCCCCGTCCTCCTCCTCCTCCTCGCTGCTTTCCGACTCCTCGCTGGAGGAGGAATAGTCCGTCACCTTCTTCAGGGGGCGATTGGTTTCTTCGATGCGCAGCTCCCTCAACTCTTTGGCTAAAGCCGTCAGATCCTACAGGGGATGGGGGCAAGGAAACAAGAAAGTGATGGCTATTATATTTAAAGCGAGGAGGATGTCACATACATCTCTTCAAAAGCCAATGCTAACGGCACGAGCAACAAGAAATAGCTTTACAGAGTCGTTACAAACATGAGACGAACGTAAGACAATGTTTGTAGCATGTAGCATTTATTAAACAAAACAAAACTGATTTACGCTCACTGAAAAAATCAATAGCCAACCTCTTCTTTTTCTGTTTGGAACGTGTATGTGCATATATATACACACACTTATATGTATATACACGACAAAATTATATTTGTTGGAAAAGGTGAAGTTCAGTCACCATCATAGTAAACTGGAAAACAACATCGTTTCAAAGATTGGCTCGGAGAATTTCTCCTGCAGGGTTTTCTCTTCTTTCAAACTTCTCAAAGAGACCCCGTGATTGTATTTATTCTGTAATAAATGCATTTGGGAAGGAAGCAATGACAGCGTCTCCCATGGAGTGGTGCAATCCCCACGTCAAGAGCTGCTTCCGTGGTGAGTCTCCGCTGCGGGGCGGCTGCCGAGAGGCGGTGAGGAGCACGAGGAGAAGCGCCCAGCTCAGCCAGACTGTGGAGTCACAGCTCTGAGTCAGCCACACGATCCAAAAAAACAATAAGAAGAATAAAAAAAAAAAAAATAAAAAAATCCCTCAGCGAGACCCATTAAGCACTTTATGTGAAATGTGGCAGCCTACAAGCTACGGGCAAAGAAAAAAAAAAGCCTCGAAACAAGAAAAAAAAAAAAGACAGGAGCAGTCCCAAAGCCTAGTAATAATTTTTCAGTTTACCATGACTTTGATGAGGTCTCAGACCCGACAGTCATATAAAATAGACACCGCTATTTCAAAACAAGGAACATGGCAGGCACCGTGTAGAAAAGAGACTTTTTGTTATCTTACATGCTTTTATAGCAATGCAGGGGGAAGCAGTAGGGCAGAAAAGCATGAGAGCTCGAATTAGAATGGGTTAGAGAACTCTGTTGCACAAGACATGCACATGACGAACAAAGCATCGCAATTGTCAGTCTTACCATTTCTCCCTATATTAGTGACCGAGGTAGGCATCAGTGCATTCGGTCAGAGATAAAGGATTAGGGAGAAAGAAACTCATTGAAAAAAGACTAAATTCCACAATTGTCTTACGGCCATACTCTCATTTACTGCATTTCCAGTTTACCGTTCCAGCAGGGCGACTACGGCAATATTAATTACGGTTGCAAAAGGCAGCTCTTAAAAACCTATCCCGTCGACACGTGAAGGAAAGCGATGGAAAAAAACTTCTACGGCTGAGATGCAAACCCAGTTTATTTTTTTAAACCGCGCAGCAGGAATATTTTCGCAAGCCATTTGTACTTTGGTGACCCACACCTCCCGGCGGGCTCCCACCGTGGGCAGCCCCACATTCTGCTCCCAGGTCTGCCCTCCCCGGCCTCTGAGAGCTGGCAGCTTTGCATCACACCCCTAAAAATTAGTGTTTTTTTAAAAAAACTAATAGATAGGGTTTTGTGGTTTTTTTTTTTGTTTGTTTGTTTTTTTTTTTTTTTTTTTTAAAGATAGTGGGTTTGTGTTTGTTTTTTTTTTAAAAAAGATCAATCCCTGTTTCACAGCTGGCACCTGTGATGGGTATTTTATATCCCTCTCCAAACGCTCTCTGTACCTTTAAAGAAAGGCTCTTTATCACGCTTAAAGAGAGAATGTGGTATTTCAGGAGTTCGTTCTCGAGGCCAACATGTTTGGGATTGAAATACAGTCAAATCTGCAGTCACGACGACTAATTATTTTAATTAGCGCTGTAGCAGCTTCTATGATACAATTGTTTCTTCCCCTACAGAAGAATCACTGAGAATCCGAGCAGCTTAACAACGCTTCCCATTTCGAGTGAAAAACATGCTCTTTTTTTGAGGAGTTGGCTTTGAGCTGGATTAGACCTTGCTCAACTTTAAAAAGGACTTGGAGACTGCGTCTTAAATTAGCACCATTAGGACTAGCACCGAACCCTTCTCTATCGCAGCGATGGACTGTGAAAATGACTTCTTTTTTGCACCTTCCACTTCTACTGTGCTTCAAGGCCCCCTGTCAGCTTTCTTTGGTCCTCGCTGGAAGATAGTCAAGTATTTTAAAGATCAGCTTAATTAGTTTTTAATAACTAATTTGGAAGTTATAACAGCAATAATACGCCCAGACAATACCATCTGATAACTCGTATTTCCGAGCTAAAGCTTTGCCTCGGGATGGTTAATTCTTTGATGTTATCATTTTCTCTAAGTAATGAGCACTTTGTAGGATTAAACGGCTTCACGGAGTTGCTCTTGGACCAAAAACAATCTGACAACTAGAAAGAAAGTGCTCTGTAGTTCCACATGCATTTGAAATGTTATTACTGAGGGTGACATAATACATAAGTTAGCAGTATCAGGGCTCTTTAATTGCATTTAATTACAAAGACTTCTTTAGATTTAATATTTGCCGGGATCTAGTCAGATTGGTTTCCAAAATCACAAAGCTCACTGAACTTGAATTTAGCACACAACGCTGCCTCTCTTTAGACACTGATTTATGTGCTTTTTACTTAACAAAGCACCTCATTAAACACAACACATTGCTCGTGTTCTACCCAAGAGAACAAGTTAACTAACCAGCACACCTTCCTTCTCTCCCCTCTTCTATTTCCAGAGGAAAGCGGCTGCGGGAGAGGCTGCAGATACCAGTGCTTTCCATTACAGCCCCGCAGTTACCAGTATCGGCAGCGTGTGCGCGGCGATGCACGCGCGAGGCAAGTTAAAAGCTAAATCAGGAACGTTTGGTCTCTTCACATGAACTTTTAAACATTCACCATCACCAAATGCACGCAAATTTAAAATATTATCATACGGTGATTATCATTATTATCATACAGTGATTACTGTTATTATTAATTACACCTACAAAGGTGTAATCCAGGACTGTGATTTATGTTTTTTTAACGGGATGGATGGAGACTGGCACTGCCCATCAACATCTGCGAGCGCTCCGCTGGCTATGGCTTTACAGCTGACGGTCTGGTCCCTGAGAACGAATTACCCACTGTATCCCACTGCGCTCTTTTCCTTTATTCGCCAAGCGCCTTCCTTCAAATTAGGCTTAAAAATACATTTCAAGCAGCGCTCGACGGCCCCACTGAAGTCAGCGGGGGGGCCGGGGGCTGTGGCTGAGAGCAGAATGCGGCGAGCGGTGCAGGCTGCCCGGACCACCTCCAGCGGCACCAGAACCCTCCGCTCCGGCTCCTTCTCTTTCCGATCCGCCGAACAACGGCAGCACCCTTCGCTCCGAGCGCCGAGGTCAGGGTGCCGCTGGCCACGGCCTCCACGCAAGTGGTCCAGCCAGCGGGTTTCGGGCAGCCCGGGGCTGAGCAGAGCACACCGGCAGCACCGCTCCCCTCCCCACGCCAAAACGCCACCGCTCAGGCTCCCATGATTGCTTCGCCACCTTTTTTCACCATCCACACCAAGAAAAACCCGCTTCGACATTAAGTGCTAACTAGTCAACCTTGCATAGGCATGACCCACTGAGAAAAGATATCACTAACCTCATCTATAGCTTTCTTATAGCTCTGTGGGTAAAGGAAGAATAATCATCATCAGAGGAAACAGATCGGGACAGGAAAAAGCCAGAGGAAGGGCAAGCAGGTTAGAAATAAAATTAGAATTGTTAGCTCAACGCTGTGGAGTGCAGAGAAAAAAAAAACACAACATCAACAAAACATTAATACACATTAAAAAAGAGAAGCAGTGGAAATTCATTTTGTTATTAGGCCGACTCTGCAGTTTTAAAAATGCAAACGTCAACAGCATTAAACCAGGAGGAAACACTTCGGATGAGATTTTGCTCAGAATAATATAACGGGAGTGTAGAGAGACCGGTACCGGGGCTTGGTTTTAAGCTGCGAAGGCTGTCGGGGGCCGGTCGCCCAGCCTTCCCGAGCAGAGCGTCCCTCCGCCGGGCTGCTGCGGGGGGACATGCAGCACGGAACACAACAATGTGCCGTCGGCAACCACCGCGCCCAAGCTAGCAAAGCCCTTAAGCATCTGCTTCAACGCGAAAACACAGGCTTAAGTGCTTTCCCCTAGGCTTGGGCTCCTGATAAGGAACTCATGCACTCTCTTAAGCATTCAAATCTCCCAGGAGCTCTTGCCGTACGGCCGCTTTCCAGCCTCTCCGCTGGAGGAGCAACGGTACTAGCCACTTTTTGGGGGTCCCCGCGGTTGTGCTACCCCGCACTGAAGGGAAACATGGCCAAGCCGGCTGGCAACATTCCCCGTGGGAAGTAACGTGAGACTCACAGCGGGTCGGCTGGGCCGCGTCACGTCCCTGTTGTCCTCCTGCTTTACCTTGGCGGGCTCGTGGGAGAGCACAGGGGACCCTTCGGGCTTGGCGTTCCCTGGGTGAAAGGCAAAGGGGAGAGAGTGGGAGTTAAAACGCTGCCGAAAGCCGTCGCTGCATCCCATCGCCCCGGAAAGATGGGTATGGGGGGGGCTTCATCATCCTCCTGCTTGTGTCAGGGCACTGGCAGCCCCTTCCCCAGCTATTTGCCCGTGAAGCACAGGAAGATGGTGGTGAAAGCAGACAAGGACATCCCAAGCTCAGGACTGGATGCCCTGTAAGTAGGTAATTTTTGTCCAGCTAATAACGTTTCACCCCATTTTGCTTCTGTTGTCTCGAAAAATCCTACCGCTCCTCTCTACCTGGAGCATCCCTCCACAGGGCGACAGAAGCCGTAATCCAGCCCTGCCTCCACAGAGGCTCCTCTCGCAGCGTTACTGCCCTTTTTTTCTACTAAAGAATCAAATTCACTCTGCAAAAGAGCAGGGCACGCGATAAATTAAAAGCTCTGCAGCATCTGACATTGCTAGGACGTTATTTGTCACAGGATTCCTCATTAGTGAAAACAAAACCAAAGCAAAGAGGACATTTGGCGATAGACTCCTTTTATTGACTACCCAGAGAAGTGACGGTTTCAACAACAGACACGTCGTCTTATGGCCAAGTCATGAAAAATTCAAAGCATGCAGGCAGCGTTTGTTTTAATGCGCTTCAGCCCCGGGGATTTATGCTGCGGGGCTGTGCCAGAAATGCAGATGTACGGGCTGTATGTGCTTCAGCAACTCCTACTGCCATTGAACGGGGGAACTGAATATCTTTAAGAGTGGCTCTAAGGTGAGAGGAGCCAATTCAGCCAGGAACATAAACCCAGTGTAAACATGGCTGGAGAAAGCATTTTAGAGAAAGCTTCTTGCGGGCTAATTCACTCCTCTGCTCCCATCTCAGGCTTTGCATAAAGATGAAGCTCAAAAAACCAAAAAAACCCCAGAAACAAGAGATACCCGCCCAAAGTGTAACGCAATCCCAAAGAACCGTCACAGAAGAAGGGAGCTTGGGTCAAGGAAGATAGGAAGCTGGTACTCCTTCTTTTTTTAACCCTACAGCATAACTCCCATCTCCTTTTCTGCAAGTTACTTGGCACGGGGATGCTTCAGTAGAGTGCGGGAGCAGCGTACGCTGCCGTGGGCATCCCACATCAGCATCCAGGCATAAGTCTGTTTGCAAGGAGGCCAGCTGGTCACAGAAGTACATCACAAATGAGGAATCCTTTGATTTTTTCAGTTTTTTAAGAAACACGTATGAGATCACAGACCCCTGGCCCTTCCTGCTTATCAAACGAGCCTCAGAAAGCACGCGCGGTGCCGAGGGATGTTTTCAAGAACCTCACCTCTGACTCTGTTGCGCTCGCTGGAGCCAGCCTGGGAGCCGGGCTGGGATCCACCCTGGGAGCTGGGCTGGGAGCTGGGAGTGCTGGAGCTGGAGGAGCTGCCGCTGCTGGTCCTCTGCAGCGGGCTCTCCACGATGGGCTCCGTCCTCCTCAGGTCCGGGTTGCTGCAGGAGCACAAAACAGAGGGGGCACCATCAGCCAGAGCCACCCACACCTCCAGGGCTTCAGATCCATCCCACCCCACCCCAAGAGGGACAGCTGGAAGGTGAGGAGACACCTCCTCTGCTGGAGAAGACAGGGCTGAGGTCTTCTCTTCTGAAGCTACTGAGCCTGCAAGCCCCACTGAGGGACTATGTAGAATTAGGCACTCAACATCTTTATGGAGGTACACGGCAAGAAAAAATTGGCTAGAGAAGCTTTCTACCCTTATTTTGCCACATTTGGCAAAAATGAAAAAGATTCTTCGCTCAGAACTCCCCTTCAGCCTGCAGATGTGCAATGCTGGACTTACCTAACTTAATACTCATCATAAAAGGAGGAGTTTGCAAACTGGTGTTAGACAGAGAAAGAAACATTTCAGTGAAGAAAGGATCGCAAAGTTTGCAACAAGGCTGCAGATCGCGTTTACCACTTATTCACACTTCTCAGTTTTCACAGCTTCCCTTCAAACTTGCATCAGATCTCCACCTTTCTTCCTTGATTTCTTTCACCCTTGTGAACATACATAAATCTAGAACAGAAAGCGTCCTTGATACACAAAGAGTGACTAATATCTCTCTGGGTATCAGATGCCTTTGGGAAATTAATTCTTATTTGGCACTGAAATGACATCAGAAGGCAGGCTCACACAGAGTTACGCAATTTGGTTTTAGACGATATTTCTGCTAAGTGATGTTATTATTCAAAGACCTGTCAAAAAGGAGTCCTGTTAGGACTTTGCGTATGTAAAAAGGATGCGGTAACAGTGCCACGTGCCACATTTCAATGGCAAGCAGAGGCTGTGCACATCAAGCACAAGGTGTGTGTGGGGTGGGCACGGGGTGCCGATGCCCACTNGATGGGTGTCAGGAGGACGGGGCCAGGCTCTTTTCAGTGGTGCCCGGGGACAGGACAAGAGGGAACGGGCACTAACTTGAGCATAGGAAGTTCCACCTGAACATGAGGAGGAACTTCTTTCCTGCGAGGGTGGCAGAGCCCTGGCACAGGCTGCCCAGAGAGGTGGGGGAGTCTCCGTCTGTGGAGACATTCCAAACCCGCCTGGACGCGTTCCTGTGCCACCTGCTCTGGGTGACCCTGCTCTGGCAGGGGGTGGGACTAGATGATGTCCAGAGGTCCCTTCCAACCCTATGGTTCTATGATTCTATGCCGTAATGGGAGTTGTGGGCAGAACGGTCTGGCCACTGCTGAGTGTGGATGTTATATACAATCCCTGCCCAGCGCTTTCTTGCATTGACACAGGTGGGTATTAAAACAGTGAGAGCAAGAGGGTAACTTTCTGCACGCGAGGAAACATCCCCCTCATTTGTTACAACAGGGTGACAAATGAAAAAAAGTGTATTTTAATAATATTTACATTCATGCATGGTAGGAATGAGGAACCAAGAGGAGAGGCGGTTAAAAAGGAAAAGTGGAGAAATGCTACATTACTGTGAGAAAAATGAAATGTGAAACTATTTCACTGGATACTTAATTTAATGGACATGGTGGCATCCTAATCATTTCCAATTTTCATTAGACTGAAGGCCTCCAGCTCATGCTTGTACAGCTGACATGTCCTTAGGTAAATTAATTCATGAAATGTATTTGAACAAAATAATATGGACCGATTCACTTGTACAGACCAGGACTGGGATTGGGAGGCTGAAGGAAATGCTGGGCAACCTTCAACGTGAATCCCACAGACTCCCATTACCCTTTCAGCACTATCACTTCCTAAGACCATGCAGTCCAGTACCCCTCCGCGTTTCAAGCAAGAGCTAATGAAATGAGCAACATTTTCAAGAATTCAAAATGCTTCAGCCTTGAGCAATAAGGAGGAACCAACCACACGCTATGAATGGGGTTTGTCTCATTTAAAAAAAAAAAAACAAAAACAACAACACAAAAACCACCAACAAAAAAGATTCCTCCTCCTGCTGCAACCCCTGCCAGCTCCTCCAAGCTGCGAGACGTGAGTTTGCTGATGCACGCCTGGGGCGCTGAGCTGCAAGGAAAGGCGTATGCTGAAAAACTGGTGGGAGCACATGGCTACGAACATCCTGGCGTTTGTCTTTTGACCTCACCCTGAGAAGACACGGCAGGAAGAAGAAAGCAAAGTGCTCCATCACGCAAGGCTACGTGGAGTATATATTTACCTTGAGGTTTGCCTGTCTGAGGTCTAGATCTGCCCATGACGCTCTGCAAACCACAGACAAGCTCCCACATGACTAAGCCACGTTTTTTTCCATCCGGCCTGTCATCTACCCTGCTCGTTTTAAACACGCTCGGGGACAGCTCTGACACGGCAGAGATGGGACCACTGCTGCGGCGCAGCATCCTTCCTCGGGGCGCTATGAGCACATCCTGCGCACCGCCGTGCGGGGGAGCTGGACATGGCCAAGCTAAAGGCCCTAGTCCTAGGAAGCCAAAAGGAATTTAAATCCTTCATCTACATCTAAGGAAGATCTCACCCAGCTGCCTCAGTGTCCCTCAGCACATTCCCCAGTCATTATCTGTGAAAAGCTGCTCTGATGCACGTATGGTATGCACCACTGACATCTCCCCACTGGCTTATATGGATCCCCTTACATGCAAGAAGGGACACGGGGAGAGCCAGAACCTAATTCCCCTAAAGGGAATGCTCAAACGTCTGTTTGACCCCACAGCAGCAGATGCATCATCCGCCTCCAAACCCCGCAATGCCCAGGAACACATTCAGCCCAGGGAGCAAATCCTCCAGGTACCCAAGCGCTCATGGCCTTTGCCGTTGGTACAAAACACTAACGAATGCAAAACCGGTTCATCCCAGCGACAAGGCAAGCACTGCAGATCTCCTGTTGTCACCCGTCAGCAAAAGGAGGGCTAAACCCCAGCTGGGCGATGCCAGGAGGAGTTTGCAGCATGCCGGGATTGCTCCTGCCCGTCCCCCTCGGTGTCCCTACCTTGCCCGAATGGGCTGGGAGCCCAGCCGGGGCCCCAGGGCACTGCCGTTGCCCGGGGAGTTCTTCCTCGCCAGAGCAGGGGATATGGAAGTGGTTCGTTGAGGCACCTGGAAAAGAACAGAGACATTCGCCGTCACCCAGCCTGTCCCACCACCTACGGCGGCCGCTGGCACCTCTGAGAGATCAGCGCTGCCTCAAGACTTGATTTACAATTGGCTTCCCACTATGCAATATTTATAGGACTTATCAAACACAAAGCTCTCGGCTTTCAGAAGGAATCGCCCGAGTGCGAGACAGAAACGAGCTGCACCGGTGGGGTCAGGGATGCTCCCAGCAGAGGAGCCCCGAGCAGCACACAGAGCAGCCCTGCTACCATCAACCAGGGCGTTTACGTTTTCAAAGATGAATGTACGCGCACACACATAAATAATTTACGTGTAATTTCAATCTAACAAAACCCAGAAAAGTAATTTTTAAGGTAAAACTCAGACTGAAGTGCATTTCAGCAGCCACGGTGGAGTTTTTAGCATCTCCAGTTCAGGTACGACACATGCCAGCAGAGAGAAGGTGTTGACCGGTGGACAAACAAGAGAGCTGACAGCGGGAAGATCCAGACTGATCCACCAAATGCTCGCATGGAAGCCTTCGTTGAGCTTCGGATGCTGCTGAGAAAACCTTGCTGCCGGCAGGACGGCTCACCACCAATGCCACCAGCAGGAACCCGAAGCCAACTGCAGCCTGCGGGTGCTACGGTGGGGACCCGGAGCCCTGCCTCATCCCGTGGGAGCACGGGCATTTAAAAAAATCTCACCCCCGGTGGTCTCACCCCCGGCAGCGCAGGCTGACATGGAGAGGTACGACGACGCTCACCACGCCATACCGCACACCAGGTACCAGAGAACCGGTGGGATTAGCAAAAAAAAAGGGTTGGGCTTTTTTTTTTTTTTTTTTTTTTTGAGAATAAACACGCAGTTATGTTAGGCAAGATAAAAAGATCTAGAGAGCGAGCGAGGTTTATATTCTGCAGCGTCGCTAGCTACAGCTTGTCTCATTAAAAAGCAACCTGCCCGGCGGGTAGGGTACTCTGCAGTGGGGACCTGGGGAGTTTTTTACCTTCCTCTGAAGCATCCAGCCGCAAGCACTGGCAGAAACAAGACCCCGGACCACAGAGACAGCCGGCCCTGCCTCTCGGGGCAGTCCTTTCATTCCCGCTTACAAACACATCAAACCCACTTCGGGCAACAAAACGTAAAGTCGGAGTCTGCATGGGTATTGCTGCCAACACAACGGCCTGAAACGTGTGGTGGGGACCCCTTCCAGAGCTCACGTTCCCTCAGCCGAGAGGGAAAACACGCCACAGTGCCAGAAAACACCTCTTATCCAAGGAGCAGGCGCTGCGGTCCCACCACATAGTGCATTACTGCAGTGAAGAGATGCCCTTCCCGAAGGGCTCAAGGCAGAAGCCAACCTTAAATTGCAAGGGTTTTGTTTTTTTTTTTTTCAAAATTAGGTTAAAACCAGGCAGCCACTCTCCTGCACTAGAGAGGAGCAAAGCACACGAACAACTCCAGGAGCTGTTGGCTTGCTTTTCCTCTTAAGTAAGCAGCAAAGCTTCTTATCACTCAGTGGCAGAAGAAATAGGAATATTATTAACATAGGTGACATGCCACCATAGAACCGTTGAAACTCAGGAGGCTTACCTCGTAACTGATATTTTGCTCTTAAAAAGGCCAGCCACTTACTTTGTTAATACATAGAAAAACTGCCTCTCAATCAGGGGCAAATACTGCCTCACCCTCACTAATCAATCTGTAATCATTTTTTCCCCTGCAAAAATCCTCCCAGGCTGAGCGCTGATTCACTGGAAGAGGAACTTCAATGGCCAAGTTATAATTCTTCCAAAATGGAAGGTGTATAAACAACACGATCGAAATACTGGTCCAGAAGAGGCTTGATTAAAGAGGTACTGCCGGGCGCTGCCAAAATGTCAATGAAGGTATAAAGCTGCTGGAGCCCTTACAAGCCTTCCATCAAATATTGATTGCAACTGGAGGCATGGCCCCAGACTAAACAGGACCTGTCTTATTGAGTATGACAAATTTTATGTTCCTATAATTCTATTTAAACAGAAGGTTGGGTTTTTCTGTTGGTTTTTTTTTTGGTTTTTTTTTGTTTTTTTTTTTAATCCTAGGGAATGGAGAAACTAATCTGCTTTGGTCTCTGTCCGGGCTCGAGAACTTTCTTTGCTGGAGGGCAACGCTATTTCGCAGCGCTGCCTGCGCACCCGAAACCAGCTCCCGGCATCTCGTGCAAAACCTGCCTCGGGAAAGGCAGCCCCCGCCACCACGGCAGGTGGGGACCCGCCGCGGCGCCACGGGGATGGGCTCCGTCCTGCCCGCTCTGCTTCGCCGGAGGTGCTGAGCACAGCACCGTCCCGCGGGGCCGGGGACTGCCCCTTTGACGTGCGGAAAGCGAGGAGCGATAGTGTTACCTTTGGTGGAATGTCTTCCTCCTGCCGTAACCAAGAACTTCGGTCAAACTTTTCAATGCGAGGGGGCAGAGGAGGGTTTTCTGAGGTGGGGTCCGAGTTCTGCCTTGGCATCTCAGTGCGGTGAGAGGTCACCGTCAGAGCCTCCTGAAACCCAGCCAGTCCCTTTGCAGGCTGTTCATGCAGTGACTGAGACCCAGACAAGGAGCTTCCTTGGGATTTCACAGTGACCAGATGTGGAATCTAAGCACCAAGTCAAAACACAACTATCAGTACAAAATGGGAAAAAAAAAAAAAAAGGAATCAAAAAAAAGTATTTGAAAATTTGATATTTTTTTTTTTTTAGATTGATTAGCACTTCGGATGCACTACAAGGACCCCTCGGTTTGAGATCAGCGCTGCCTTGGTTTCAGGAACTTGTGACTTACATCGCTTCAACGCAAGATCTATTAAAAAAAAAAAAAAAATCACGCTCGCACAGCTCGGCCTTTTAGAATCAGACAATGTCATGCTTCAGAGTCCTGCCAGCTCTTGCGTGCGCACGGTGGTCCGGGCTCGTAGCCGCAGCCCCGCACCGTTCTGTGGCTACCACCCCAGGCGCGGGGCTGGGGGGGGAGATGCTCCCTCCTGCCAGCTCCCGCACACGCCGTGCCCGCCCCAGCCTGCAGCTCCCACGCCTGCGCCTCTGAGGCTGCGCTAATGAGGTTTGGCATGGATTTTCCTCGGTAAAAATGGGGGAAAAAAAAAAGGGAGGGAAAAAAAAAAAAAAAGAGGAAGCGATAATAAATAATAATTAATTAAAAAAAATTAGTCAGGAATTCTGAGGCATAGATGGCTTAAAAAAATATCTTGAGGCATAAGTATCTACAGGTCTGGGTAGCCCCCATCCCACGGATTTAAGGGTTACGAGTGAAAGGAATACTGACATTCGTTTTGGGATATCTGTGAAATTCACAAAGTTAGAGTTTGTGAAACCAGAGCTTCTTCCCAGGACCCTGTGAGGCTGCACTTCTTTGATGCAGTGGGGTTGTAACTTTTATTTGACGTTTCCACGTACACGTCTATGTACACGGGTACATGTATCACGCGTGTATGTGTACGCATGCATACATTTACCTGGCTCCCTGGGTTTCAAACAACCTTTTCATCAGTATTTTATTGCCAAACAGAAGTCTTTGTAGCTGTTGACAATATAGGTCATCAAAAAGGTGTCTGAAAAGTACTCGGTCAACCAGAGAGATTACAGTGAAGTGGATTTTACTCACTTCCCAGCATCTGTGGACTACGTACATTGGGGAAAAATGAGGCTTTCCTGCATGTTTTTAAAGCTGGCATCATCCTGTTGACCGACAGGTGCGCATACCACATGCGGCACGTTTTCCCATAGAAAGCCCACGTGGACACGGAGCAAAGGCTTTGTACTTCCCTCTGAAATCCCCACGCAGTTGGGAGGAATTTTTGGATGGTCATGGTGATCTATGCCCTCTCCAGATGTGTTTGTGACTGATGTCAACTCAATGGAAAAAACCAAAACAAAACCTTGAATTAAAGCGGCAAAGAAAGCAAAAACCTCTTTTTGATGATCCTCAGCATCAAAGCGCCCTGGGTCTTTTGTACCAGGCGCTGCGGTTTTAAGTCCTTTATATAAACCAGATCCAAAGAGGAGCAGAGCAACTGCTGCACTGGACCAGACCAGCGGTTCCTCTCGGTCCTCCAGCTTGTTTCTGGCAGTAACCAGTACGTGATGCTTCAAAGGAAGGTATAAACCAGCGTGATGTTTCTAACACATGGAGGTGACAAGGGGAAGCCACTCATGAATGTAGATGCTGCTCTTACCCACAAATACGCTTAAGGCTGAGGAACCAGGGAGCAAGACTCTATTTCCCTTGAATCCGCTCTTTTTCTTGTTACCTTACCAGCACCCCCAGCGTCCTGGCTCTGGTAGGTGGGGGGTCCATTACCTGCGGGTCCACGGGTCGGAGCAGGGGTGGGGTCCGGGCCTGTTGAACGCTGCTAATGCTGAAAGACTCCGATCGAGGAGGCAGGTTGGGGTCAGAAATCCTGTTGGCCACCTTGTGGGGCATGGCCGGCGAGCTCTGGCGATTGAGCCGGGAGCGCTCCTCCACCTGCGGCGAGACGGGGAGGGTGGGTGAACGCCCCATAAAAAGCCATTTCCAATTGAAAATCAAGGTATGATTATATATGTAGGAAGCTCTTTTCTATTTAGGTACGTCAGGGTATTGTACGACCACAGAATCCAAGTTGCCCAGCAGACTGTGCAATAAATGCATTTTAAAGGCATCAAAAGGACTATGTGTATTTATGTGCATCATTCATTTCTGAAAAAAAAAAAAAAATAAATGGAAAAATAAAGGCAACAGGCCTTAGGAGGTGTTCCTACAAGGTGACTCCTGAGCAGCTCTTGCTTCTTCCCAAATGTATCTTCAAGCAAGGGGACCCTTTTCCTTCACGACTACAAACACCACGAGTAGTGCTTTTGTTTGATCTGAATAAAAGAATAAATGTGGCAGCCAGAAAACGGCTGGCTCTGATCTAGATTTAGCGAGCCTGGCACCTTGTCACGTAGGGAAGGGGAAGAGCTCTATTACTGACAGAGAAATAAACCCGAAGCCCGCGGCTTTCAGTTACTCGCGCTGGCAGCGCCGCGGTTTCAGCTAACCCAGGCATACGTGCGATCTGGGTGCTCCGGCAGCGAGACTGTACGCATTGATATTCATGCGGCATGCGCTAATGCAGGATTTTTGATACCTCGCGATCTGACGTGTGCTTTCCTTTATCTATCATTAACGTGTTAAATGCCCTTAGCCTGGCTCGATTCCACCGTGTACAAATGTCACATTAAAAGGCAATCTATAAAACAGGTTTGCTTGCAGAGAACCCCAGCCCTTCTTTAAGCAAATAAGCATACATGAAACAAAAGAGCTGTTATATGAATAAAACCCAATCTTTTCCTCATTCAGATACTGAGCAGGAGCCGGAGTAGAATTTACGGAAGAGATTTGTGTTATGGATTCTTTCCTAGTTCACAAGGGACCACCCTGACCGCTGTTGTGTCCCAAGAGGACTTGACAATCAATGCTTATAAATGCTTATCAGTGCTTATACTTAAAGGATGGGCGTCAGGAGGATGGGGCCAGGATCTTTTCAGTGGTGTCCAGGGACAGGACAAGAGGTAACGGGCACAAACTTGAACATAGGAAGTTCCACCTGAACATGAGGAGGAACTTCTTTCCTGTGAGGGTGGCAGAGCCCTGGCACAGGCTGCCCAGAGAGGTGGTGGAGTCTCCGTCTCCGGAGACATTCCAAAACTGCCTGGACGCGTTCCTGTGCCACCTGCTGTGGGTGACCCTGCTCTGGCAGGGGGTGGGACGAGATGACCTCCAGAGGTCCCTTCCAACCCCACCATTCTGTGATTCTGTGACAACTTCTCCAGGCCAGCAAAGGCTGTACAGAGCTCGGTTCAGTGATGCCCATGTGAGCAGACGTGAGAATGGGAAGGAAGAAGGGCAGGAAGGAGAACTCTGAACAAGGGGACAGCATCACGAGCGCTGGATCGCAGGCCCGGTCCAGCACATTTGCTTATCAGCCAAGCCTTGGTAGGAAGGGCAGCAGAGAGGGTGCTGCCGCCAAGTCCTCTGGCTGTTTGCAGGTGCTCTCTGGCACGCTGCCAAGCCAAAATGCACGGCTGGGTATGGAGGACTTCAAAGCTTGCGTGGACAACCCCACAGAGTGATGAAATGGGGATGTCTGTGTACCAGGAAGGGAGAAAGGGGCTTGGTTTTCCCACTGCCGGCATCTCCTCGCTGGCACTTTGTTGCACCAGCACCATGAGAGGATGCTCTTGGGACTCTCCAGCCGTACTTTGTGGAGCCTTAGTGACTCCACCATTATGCAGAGAGGGGGGAAAAAGCAACAAAACCCTGCAGGAATTCATCGTCGCTCCAGTTCAAGCCATCTCTAATTGAACTCAAGATTCCCCTCAAAAGGGAAACATCCTTAGCAGCCTCTGTGCAGTCCCTGAGGAAGGCTGCTAATGTTTTAATACATCACTTCAAAGCGAGGGAAGGATAGAAGCCACGGGGACCGAAGGAGGAGCTGACGTGTGCGTTGGCTGCTGCAGAGAAAAGCACAGCTCGTGACGCACAGACAAGCCACGAGCCCCTGGGAAGCTCTGAGCTGCGGGAAAGCACCGCAGGGCCTGGCCACCACGTGGAAAACATCCTGTCCCCTCCTTTATGCGTGGTCGTGTATGGCATAGACCTGCCCAAACCTGCCCTTCAGCTGACCACGCTTCCTTGTCACTGAGAAGTTCGACCTGGCTATCTGCATCACTGTGTTTAGCAAACAGTGGTCCATTGCAGAAGAGGCAGTAAGGGAGAGAGCTGCCACAATCCCGGCTGGATCATCAGAGGGTCCCCACACGATGTCCAAAAGGCCTGGGTTGTAAGAAGAGATGTGTCTGCGTGAACAGGGCAGATCTGGGATAGCACCCAAGCGATACCCCAAGTTAACTTCCACGGGATAACTGCTTACTCACAAGATGAGTAGAAGGAACAGCAGATGGGAATGTGCACCCATATGTGTAGGTGGGATTATTTGATCAGACTGTTTTCCTTAGCATAAATAGCATAAAAAAAGAGAAATCCTTGACTGTGCTCCAGGGAAGCTACGAAGGATGCAGCACAGCCCAGTTCCTAACCCAGAGCTTTGTCTTCACCGACAGGCCAGTCCCTTAGCAAGGGGACGCGGGCACACAACTGCAATGTCAGCAGCCACAGCCTCACCTTTATGCTTTACCCCATGTCTGCAGGGTCTTGGAGTCACCATGTGGACATGAGAGAGGTGGGAAAATAAGTGCATAAAGGAGAGGTATGAAGAGCAGAGAGGGACGCGGCAGAACTCAGCTGTGGTGATCAAGCTCCTAAGAGAGAAGACTTGAGACCAAAGAGCATAAAAATAAGGATGGTATGGGATATCATGCAAAATCCTCAGGAAATATCCCAATAAGCTCTTCAGAGCCTCCAGAAATTGTAGGCTGAGCACCAGAGTTGTCCTTGTTCCCAAAGGAAAATAAAGTCTGGCTATTTCTGTTAAATTAGCATGCACGGGTTGGGCATGGAAATTCCTTAAGTATAGCAGGAACCATGGCAGGCCGATTAAGTATCAACGCAAGTCTGTCTGTATGGCCAGCAAGGATGGTACTTCGACATACGCGCCACAGTAGCTGAATAGTGCCGAAAGTGGGACTGCACAGTGGATAAAACAGGGGATGGAGGCAAGAGGAGTAGTTTTGTGTTACCAGCCTTCGCTTAGCAAAAGATAGCTGATTGAATTTTGTGAGTATTTGATGCTTGCAAGCATCCTTGATAGGAAAAACCAAGGAGAGAGCTGCATGTTGGATGCACATCACATCTCTGCCAGGACTAAAGGGTGCCAGACATTTGGCAGCAGAGCAGGGATCCTGCTTAGGAGAAAGAATAGGCGAGTTATTAAAAGATCTTTCTGCCCAGGAGCAGAGTTATGAAATTAAACCAACTAAATGCAAAGAACTTCAAAAAAATTAATAGCAAGAGTGGGGACCAGTCTTACTGGAGCCACCATTAAGGAGAAAGAAAGTGTTTGCACATGATCCTGAAACCGCAGTGCAGACAATGCATGTCTTCACATTTTCAAGACTATTCAGCCAGGCAATAATTAATATTCAAGATCTCACAATTGTTACAACAATTCCCTCTTTTTTTGCTGGAGAAAAAAAGAACGTCGGTATTGTGGCTTGCCTTCCTGAAAATCATGAAAGAGCAACCCCAAGAGATACAGTCCTGAGCATGGGAGGAAAAACTGTCTGGTCCCTGTTTGATTATGGGGAAATGAATTAGTGCTCAGCAAGGAACCCTGTATGACCACCCTGTCCTCCAGCAGACCAGGAAGGAGCATCATGAGCTCCTGGCACATCCACAAGTCCCCAGCTATGGCTGAACCCCTCCAAGAGGGATCCATCCTCCTCCTTGCATGCCCTCATGGAAAAACCTCCTTCCTCCACCCCCTTTCCTTGCACGAACGCACACACAGACGCGTTGCATTGAACTGGGAGTGCTTCCAGCACAGCTAATGGCATCTGCTGGAGGCCAACCCAGCAGAGCGCAATCTGCCGTACGTATTTCGGACCGAACCACGTGCCCAGCCCTGCGGATGCAGGCAAGCATCGCCAGGCTCCTCGCTCTCGCCTACCTCCTTGGCCCACGCTGGTTTCTCGCTGGCATTTATCCCTTCTTTGTAATGGTAGAGGGGTTTCTTTTCTGCCGGCCTCTGGTTGTGCCGCTGCTGCTGCTGCTGCTGCTGCAGGGACACCAGGTAGTCCCGCTCCTGCTGGAGCTGCCTCTGCAGCCTCTCCGCCTGCCGCTGCTCCTCCAGCTGCTTGCGCTTATACTCCTACCCAGGAGAAAGCACAGTGACACGGGTGCCCGGCCAGCGCGTAAACACAGGGCCACAAAGTGCAGGTTTATCTGTTTGGGTGGAAAACGGGGCCCGAGTACCCGAAAGGCTGTTTTCTGGCAAAGCTCATTGACTTGGAAGACTCTGGGGACTGAGCTGCGAAGCATCCCGGAGGAGGGACAGCTGGGGGGATGGAGCCGGCAAATTCAGAGTGTCGGGGAGCGCCAGCCAGGGGAACCCCCCCGAGGGCTCAGACATCCCCTTACGAGCTACCATTGACTTTGCACAGATTTTTCTGGATGGGAAGAACAAAGCATCAACCTGATCAGGTGCCAAACACCACCGGGTCAGACACAACCCAGCTGAAGCCAAGTCCCCCGTAGGACCAATTTATTGTTTGTCAAAAGGGCCGCAGAGCAGAGCCAACTGTATGATCCTTCTGAATCCCTACGGCTCTGTGAGGTTTAATGAGTAAATAATTTTGAAAGGGCCTTTTCAATAGGCAAGGGCTTGTGCGAGGGCTTTTCTTTTCCCTAAATAAAATTAATAGCCGGAGAGAAAAAAAAAGAATAATCCATGCGGATTAAAAGAAAACGCAGTGAGAGTAACAGCTACCAGCATTAAAAAGGGAAACCCAAACCCAAACTGAATTAATAAAAGAGGACATCTAGAATGCAAACAGTGTCAGAGGGAATATACAGCATTCCTCTGAGGAAATGAAAACAAAAGCCGTCACTCGGAATACGAACACCCGCATGGCAGGGTGGGTTTGCCGGGTGCAGGCACGCGACATGCTCCAAACATGCTGCCAAAATTGCGTGGCAACAAAGAGGGCTGCTCCTCTCGTGGAGGCACAAGCGTCCCGATGCAAGGAGAGAGGAGTCATGCACCGTGAGGGGACCCAGCCACGGCACCAGCCATGCTCGCGGCCACGCTGTCCCCCACGTCTCGGCACGGCAGGAGGCACTCGGGGGACGTGGGTGGACGCGGGCACATGCGGACGCGACACGGGCAGCAAACGGCAAGCGTGGCCGGGGGCCTCCCATTTACCAGAAGTAGCGCTTGCTCCTGCAACAACTGCTGCTGCAGGATCTCTAACTGTCTCTGCTCCTCCTCTAACTGTCGCCTGATGTACTCCTGGAGGCATGGGCAGCAAGGATTGAAGGAAAAAGAGAGAGAAGGTAAAAGAGACAGAGTTTCTCAAAAGGAAGGAGAACTGAGGTGGGCACCCGCGTCCATCCCACCCGAGAGCTGACACCGATCAATTCAGCCCAGGCACCCTCCATCCCTGCCCAAAGAGCCCCGGGTCTCCACCGCTCTACAAGGGACCTCCCAGGGCAAAGGGCGAATGAAAACCACTGAGAAAAAGCAAACATTAACTTGGAACACAACAAAACCCCACCCTGGGAACCAGCGGGTGGGAAAAACCTGCATCAAGTGTCTCCACACCTGCGGGCAAGCAAGTGGATCCACATGGCAATAGACGACAGCAGCGGAAAGCGACACACGCGGCGTTAACAATTAAGCAATTTGCTCTCAAGTGGCAAAAAAATACAAGTGTTTACAAGAAAAATCTCTGAATAGAGGCAGAGGAATCCACGGCGAAAGCGATCGTCCTGCTCCCAGCGGGTTACCTGCTCGTGCTCCGCACGCCGACGCTCCTCCTCCCGCCGCATCTGCTCCTCATAGTGCCGCCGCTGCTCCCGCTCCTGCTGCTTCCGCAGCTCCTTCTCCCGCCTCTGCTGCTGTGGGGGCAGGAGGCACAGGTCAGCACCCCCACTCCTCTCCCCGGGCGCTCAAAGTCCTTTTTCTCACTGTTTTTGGGGAGCCACCTTGCCCGGTGACCTGGAACGCTCCCACCTGCCCGAGGAGATGCCTCACCAGCAGGAAGGTCTGTTTGGGGTGGTAGAGGGGCTTATTGATCCCACCCCATCTTCATGTCCTCCAGTGCCCAACACCGGCTATGGAGACCCCACAGCATCCTCCAAACCAGTGATGGACGGTGCACACAACCCCACTTCTTCTCCCACTTGCACGTGAAGCCACGTGGGCAGTGCATGATCCCTGCTTCCCAGTGTTTCGGATCGGTGGGGTCATCAGGCCCTAGACTCACAGGGCAGAAGGGGCTCACCCCAGGAGCCCATCACTTATGGGGAACTCATGTCTCAGCTCTGAACCCACCTATGAGGGAAGGTGCCGGGGGAGCTAATGCCCAGCAGAAGGGGAACGCATCCTCCTTAGCTTCCAGTCTCAGCAAATGTTAACACAGAAGAGCCAAAACCCAAGGGTTTTTCCTTTTCAAAACACAACCTGAGCTTCTCTTGCCATCCTCAGGCCACCCCAGGCCCCTGCTGCCTGGGTCGCATCCCTGCTTGCTCAGCTCTGTAGCATCTTTGCCCACAGCAACCCAGGGTGTTTTGGGGTGACGACGAGCTGCAGCCATCTGTGAGCCACCCGGGGAGCGCTGGGCACCCAGGTGACACCCGCGGCCCCCACACCCCCAGCTTTTAACCCGACATAACTCCTCCAGCTCCCCCAGTCTGGGGCACGCTGCTGCAATACTCAGCCGTGAGGCTGCTCCGCACGGCAGGCCCCGCAGCCGCCGCATCGGCAGAGGGCACTCAAATGCCAACATTGGCTACCGAGGCTCTGCAGCCTGCCAGAACTCCATCACGCACTGGGTGCAGCAACACGCGTGCAGCGCTGACGGGGAGGCAACCCGCTGAAGCATAAACCTGGTCCTTTTTTCTCCATTTTTTTCCCCCTATTTCCACCACCACCCCCCCTCCCGCCGTTGACGGCACACAGCGGCTGAGCAGACTGCAGTGGCGAGGAGGGCACTGGGGGGGCTGGCCATGCCGTACGTGGAAGGCTGGAGCTGGCATCGGCGGCTCTACTCAAGGCTGAGCTATCTGGAGACAAAGATGCATCCACTTGAAACTGCTGCACTGTATATACAGATGGATTTGATATCTATCTATAGAGATCTATCTCCATAGGTATCTTCTATAGAGACATAGATATCTTTATAGAGATATCTATTCCTATTACAGATACCTATCTATAGAGATATTATCTAGATATCATATAGATCTATCTCTATAATACCTAATACAATAGATCAATCTCTAATATATATATATTTATAATAGATACCTACCTAATAGATAGATCTACTCTATAATT
>VXBH01007714.1:96490-127340 GCA_013400035.1 Rynchops niger | reverse complement strand
GCTATATATATATATAAAACTCTATAATTCTATTCTATACCTATTCTACATTCTACCCTGCAAGCTGGTCCATGGCAACTCAATGATCTTTAAGGTCCCTTCCAAGCCAAACCATTCTATGACTCTATGATTCAATATCTCCCTAGAGACAGATATCTATAGATATCTTTATAGATAGACACCTATATAGATGTATAGATAGCTTTATAGATATTTTAACAAACATTTAAAGACACCCACACTTCAATGTAGGGAGGAGCCATTGCCTGTCTTGCTGCTCTCCTCGTCCACAGGTAACAGCCACAGCCAACCCCGCGCAGGAATTATGCTGATCTCCTCAAGCTTCGAGCTGCAGCACAGCTTTAGTGCCACCTATAGCCATATTCACCAGTGCTGTTCCACTCGCCTCAGGGAAGGGGAAAAAAAAAAAAATCGCATCCAACCTGAAATAACCTGCCAGCTCCAGACTCCGGCGTGTCCCACGCCAGGCGCAGCCGCTCGCGCTGCCCACGTGAGCCGGGGATCCATGTGTTACTCCGCGCGTACGCCTGTCCTCGCTGAGCGCAACGCGAACGTGGGGCTGTTTGTAGGGTTTTTTTTGAACTCTGCACTAGAAATTGCAGAGGATACGGCACCGGGACGTGGTAACTCTGCAGCAGGAAGGGTAATACATGGGATTTCTTGGCTTTGCCAGCGCTCCCCGTCCTCCTTAGATGAGCGCTGTTGGTGATGGTCACTTCTGTGCACGCAGAAGCACAGATATTTTGACTTAAACAGTTGAGCGTTACCCCGAGCTTCCAATCACCATGTGTATCGCACTAGTTTTTGGGTGGGCTTTAATGCTGGGTTTTTTATTTTTATTGAAAATAGCACGCTGCTGAATAAAGCACATCATGCTCGTGTAGGCTGGGCTCGGCTGGCAGGAGACAAGGCCCTGAATGCCACAGCTATTTCTTAAATAAAAAATCACCCGATCGATCCTTATTCCCAATCCAGCAGGCGAACAAAGCCAAACCCCTCCAAGGAAGGAGGCAAAAGCATTTTTCCCAGGGAGGGAGCAGAGCACCACCATCCTTCCAGGAGACACCCAGCCAGGGGTCCAATTCCACACCGAAAATCCTATTTAACCCCAGGAGCCGGGAACCGAGTCCCCCAGGCACGGTTTTCTCTCAAAGCCAGGCCTGATGCTCTTCTGGATACTTAAAGGACCTCTGCACCCTGCCGCGGCCAGGCTCTTCGGGCTGAGGCCGTGAGCGGGGAGAAATACATATATTTATCGAGGCCGGGAGTGGAGAGCTTCCCTCCAGCTCAACAGCGCTTTTGTCAGGTCACGTTATCAGCAAAGTCATTTGTCACAGTCGCATTATGAGCACCTTCAGCTAAAGCCTGCACCGCCGTCTCAGCAGAGCGGGGCTCCGGCGGCAGCGGCACAGCTGTACGGCCATGCTTGGGCAGCTGGCAAACATCTGGAGAGGCCCTGGCACTGCGGAGGGGTGGGCGAAGCCTCCAGCAACGCCCCCATCTCCCCTCTGCGCCCCTGCTCCCATCCGAGCAGCGCCGGGATGATGGGGACCCGGCTTACAGCGGGGACTGAGCTCAGTGAGACGCGGCTGGAAACTGCATGTGAAAAGTGCGTGTAGAAAGCAAAAAAAAAAGGGAGGGGGGGGAGAGATTCAAACATCCTTTTTTTTCCTCTTTTTCTCCCTGTTTTCTGCCCTCCCCTCTCCCACTGCAAATGCACACTTCCCACGTTTCTCCAAGCCTAAAACTACTGTGTGTATTTACACTATCCAGATGTATTATTCATGCAAGGCGAGAGCGCCAATTAATTAGGACCGCGTTTATATAACTCTGCAGGTAAAGCTATATGTAGCCGCTTGCAAGCCAGAACGGGATCTTATTTGCGCCGCGCTAGAAATGACAGGCTTTAAATATTGATGAGGGAAGACACACGAAGGCAAAAACCTCTGGTGGGAAGGCCCTTGGAGGCCTGGCGTGAAACAAGGACTTCAAAGGAGCAAGCTCATGTTGGTAGCTCAGACGTGCTCAGGACTACGAGCGACCGGAGAACGGCAGCCACTCCATGAACCCGATGAGCTCGGAGAGACGCCGACGCTTGCAAGAAGAAGGTGCTCCTGGAACCCTTGTCTGCTGCTCCCCAACACGAGCATGACCCAGCAAAGAAGTGGAAGGGGAATTCCAAGTAACAAACGAAAACTAATATTCTGGGTGGTTGCATTGTTGTGACAGGCTCATTTATTTGAGCCACCAGGGAAAGAGCGACTGTGGCTGGAACATCATCTTTCCTGACGCACCGAGCACTGGAGCGGAGAGGTGTTTCCCCCTAGTAGAGGAACTGGGTCAGAACTTCCCACCACGGCAAACGGGGATCTGATACACTCTGAACCACCGCAGCAGCTTTTAGTTGGGATCATAGTGAAGGGATGCTCCATGCAGGAAAAGGCTCGTGCTTTAGAAATTATGAGTTCTACATGCTTTCTAACCAAATTAAAACTAGAGAGACATAAGGCTTAGCACATACCCATAACTCCAGGAGCTGCTCTAATGCAGCTCTCCTTGGAAATGGGGCCAGGGCTCCTGCCGGGACCACTGCAATGCCCCCAATGTACCATATTACTGCAAGGAAGCTGTCATCTCAACGAAAATATTCCTACAAGCTGTATGACACTTGCATACGCAGAAGAAAATAACAACCACCATTTTAGCTAGGCTAAGTTTATCTATAATTAATGGCTGGATTTTTTTTTTTTTTTTTGCGTTGCTTTATAAGAGCTTCCAGCAGACTGTCTTCTGCTGGTTGACATATAAAGGAGTTGCAGCAATTTTTTATCCCCTGAATATCCAGCTCTTTAACCGCACCGAATGAAACCTCACATCCAAACAGCAAGATGCTTAGATTTGCCGCGTACGTTCCCTGTAAAGACCTGACCTTCATTTTATACCTGGAAAGGAGGAAAATCCACAACACGGCAGAAAAGTTAGGTTATGCAAACCCCTCCCTGACTGTGTCTGCCCACTGCTGCCAAGGGGTCTCGCAGAGATTTGTCTCGCAGCATCCCTAACGCTCCTGACTGGGAGATGTGTTATTCCTGCAGCTCAGCTGGAGTTTTGGTGGTTAAACTGGTGCAGAAAGGCTCGTTCTGTGCCAGCAACAAATGGAGGGTTTATTAGGGAACTATATATAATCTAATATATGTATATACAGGGAAAAATTAAAACATATTCAAGCCTATTCACCCTTCTGCATTACAGAAATATTTTCCTTAGTGCTATTTGGTCTATTGATATTTAAATCTATAATTCAGGGTTTTTTTTTGCAGTTAGTGCTGGTGCACATTTAGAATTCACGAGACCAGCCTTCTGCATGAGGGGAAACAAAGCTGCAACCCTACTCCCATGAAGGCCCGGGTTTCAAAGCTAGCTCGGGGATTTTTTACTTCCACCGCAATTAAAGACAGCTGCAAATCTAAATCTCTCCGGCTGCCTGGAAGAAGATTCAGCCTTAGAGAAGGAAATTGGTCAGCTGTTGAGAAAGGGGACTCAAGTGGCCGACAGATGCAAGGCGGCACGCAAAGGATGGCAGCAGGTCTCGGGGGCAGCAGGAGGTGCAGCAGGAGACCACCAGCAGACTCCTCAGTTGACTTTGTTATACACGCATTTGATATTATTGCCGGAACAACATTATGAGCTGGTGGATTTCCCCAAAAAGGCCCTAAAACAAGAGGTACTTTGTGAGAGGATCAGAAATCCTGAGCTCGGAAGATCAAGATGACGAAAGAAATGGGATTCCTTCATTATGAGCTCTGATGGATGAAGGAACAGAAACGGTGGGAGCTCTATCCCTGGCAGTATTTAAAAACAAGATTGGAAAACCACAAGAAAATCTACTGTAGGTCTGCTCTGACAGGCCTTTTGTCAATCCTTTTGGAGCTGCGCTCGCCCAGCCTGGCCACCTTCACGGCGTCTTATGATGAGTCAGAGCTCGTTCTATAAACACAGTAATAAGCCTGGCAGTGCTAAACAGGCTGACTTAGGAGCCCCAAAAGCCGCCAGCCTCCAAGTGTTTATTTGTCCCGGATGCTCTATTGGGTTTTAAAGGTCAACTTTATTTTGAAAATACAGTAATCTGAGCCTTCCACTGGTCTCTCCTCCCAGATATCTGCTGGTACAGTGCTGCCTACCGGAGGCACACCCCATCTTAGTCAGACTCCATAAAGAAGCATGGAAGAAACCATGTTCTCACTAACCAAAATAAATCCAGAGCCAAGAGTCAGCAACTGAAGCCGGTGCAAAGCTAGCGTAGGAGAAAGCAGAGAGGCCAAAAGGCAAGAGCCTGGCTGCTGCCGAAGCCTTTGGGTGCTGTTGGGATGGGTACAAGAGCTGGAGCAGCACTGCTCTCTGGAGCTAAACTGCAGCGACATGGATGGAGTGAGCTGGGTGCCTCCGGGCAGCGAAATCAAACTCGGCACAGCTGTGACAGCCGCTGTTTGGTACCTCTGTCTGGCCGTCACATCCTTCCTGCCCCAAAATACATGGGAAGAACATAAAGACCAAACTATATCCACCGCTGGCTGGTTGTGCTAGAAACAGTGGGACAGCCTGGGGGTACAAATCCCTCCCCGTGTCCCCGGGCAGAAGTAATATCTCTCCACAGGGTGGATGCCGGGACTTCTCCAGGAGCAAGAAGCTCAAGGGGAGGATGCCCGAAGCTGCGTGTGCAGCTCCTCTGGCCCACCCCCTGCAGCAGCAACAAAACTTTCAGTTTGCTAATCTCTGCCTCTGCTATTTTTCTGGTTCTCCTACAGAAGCCCATGGCAGATACAGGACACCTTGCAGCTGGCCGCACTGGGGAGCATCCCTCCTAACCACTGCCACAACCTGCCGCGTTTGCAACAGCAGGTTTGTACCTCTTCAAGGACTCCTGCTTTAATCCTCACCATAGCAACTCTGCTACGTTTCTTCCTCGCCACGCAAACGGTGTCTAATAGAGAGGAGAGCTCATTTCACTCCATGGCTGCAGATGCAGGTGAGACTAAGCCTGGCTAGATGGACCGGAGCAGATGGGCTCCCGAGAAGATGCCGGGGCCACCAAAGCTGCCAGCGCGCAGCTGCCCGCTCTGACCCAGTCCTGGCTAAACCCACAGTGGGTCAGGCCGGCAGGCCCATGCTGGGGAGGGAAGAGGATGCTTCTTCTTTCCCCAGTTCTCTGATACGGCAGGAGAGTGAAAATACCTCTTCGCCAGCTTTGCCCTAGAAAAATCTTGCCCTTTCAATTCAGGTCTGAGAACTGTAAGGCAGCTGGGAAGAAGGGGATGGGTGAAGAGCCCGGGGGGGCTGTTAGAGCCACCAGAAAGGGCATCGATTTTAAATCCTGGCTAGGGTGGCATTAGCTTTCAATGACATGGGCGAAAGGACGAGGAGACCGGCAGAGCCCGGGGGGTGCTGTGCACAGCCGGGCCCTGCAAGGCAGAGCCTCCGTAGCTCAGGGCAGAGCTCGCCAGCTTAGCAAGGGGATTAGTCCTCCATTCAAAACCTGCCTGGGAAGCAGCAAAGAGAGAGAACAATTTTCTTCTGTGTGAAGGCAACATATTAATACCGCAGCAAGCATTGTATTCATTACAGGATTGCAGCTAATCTGGTGTCTGCTTTCATTCTGCCGTTGTTCTGCTCCTGTACCGCTTGCAGCAAGTGGTACTGGGACAACGGCAGAGCCAAGCTTCGTCACCACGGTCCTCGGATCTGCTGGGGTAGGGGATTGCAGCGTGCATCTACGTGCAAGCCCCCTCCTCTCTCACAGCATCTCGCCGGCTTTGTGAGGGGTACAGGGGGCGAGCAAAGCCTGACCTACCATGTATTGACCGCGTGATGCTCTGTGCTCCGACAGCGCCGCAGACCTACATATTTACCAGACTGAAAAAAACGCTCTGCCTGGGAGTCGCCTGTGTTGGGTTTTGCCCCGGAGGGGCTCAGAGGACCCCCTCGAAGAGGGGCCCATACCATCACCATCAGCATTACCGTCAGCTGCCTCAAATTCTTTCCCCGTCTTCACCCCTGGCCTGGGGGCATTACCCAGCACACCGAGAGGCAGGTTATATCTAAGAGACGCTCTGGCTCGTGCAAATGAAGGGGGTGGCTGCTCTAATAGCCCAGTTACTGCAAGTCCTTTTTTCAGACATATCAGTGTCCTCTTTGGAAAGCTAATTTAATTACCCTTAACGTATGAACCTTTCAATGAGACAGTTGGGCTGAGTTCAGTGCGAGGCAATGGGTTTCTTTGTGCAAAACCACATCAAAACTCCCCCCAGAAAGGAGAAACCCCTTCTTATTCTTTGGCGGATTTCTGCAATCCAGGACCTGAGAGCTAAGCCAAAAGCGAGCGCTTCGTACAGAGAACGCAACCAGGCTGCAGATCTCACGGACATCCACAGTCACCTGGTCAAATCCTGCAGCTGGATTTTAAATGGGGTGGATAATTTTATGACCGATCGCGTTTCTAGCTGGTATGTTAAGACAAGGGTAATGAAATCTTATGCTTCGGGGCATATATGGATCATTGCACAAGTCAGGCAGGCATCTGCCCCTCCCCTGCCAGAGACATTGTAATTGGCAGGGACAGGAAGGACTAAGGTTGATATGGGGGATTAAAGGGGACACTAGTGGCACATGGATCTGGGGAAAGGGCAAACGGAGCTATTCAGCTTCTTCTCAGCTGTAACAGTCCACAGCAGCAAATAACGATAATGAACTTGACAGATGCCTGGGCCAGTAAGAGTTTTGCCCACCTCCCCTGAATGCGGCTGTCACACCAATAATGGGCTACCTCTGCTCAGCAGTTCCAGGGATCCTTTTAAGTTTGGTATTTCAAGGGTTTATTTATAGCAAAACAGCTCTATTACCTTCACAAGAGCTGGCAACACTTCCTATGGTGAAGAGAGTGGCTGAGGGCTGGTATGCAAAAAGCACGAGCCGGGGGTTTGTCCAGCAGAACAAAATATTTGGAGTCACCCACTAGAGGGATTAGGACGTGATCTTAAACTACGCTGAGAACAGTCACTTGGGACCTGCTACCAGAAATCCTGCTGTTCCACCCCAAACAGCCTTTGCCGGCCCGTTGCTCGGCTCTGGCCAGTTACCTCCTCCAGCCTTCGCCTCTGCTCCTTCTGCTCCTCGATCCGCTTCTGCCGCTCAGCCAGCAACTGCCGCTTGTGCTCCTCGTTCTCCCGCTGCTGCTGCTCCAGCTGCTGCCGGCGCAACGCCTCCGACCGCTCCTTGTTCGCCAGCTGCAGCCGCAAGAAATCCCGTCTCAGCGTCGACTCCCCGGGCAGGTTTAGGATGGAGCTGCAGAGGAGAGAAGCATCTGAGAACATCCCCTCCCGCAGACTTAAACGTCTTGCCAGGGGAAGTTCTGTGTGGTTTCCCAACGTGGCGCATCTCGACAGCATCCCATCACCTGCCAGAGCTTGGGCAGCAGCGGATGGAGGGATGGGGGGGAGGGGACCGCAAGCATCAGGGCATGGCTCACCAGGAGTTTATTTGCCCAAGGTTCCCTTTACATCAAGTTTCTAACCAAAGCCTCTTGTGCTGCAGTGGCACACACTATATTTAGCTGTTCACAAAGCACACTTAGCATGAATCACTGCCAGCTATTACAATACTACATTATCTCAGTGAAATAATGGAATAGCCTAATACTAATTACAACGGTTCTGAAAAATGTTGCCAAAGAAAGAAAGTTCCAGCCCTACTGTGCTTGCAGCACCACCGGGGAGGTTTCATGGTGAAAAGTTACACGGAAATAGGGAGTTACACTTGCATGTAAGGAACTGCATTTTTAAGAGTCTTCTTTAATTTCACTTCACATTTTTTCCACATCTAAATACCCACATTCCCGTGACAGCACCAAACTGCGCTGCAGATCTCACAGGCGACAGGGTACCTGGGTCGTCTTCCCCAGCTTTTGGCTAAGGTGATCTCTAGCATCAGTTTATACACACGCACCGTCCAACAGAGGGAATATCCTCTGTTCTGCCAGAGAACAGCACTCAGCACTCAAACTCTCTTTTTTCCATTTCTCGTTCACATGAGCCTGTAATCCGAGCTGATTTCGTAGAGTTAAAGAGACATAAGGGCAGATATGAAATGCTGATTCTCACCTGGGCTCTCCAGAGTCATTTTCCTCCTCCTCCTCCTCACTTCCACTGTACTCGTACTCTGTCTCATCTAGAAACAGAATTGCTCGTCAGTGCCCTTTGCTGGACTCGTTTGTTTTTCCAGTGGTTGAAAACCCCAGAGCTCTGAAGGCAGAACAGACAATTCTCTTTTTCTCACGTGACAAAGAACAAGCAGCACTATTTCTCCGCATTTTCTGTTTTTATGGGGGGCTGCGAGGCCAGGGAAGCATGGGCAGTCTCCCTGGGTGCTGGCTGGGAAGAGGGCTGCATCCCGGCCAGAGCGTCGCAGGCAGGACCAGCACAGCGGGCAACGGCCCCAACACCCAAAGACTCGTGATGTAAAGATGGGGAGGGTCCACAAAATCAGAATTTATCACCATATGACAGTGAGTGACCCCCTTCTTCAGGAGGGCTCTTCAAAGGGAGGTGCACCACTGTTGAAGCCACCGGCACCGGAAGACGGGATTTAACTACGGCTCAGAAGGCACCATCTCCTCTCTCCCTAAACATATGCTTTCCCTATGCAAACCCATGAATTTTCCAGGCAATGAAGACATCTACATAAAAGCCCAACTGCAATGTTGTGCTACGTACTGCGATTTCTATTGGGATATCATCTTTATCGGATAAAGGGAATGATAGTAAAAGAAAGGCTTGCATTTATCCAATTCCTCTCCATCTCTAGGGTCCAACCTTCATTTGCCAGACTAAACACATTTAGTACTTCACTGGGATCCCATTTTATTGTTTTGATTGTACTGAAATCTATTACAAGGGGCTGGAAGGTACACATGAAAAATTAATACTGCTAACCAATAAGAAGAGAAATAGCAACATATCAATTTGCTGGAGTCTACAAATGAGCTTTCAAATTAAAATTCAGCTCACAAGCCGCTGAATACTTTAACAAGTTTCTTCGGCTATCTAATCTTCCCTTCAGAGGACTTTGATAGGGCCTGGAGAGTTCGCTGAAAACATTCCGTTTAATAGGTTATTCCTAGTCAACGGAACCGCTTTGGGGTAAGGGTCTTATCTAGATGTTCGTGTGCACAACTCTGCTCATCGCTGGTGCAGCACGGATGTCACACAGATCAACAGACTTGGCATGAAATGCGCGAGCTGGGAAAAATTCAGCTTAGCAGCTTCCCCCTCCCGCACGCCAGCACGTATATATGCAGACGTAAATTTTATACACACATTTTAACGAATCAAAGCTTAAATGTCCCATGTGGAAATTGCCACCTGGACAAAAAAAGACACCATTTTTATATCAGGAAAAAAAAAAAAAAAAAAAGATTAAAAAATATTGCTTAGCTCTAATGACAATCACCTGTAGGCTTTGTATGAACACCCATTGTTTTGTTATGGATATTTACTTTCATTTCAACGATGGAGAGGAATCAAGTCAAAGAAAATAATCTGACCTCAAAACCATAAGACACACGGTCCTACAGAAGCACCACACTTATTTAATTCAAACAGTTTGCGAACAAACTTAGCCATATGAATATGGGAAACCGGGACTAAGATTATGAGCAACCCAGTCCTCTTTGCCTTCCTTGTTCTACCCGTACGTTTTGGCCACATGGATGCGCCTTGGTCTACCCCAGGGATCTCCACACTTGGCAGAGGTCAAGGATTGCCCAGAGCGCCGCTTCTCCACTCACCTTTCTCGCCTCGCTTCTTTTTAGTCCTGTCGATGTGGTCCTTGAGCTGGATGCGGACCTGCCTTTCGTTGGGCTGGTCTCGGATGAAGGGATGCTTCATCAGCTGCTCCGTGGTTGGTCTCTGGCTGTGGTTCTTCACTAGGCAGCTCTCAATGAAGGACTGAAACTTTTTAGACCTGCCCCATGACACAAAAGGAAGGTATTGGAAAAACATGTAACCGTATTGATTCTTTTAATAGAAAGAGAGAAACCTGTGGGTATTTGAGAACGTTTGGCTGATACAGTTTTTGCTCAGATGAAGCCTTCCAAGTGGATTCATGTGACTACCCTGTTGATACTTAGAATGGTCTCAAAGCAGCACCATCATGTGTCCTCTCTCACTTTATCCTCTCCTACTCTTCCCATGCATGCTCCTACCTATGCCTTCCTGGTGCAACTAGGAGAAACCACCAATCTGCTGAGTCTGGAGAAAGTTGGGAACCATCAGTGTGACCAGGGAATCACCAAAGCCAGACGTCATCAGTGGCAACCAAGAAAATGCAAGGAAGTGCTCCTCCTCCTCCTGAGAAAGTGCAGGTAGAAATGGGAGACAACACATACAATTCCTTAACGGATTGTTTCTCATATTTTGTGGCCCTGAGTGGTGTTTCAAGAGATGCCATTTTCTGAAGATGAGTGGGACAAGCTAGGATGATGGGGTTTTCTAGGTTTAACCACCCAACATTACGTGGCTTGTTAAAGCTCAGACAACCTCTGGGTGATGTTCGCTGCCTACAGCCCTTCCCTGCCCTCAGAGGGAGACCCAGCAGCATTCCTGACCCACCAGGTCAGTGGAGGGGGCCACTGCGCCCTGGTCCCCCCTAGTCATGGACCCAGGCGAATGGGACATGCTCTTGGGGCAGCCCAACTTGGGCAGAGGTGGGAACGTGGCTGCAGGTGGCAGAGACCAGCACCTCCTCACAGCAAACAGTTAAATTCAATCTCGGCTAAAACAAATTCAGCCAAATCTTCAATAAACAAATTTCTCTTAGTCTCAAGCGTTGCGTATCAAAGGTTTTCCTGGGACTAACTTCACCATATTAGAAACCCAAGAGAACAGGGATTTACGAGACAGAAAGATGTTGACAGGCCACTATACTCTATGTTGCTTTAGCAAATAGGAAAATGAGTGTAAATTAATGTCAGAAGCCAACAGATACTACAGAATTGCATTAGAAGTAAAACAATAAGCTTTCAGGGATTTTACTTTTAAGCTGTCAGACAAAAAGTGACTTATCTTTTAAGTGCTAATCCACACAAACTGAGATGCAAAAATAAAATAGGCTACTCGATCCAATTAAATCCTCCCTTCAGCTTTATTAACAAGCAAATCTTCCTTCCCCACCTTGCCTCAAGAAACCCCGTGTCTTGATGTATTCCAGAAGGGACAATCCATGTGATGTGCCAAAAAAATCTGCTTCTAAAATACGATTCTCCTCTGTTGGTGTGAAGCTGGAGAGACTCCAGCCCTGGATGAGTGGTCCAGGGCACCTATAAACATGGTTGAGGGGAAGCAGCTAAAAAGTTGTCCTCCAGTAAGCAATGGGTTTGCCCATCTCTTGGGGATGAAGGTCCCAGTGTCCTGCGATGCCCTAAGGCACCTTTGCATCCTTGAGCCGGCTGAACAGCTATGGTCAGGGACCAGCTCATGCCTCTGAATTTCAGCTTTTCCTGAAATTTTCCTCTCCAGCATCCAGTGGCACAGTTCAGCCCTCACCAGGGCTGGAGCAGAAGACAAGGGCTTTCTCCCTGGCTCTGATCCAGGAGGACACCATCACACATCCCATCTTCTTCCCCAGGCGCAGGTCAGCCCATCTTCAGCAACCACGCGCTCCTCCTGCTCCTGGGGTTTGCAAAGCTTAAAGAAATGTTTGCAAAGTCTTTGCAGCTGCTTGGGTGAAAAGTGGTATCACAGTGCAAATATCTCCTCACTAACAAAGAGGTTCTGTCATCTCTTATAAGGCAGGGCTAGGGAGTGTTTATGGGAACGACATCACTAAAGTTCAAGTTCATTTTACCTGCAAAAGGCAGGAAGAAGAAAGCAAAACTTTGTTGCTGGCTGGTTTTAGTCGAGAAATAAAATGATACCGAAGACTCTTTAATTTCATAGGAACACAGCACTATTTTAAAAGAGAGCTCAAGGATTCAGTAGGAAATAGAAGTGTTTTCCTCTCTGGGATTTTTCAATCCGGGGCAGCTCCTGTGCCTGCTTTCCCTTTCAGATTTCCCTGACTTTCCCTCAGAGGTGCTGGAGTCACTTCGCTCTTTCTTTCATGCAAAGATAAAGATGGTCTGCCCACTTGGTGTACTTTCACGGGTTGCTGCAAGCAGAAGCAGGGATGAACTCAAGGTTCACATTGGACCTTTCTTCTTTTTCTTTTTCTCTTGTGACCTGTGCTTGCGAAAACCACTGTCTGCCAGACAGCTGCTGTGAAAGCCTGGTCAAACATCTCCAGTCTTCTTGAGTTGGGCTTGCAGAGCTCCAGGACCAATTCCGGCCAGGTCCAAAACCTCCAGCTGAGAAATGAGCCGAGGACAGCAAGTTTTCCCCTGAAAATACTGAAAAAAATTGTTCTTCAGGAATCAGTGAGTCATACTGGCTTGGAGCTTCACCTGGGTCTTTTGGAGTTTCTCATTGCAATGAAAGCTTGGAAGATGGATATAGGTTTGAGCTGCCTGGGGTACGCGTGTCCCGGCTCTGCCGGAGACCAGGGATCCCTGCTTGCTCATGGAGGGGCAGCAGAGGCCAGGTGAGCACCACACTCCCCTGGAGGGGTTCGAAGCTGGAGTTTCATTAAACTACGACTTCTGAAGCAATCCCTCTTCTCAAGGAACCTGGGATCCCATCCCTGGTGTGGGCAGAGAGCAGTCCTGGACAGACCGGCCGACCCTGCACAGACACCACCACGAGATGTACAAACCTGAGACAGCCAACCGGCGATGCAAAGGGAAGGTGGTGCCAAGTAACACCCTGACTTGCACAAAGCACATCCCGGTATTTCAGAGCAGGGAAGAAAATCCAGCTTCCACCCCAGCTCCATTTTTACCTTAAGGCGATGGGGAAACGTTCTGCTCAAAACCTGCTTTCCTCAGCCCCCTCCGCCTGGAGGCCAAGGAAACGTTTGCTGAAAAACTTTCGTATGAAAGAAACTCTGAAGTCTTACAGTCCATTTTGTGCTGCAGCAGTGAGAGCATAACGAAGTAGGAGACTGGTGACCTGGTAGAAAAAAAAGCATACAAACTGTTTTCTCAGCTGACTAACGGTACCCTCAAAAGGCTGCGCAAGGAGAGCAAGCACCTTTGACGCCTTCTGAAAAGCCAGCCGGGAAAGGTCCCTCTCCTCCTGGTTTGGTACTGGAGCAGCTGATGATCAGACTGACAAAATTAAGATGCCTCCTGCCAAAGCCTGGGTGAGTTTTTAGGGGCCTGACCCTAAAACCCAACACCACACGTCTGATGCAGAGCACTGCAACCCGTCTCGCTTCTCTTCCCTCCCAGCAAGAAAATACCTGCTGCTTTGGCACAAAGTGTTTTCAATACCTAGCAATTCTTTTTTTTTTTTTTTCTTTTTCACCTTCAAAAGGATAATAAGCACAATTTCAAGGAATAAGGCAAACCTTCCCTCCACGAGCTCAGCCTCTCTAGGACCAAGGGGCAGTGGTGTCTCTCTAACATCTGGTAGATCTTTCCTGACCAAACCACTGCTGAACCTGGAGCAGGCAAACAGCACAAACCAAAGACGAGTGTTTTTAAGGACTCTAGCTCCATAGTACGGAACATACAGTAACAAAACAACATCTGCTGGGCTTCAGGAGTATTTTTCCTACGGGTTTTTATTGGCATGCCCTGCTTTTTTTTTTCAAAACAGTGATGTATTTTTTCCTGTGAAATTTTAAAATAAAGCCCAAACTAAGCACAAATCTCCGCATTCCTGGGCCTTCAAGATAAACTATCCTTTTTTTTGGCCTGGATACATGTTTCCACTTGACAACGGAACCTGACTGGAAAGAAACGGGAGCCAAGCAAAGTGTCATCTGGCTTCAGACTTCACGAACCACCTTGGAAAAGCCGACCGTGCGCCGTGAAATGGCAGGATCAGAGAGCAATCCCCTCTCTGCCTGCCTGGGAAGCTCTCCGTCCCACGGCGCATGGCTCCTTCAGACCAAATCAACTCTCTGTAGGAGATCAAGATCCAAACCTGCGCTCACCGGAGCAACGCTAGAGACCATCAATGTCCCTCAAAACCATATAAATGTAAACATTTAATCCCCAGCGCACCCGGGCTGCAGAAACAAGTTGCTCCAGAGATGTTTTTTACAGACGTTGGAGATTGAGGAAGAGACTCACCACTTCTTCGATTTCAACCTCGGGGCCGGGTTGCGGGGGATGAGGAAGAGGGCTCTCATGGGGTGCATGTCACAGAGAGCTGCAATGTGCAAGAAGAGGCATTAAACACAGCGCAGCAGCTCACAGACACCCCCCGGGTTTCCTAGAGACAGGCTCCACGCACAGACGGGGAGAGCCAGGTTTCCTCCGAAGCCACAAGACCCGCGTGGCGGGAGGATTTGCAGTGACAACCCCCTGCAGACCCTGTCCCGGCGGCGGCCTGGAGCTGGGATGTGAGGTGATGTCCCCAGCCAAGTGGCGTGCGTGTTCCCAGCACCCTGCCAGGTGCTGACAGCAACGGTGCAGCTGCACCACGTGCCACCATGCTCTGCTTTGTTTACTCGTGTTTGTAAATCCGTCAGTAAATACTAACCGGCGCTGAGGAGCAGCATTTTACCAGCTTCCCGTCCTCCCCCGCTACCTTCATCTGTATTCTATTTGAGGAAACTGAGTCCCATATCAAGTGACGTATCAGGAGTCATGCAGGGTCACAGAATCATAGAATAGGCTAGGTTGGAAGGGACCTTTCAGATCATCGAGTCCAACCACCAACCTAACACTGACAAAAACCACGACTAAACCATATTGCTAAGCACTACGTCTACCCATCTTTTAAATATCCCCAGGTATGACAATTCCACCACTTTGGTGGTCGTGTGCCTTTGCTCACTGCCCATCCTGTCCCCTGGGCCATGCTGCCGTGGCAGCTTTGTCCCCGTGGACCCTGCTAGCTCCATCTCAGCGAGCCCAGGTTGCTTGGGAAAACCTTTGCACGGTGTTTCTCGCACAGAACCGAGCGCCGGCTGGTGCTGGGCAAACCCCAGCACCTTACAACCCATGGTTAATTAAAGCAGAGCGATGCATCTACTTACGGGGAGCGCCTTCCGCCATCTCGATGGCCGTTATCCCCAAAGACCACAAGTCGCTCTGTAGAAGAAAGCAGAGGGACATACGTGACGCAGGGGAGCATCGTCACAGCAGCAGGCACCGGGCAAAGGGGGGGAAGCATCACCCAGTCTCCATGTCCTCTGCAAGCCCCCGGACCCACAACTGAGGCGCTTGTCTCATCCTCCTGCTGTGGGCTGGGGCTTTAGAAGAGGCTCCCAACCCCAAGATTTTATTTCAAAACCTTCAAGGCATTTTTGGTGTGGGACACGGCCACCTCGCTGGGGCACCGCTCCCAGTAGCCGTGGTGAGGACACTGCCTGGGGAGATGCTGATGACCTGAAGGTCCCCTGGTGGGGGCATCTTAATGAGCCCTGCGCACTAACGAACAAACGCCGGGCTCCCAGATGAGCTGGTGACAAACTAATCCCTGGCTTCACGGCTGGGGTAAGCAGCAAACCCAGCTGCTGGCTCCCTGCTTAAAGCTCGGAGATATATCCACGGATTTGATACAGCTCCACGGGAAACAGGCTGCCTGGGACAGATTAAAAACATGAAGTATCCTGAGATACCACAGGAGGCTCTTGTATCATGGACTCCTCATTAAATGGAAGCCTGAAAAGTGGTGTTTCGCCAGTGGAGAGAGAAATAGGCACTTTTCTTTACCCTGTTCCCAAGCCCTCCTCAGCCCACGTAGTTGGTTGAGTCTCCTGAAAGATCAAAGCACAGAGCACGTACGTATTTGGGAAACTCCTTTGGTTTCACACTTGTATCACTTTTCTCCCTTGCAAACAGGGGTATTTGTATCCCCAGCTCCCTGGCAGAGACCAGCGGTGAGCTCCCCTCCAGTGCCTGCTCCCCACCCCACCATCATTGACGAGCTGCGGCACTTCCAGACCTGGTAACGAGCCCCAGAGGATGGCTTGGCAAGCCTGGACCGCCGGGGAAGCACCGACAGTATGTGCCTGGCGAGAGAAAACGAGCACCTTCCTTAACGGCACTGCTACAACTTGGTTTTTTTGGGCAGAAAGCGACTAAATCATTATTCTGGCTGCTAATGATTCACAAGCGCCCGATGCATCGGGAACAGGACCCGGACTAATTTGTGTGCCTTCATCTCAAGCGCGGCCTCTGACACATGTCTGGGAGCATGGAGAGACCTGCCTGGGGTGGGAGGGCAAGGGCAGAAGGTGCAGGTGCGCAGGGGACCAGAACAAGCCTGATGCTATGGAACTGCAGCTGATGCTCGCTGGAGATCAGCTAACCTCCAGTTAGCCCATCAAAACCAGTAAACATTGTAAATAGGGACATCTCAGGGTGGAAGGGACGGACTCTGCCTTTCCACTCTTCCTCCTGCACGTCTTGCCATGTCCCTGCAGTCCCTCTTCGTTTCTCCTCTCCGTTTCAAGAGCTGCCCTTTCCAAACCGCCTCAAGCCTCTAAACCTGCAGTTTAGTGAGTAAATCCCAGAAAGGTTGTTATTCCCAGCAAAGAGCCCCAAAAGCTTGGTCAGACCTAGAGACAGCCTCTAGGGACCACAAGCACCTTCTCACCTACACCACCTAGGAAAGACAACTTGAATTTTCAATTTCAAGGCAATTTTCCTCTTTTTTTAACTCAAGATCTCCCTTAACAAACACCGTCCTTGCTACACATCTTTGTACTTGCTTAAAGAATTCTCTCGCAAATCTTATTTCCAGCCCTTTTGCAGGACAGTCTCATCCGTTCTTTGTTTCTGGTCAGCTGGGATTCCTGCCGCATGCTTAATTATCGCAGCCTTTCCACATGATTCAGCACGCGTGACCCCTTCCCTTTGGGCTGCCGCTGAGCTCCATCCAAATTCCTAGTGTGTCTTTCCATACTGAGGTGCCTGGTATTGTACATAAGATGCTGATCTTAAAGCTGGAGCAATACAGAAAGGGATTATCACCTCTCTAAGTCTCCCAGAGAAAGCAGAAAACTCAGTGGGAAGCACGCATTCTATAATGATCTGGAATTCAGGGTTTGGCGTTGGGTTTTTTTTGGGTTTTTTTTTTTTTTTTTGGTGTGGCATTTTTATTTTTGAGTCTGAAAAGCTTTTCAGTCCACGCAGCAGAAAGACGCCGTGCTAACATATTTGCATTGTCTTGACTTGGGAAGGGAAGCAAGCTTCTTTCCCCCCCCCCTCCNGCAGCACACACTTCCATGCCCCCCCCGCGGCTTTTGATTTTAAAGCTTATTGACCAGATATCTCTAAAGTAAAAAAGGAAGACTGGCTGGGGGAAAAACCAATAAATAACCTCAACAATGTGGGGTTTCTATTTGTTCTTTTTTAAAGTGGTTTATTTTTCTGAGGAGGTATTTACTGCCTCCTTCCATAGATTACACAGGCATCTCTTTCTGGCTAAGAAAACAGTGAGATCAGAGGCTTTTTGTCCAACAGATTAAGTTTGCGAGGGTTCCTTTTTTCACCCTATAAATCTCATCTTTTGTATTCCCTGTTTTAAGCCAGTCGGCTAAACCTGAGCGAGCATCTGATTTGCATCCCTTTTAAAAAGAAATAATTGCCATTTACATTTTCCCCGCCACCACTTCAAAGCCAGAGCATCAGGTGCAGGGATGCGATGCGGGGTACGTACGGACCAACGTCCAGCGGCTCCCACAGCACCGCGAGCTCTGAAAACACCCTGCAGGGAGTGTGTTGGCAGTAACCAGCCTTCTGTTTCATACCCCCGGCCAAGGGAAAACGGTCAATGCCAACTTCAGAGATGCAGGCGCCCGGCTCGCTACGAGCGTTTGATCCTTGGGGACAATAGAGGGATTCTGGTCCCCGGCGCTTGTGCATCCATCAACGGCATATTAAGTGCCCTAGTTATTCTGGAAAGAGGAAAAACCTCAGGGCTTTCTGAGGGTAGAAAGCAGCCTATGAAGATATGGGTCCTTTTTAAAAAAATAACAATTGTTAATAATAATAATAATAAACAAGAGCTGTCAGAGCCAGGCGGCTGCCATCGGAGAAGCGGTGAGACCAGCAGCCCTGCTATGACACGTTGCCATCAGCAGAGCCGAGGAAACGCCTGTTGTAATTGGTTAATCAAAGGGAATTAAGTAATCGCAGATTAAACTATTTCTACATGTCCTTATCATTAACCATTTATGTAACCCGGAGTCTGAACGCCGACTGGAGAGCCGCTCTCCGGAAAAGCATCAGTTCAAAAGTTGACTGATGCGCTTCAATAGCGGCGATGCCAAAGCATCGCTTGCTTACTTTAAAATCCTTCATCTCTTAAAAATTTCTCCAAGTGATTGGTAATCGCACCCCAGACCGTACCACGACGGTGGGCTGTTGCAGTATTAGATTGCAGTGTCCTACTGTTAGAAAGCAGCTACCTGGCTCCAAACCAAAAGGCATCAAAGTCCTTTTTAAGCATTACCTCGTGAGGTGACCTCTCAGCATGCACACGAGCAGAGGTACAGCGAGCTTTTTGTATGTCTTAGCTCGTGTGTTAGTGTCTTTCTCTCCTCCTTGGACACGCTCAGTGGGTTTGGAGCTAAAAATTCAAGTTCTGGATGCTTCAAGGCACCAAGGGACAAAAACCAAGGAACATTTCTACACGCGGTTGTCCAGAAACTTGCAGTAAGGCAGAAACAGGATAAAAAAAAATAATTAAGCTCTCCTTGCTTTAAACATCAGACCTCGCTGTAGTTGGAACGGGCAGGTGGGACTCACAACCCTCCCGCCGACCTGTTGCGTGGCATGGGGCTCTTGTGCCACGTTCTAACTCGGCAGTGATGTTGTGCTGCCACCAATCCAAAAATAAACTTCAAAGAGGCAACAGAGACATGGGAAAAGTAGGTCAGCCCCCCAGACGTCTGATTGTGTGGCAGCCTTCAGATCTCCCTGCGAACCAACACCAGCCTGCAGGCCAGAAGATGTGATTTTACCCTTTCTAAACGTGACCTGACTTCTCTCTAGAGTAAATAGAGCAAATACGGCATGTTTGACTGTAGCATTTAAACACGCAGCTCTCAAAAGCAGGCTAGCAGGTAAGCAGCCTCAGTCTGACACCTTTGGCAGCATGGGGAAAGACTTCTTCACAGTAAATTTGGGTACGTGAACAGCACAGCAAACATTCGCGTTGGACCTGACCTGGCCAAAATCCAAGAGTTAGAAAGCAGGAGAAGACTACGCCTCCTGTCAGCATTATTTTGCAAAGCTGCAAGGATATACTAAATTCCTGAGCGCTCAGCTCCATGGTCCTGGGGCATTAAAATCCAAGACCACACCAAGCACCTTCTTCAGATGTTTATGATCACAACTCCCATTGCAAGCACCGGTAAGTGCTGCTTTAATTCCTCGCCTGCCTTATTCATGAGAGTGCAAGACTTTGCAAAGACTGCATCTGTAACGAGGTGTAAAAGACTAGGAACGTGCTCATTTAGGTACCTTGAAGTCGTAAGTGGCATCGGGATTTTCATCGCAGGCAATGACCTCAGGGGCCATCCAGTAAGGCGTTCCAATGAAGGTGTTTCTCCTGCCCACCGTTCTGTCCAGCTGAGCGCTGACACCAAAATCCACTGTAGATCAGGGAGAGAACAGGGCATCATCGTAAGGTTGGGGACAAACCTGAGCAACGCTCTTCTGTTGACTGCACAACATTTAAGTTCATTCAGGGCAACTCCTCTGCATGGTCAGGAGAGAAGGACAAGGCCAGAGACGCTCCTGTTTGATCCCTGCCAGGATCAACAGAGGTCAAGCAAGGACGAACCTGATCATCTGATGTCCAGGTTCTGTACAAAACCCTGTGCCTTCTCCTCCTTGCCAGGAGGCAATGAAAAGAAATCACAGCTCCTCATACTAATGAGAAACAGGGTTAGCAACATGAATAAGCAGCAGCCTTTGTTCTATGCTTTCTCAACTGAATTAAAGCCTGCCAAATATTGATAGAAGCCCCATTTTTCTCCCTAAATTCTTGCTGGAAATGGCAGAAATGCAAAAGACTTAAGGAACTAAGGGTCAAGGGCAAAGGCCCATAGGGAAATGTCAAGCAGAGCTGCAAAATGAAGCAAAAACTGATGAAATCAAACCAGTGAGAGAATACTCTATGGTCCACTAAGTTCACTTTGCGCAACACAACGGCTGGAGATTTGCCCTGGAGAATTTGCCCTTGGAAGGGAATCTTCACCAGCGTAAAGCCCAACGAGCCGGTGGTGCCATCTGTTAAGATGGGGTTTTATTCTGCTGTAAAGAGACAGGAGAGACATGGGAAAACAAGGCCTGCACCTCACTTTACCAGCGTAAGGGATCTTTCATCACTAGCACAAAGTAAAACACGCAAAGACAGCCTTAATAACATTGGTGTTGGACAACTGAGCGTATCAGCACATTATCTCTGCTGATCTGGTGTCTTCCAAATGATCTTCATGTGAATGCCTGGTCTTCTCCAGGGTGACTAACAACGCTTATGAAATTCAGAGTAGTTCTTGCAAATTAAGCTCTCTCCAACAGGTTGGCTTGGAAAAAAAAATCTGGATTATGTGACACTAAATTGGCTGGACTACGATCCTGTAGGACACCACTATGAAGATGTGAAAGAACAGCCTTTGATAACGGCTGGTGATGCACAGAGGCCAGTTTTCAACCCAGGGCATGAAAAAATGGTCTTGATTGCTTAACCTGTATCTGGTGGCAGTTATGTATCTGAACATAACTACAAGTACACCTTTGCATGCAGAACTTGGCCATCAACCACCAGCAGTTTATCGCACAGCACTTGGTCAACACCCAAGGTCATGTTATTGAGGCTGGCAGATGAAAAAACACACAGTAGCTCTTAGTGTCCATCCCCTTTCTCCAAATGCCGTACAAGTCAGTTTTGCTGCTTCTCTCCAGCCAGCCCTCTTGCAGTTTCCAAGAGCTCTAACCCACTCTTACCTAGTTTAACTTCTGCATTTTCTGTCAGCAATACATTCTGTCCCTTGATGTCTCGATGAATTACTTTGTGCTGGTGTAGATGACTCAAGCCCTAGAGAATTCAGAGAAAGGTTAGAGGAATCCAAGTTCAAAGCATGTTATTTTCTGACATTCCTCCTCAATCAATTACGCTCCAGAAATGAAAGATTCACAGTTGGAGTTAAGCACTTGGGAACGCTTTTGTTTATCAGGTGTTCCAAATACTGTCCTATGTCACACGCTGGGAGGACATGCCCGGCAAGTGAGACGCCCACCGACGGGCTATACATGCTGCAGTAGGTGCTCTCCACAGCAGGAGAGGGGAACCATCAATCCTACAGGGATTCAAACCAACCCTTTAGTTTCTGCAGGAACCCACATTAACCCAAATTCCTCTGTAGCTCTAGACATATTTTCCCCCATGTGCTCCCTTGCCTTAGGGAGCCGTTTCTCTGGCAGAAATAATAGAATGGGTTTGTCTCCTTTCTGTATTCCCATCACCCAGAAACCCAAAAAACCCCAATTCTCTTATTATATCGGTCCAATAAATGGGACTTCAATATGCTGAAAAGCTTATATTAAAATAAAGCTACCATGCAAATACAAATATTATAACTTGCACAAACCCCTAATGGAGATACAGCTCAAATTAAAAACCTGTCTCAAAGGCTACAGGTAAACTAGCTTTTCTGTTGTGCTTTTTTATTAGCTCATTAATTTCTCTTTGCAACCCACATTTTTATTTCACTTATTATTTCAGTTTCAAAGTAACATCCACCTACTGCCAGCTTAGTAAAAATACGGATTACTTCAAAAACTAGTTTTGCATTAGGTTTACATTTCACATTTTTGCATTACATTTACATTTGAGGAAGAAAATAATTTCTGCTATCACTACTGGTAGTTATTAGTCATTTTATGCTTGTTACCTTGGGACACACCATGGAATAGATTATATCTGTACGGAAGCCCTTTTTTAGCCATGTTATATCCAGTTAAGAGGCACCTCTGTGCACTGGAGCCAAAGCAAAAATTTCACGGAATTTCAATAAATCCTTTAACAACATGGGACTGAGCCTTGTGCTAGAATTACAACTGGCCATCAACATCTCAACCAAGACCGAGTCACCTTCTGCGGCACGAAGGTGGGAGCCTTTCATCACCTGAACCCCTACGGAGGTCGTCAACCAACTCCTCCAACGCGTGGCCAAAATGTGAGCGATGACACTGGATGGTGGCCCTGGGACATGAGTCAGTGGCTGGGTTCTGACTCACGGCCAAGGGTCTATTTTAAGAAGTAGGCTCACAGAGCTCATACATTTAAAATAAGCCCGTGTAACTGTGCTTTCCTGGCACTGAAAGCAGTGTCCCTGCAACAACTGATCAGCTACAGGGCCGGCATCTTCTGCACATCATGTTGGTGCAGATGGTGGCATTCAGGGTCGACAGAGAAGTGCTGTATCACCCCCGGACACCAGGGCCAGCAGCAGTGCCAGACACCTCCTTTTGGAGCAGTCGTATTGCCTTGTTTTCTTTCACAGAATCATTTAGGCCGCAAAAGACCTTTACGATCATTGAGTCCAACCATTAACCTAACACTGCCATGTCCACCACTAAACCATGTCCCTAAGTGCCCCATCTACACATCTTATAAATACCTCCAGGGGTGATGACTCAACCACTTCCCTGTGGTTCCAATGCTTGATAGCCCTTTTGGTGAAGAAATTTTTCCTAATATCCAATCTAAACCTGTCCTGGTGCAACTTGAGGCCGTTTCTTCTTGTCCTATCACTTGAATGGTTCTTCTACAGGTTTCCTTTCCATGCCCGATATTTCTGTCTTCTCCTGACCAAAACCTCTGTTCATGGAGCAATAGGTTTTAATGTCGGAGCAATAGGTTTTAATGTCGGAGCAACCATTACGATCACATCATCTGACCTCCGTTGTCCAAAATAAAGCTGCCATCTCCCACTACATGAAACTCCGGCATGGCCCATTTTAAGATATTCCAGTCAAACATTTATCTTGTGGGTATAAAAGCTGCAGCATCCTCATTAAAGCCAGAGACATGTGGATTTAATAAAACATAGTGTGCTTTTTAATCATGAAGATTCTTTCCACCGACTTTATTAGTCCTCACCTTTCTCTTAATTGAAAATGTAGTTCTAACATAAATAAACCTTTGCCCTATTAATACTAAAGGAAATTATATTTTTGTTGAAGGAAAAAGAGAGTTAAAAGTCAGGGAACTAGCAGAGCAAAAGGGCATTAAATAGGGCTTATTTATTATGCATCATACAAGCACATGAATCATTCATGCCTACCGGCACCAAAGAGGCTCCAGCCCATGGCAGCACGGTAGCCAGGAAGCCTGCGGAGCTGAAGGCTTTCCGTGTCCCCTGAGCACAATACTCCAACAACCATGACATTTAGGTGCCTCTGGACACGTACCCGTAAAATCTCTCTGCAGATGTAGGCGATCCACTCCTCCTTCAAGGTGTTCCCCTTTGTGTTCTTGATGAGGTCGGTGACGGAGCCCGCGCCGCAGAACTCCATCACCAACTGCCAAATGGAACAAAAATGCCATTACTGCAATGACACCGACAGCATCCTCCAGGATGCCCAATCCCAGGGTAGGACCCTGACACCGGTAACGCCGCTGTGGGGCCACTGCAGTGCTACGCAGAGCCACCAGGACATAATCTTGAACCTATCAGCTTGTAATGCATGTGGGTTTTGTTATAAAAATGAAACAATAAAAGGCTGGAAGGTTTGAAAGGCCTGTTGCTCTCCAGAAGGCTGGGAAGAAGAAACAAGAATCAGTGCAGTGCTTGAAAATCAGCAGAGGAAATTGTAAACCTTGAAATCTCAGACCCCACCACCACATACCCTACTTTATACTTATGATCAGTCTTCAGCATCAACAACAATACAAGCGCAACTCTACCTCTTGCATGTAAGTTCTTCGACTCTGAAAACGTGAAGGCAACAAGACAGATGTCTGAAAACTTCCTACGACCTTAAAAACCAGGTAAATTTTTCAATTTTATTTCTTTTTTTTACCAGGAAGTCTTTTTTTTTTTTTTTTGACGACCTTTTTGAGCAGGAAACTTTTCTCAAGGACAAGCTCGCCAGGCAGCTGCAGGCCCTCCAGGAGAGAGCTGGTGTCCTACTCCTCAGGTTGGTTCAAATGAGACTGGGAACCATTGCTTGTATCACTTCCGAAGTTCCACAATATCAAATATAGAAGTACAAGGATCTAACCCAGACCTGAACTTAATCTTGTCATTGAGCAACTGTGAAATAAACCCTATAAAAACAGCACGGGATGCGCGTCTGCCTCCCAGGGACATCACGGATCCCCAGTGCACACAGGAGCCACCAGCGTGCTCCAGAACACGAGCACAGCCCGCATACGCACCAAACCTCCTCCAAGACGTGTAGAACTGTTTCTCTCAGATATGAAACCATGTTTTCCAATTAGATTAGCTTGCTACTAAAAGATATTCCCTTGCAAGTCGTGCCTTGCCAGATTCTTCAATGTGCACGTTTAAAGTTTCTTATCACGTGAAGGTTGCATGGCATTTAATGTTCGCCAAGCAAGTGACATCACTTTATTAAAAAGCACGGGCCAAGAGGAGAAGAGAAACAGCAGCAGGGTTACTTCGAACCAAATTGTTCAAACTCAGTGATTTATAAGACTGTCACAAATAAATGATCATAAAATTCAGAGTACTGCTATAAACCTTCAGGTTAAGTAAAATACTTGAGCAGACTATACCTTAGTTGGCTTTGACCACGCTTCTTTATCTTTAGTTTTGGCATTACGTTTCTCTTCTCTTCCTAACCTGACAGCTGAAAAATTCCTCGTACATCCCTCTTGCATCAGGAAACTGGCTTCAAGAGAGGGATGTGTGACCGGACCAAGTCTGCCCCGTGCAAAGGCAAGGAACGCTGCCCCAGCGCTCGCAGCTCTTCCACCCCAGCAGGAGACCAGCGATCCAGCTGGGTCACTGGGACACAGCCTAAGTCACGGGTTACTCGTTGCTCACCAACTGGGAAATAACAGAACAACCGGTTTCAAGGTCGCTTTTCCTCTCTTTCTTCCCTTTGGCCGATTGACACGTGGGGAGTCTGCATGTGTTTCTGATTAAACGAACGCTTGGGACACCACGGCAACATGCATGGAAAGGAAAATCCTGGATAGCCGAGCCAGCCACAAACGCTTTCCAACCGAAATGGCTGCCCTCTCCAGCCCCCTTCCGCGGAAATTCATCCACAGGCTCCCACCAGGGTTCCGAGCAGGAGGAAGAGGAAGGGCATGCTATGCTATGGACGGCAATCACAGTGCTTAAAAGAAGATGGAAGAAATCCCATTAAAAGTACACAGTGCATCCATTAATTTGCCAGATTATCTTTATGGAGCTGGCAGTTCACTCGGTCCTCTACCCTGTCCTTGATTTCCAGAGAGCAAAGATTAATTTCGCACCAGGCGGTGAATAATAATGGCCACCTGCTGATGTATCCCAAATCTGTAATTGCGAAATGTCCTGGAGATTAAAGAAAAAAAAACAAAACAAAACAAAAAAAACAACAGAGAGAGGGAAAGAGAATGACAATCCTAAGAGGAATATTTCTAACTCGGCTTTTTAAATGCTGCACGGTCTCATAACATCCATAGGAAAATACCCAGCACCAGCAGATCTCTGGCAGTACCAGCAGGATCTGGGCCCAGCTGGGCAGGGGCCAAGGGGGCTCAGCAAACTGCTGATAACAGTAAGGTACTTCCCGAAAGCTCTGCCATGGGTTCTCCAAGAAAACAAGCACCAGAAAGATGCTGCCCGAGTATCTCTGCGCGCGATGGAGAGCTGATGGATGCCTAATGTGAAAAACCACCGTTTCCAGTGGTTTGGATGGAATGGGGGGAAAACCACGGTGATCTCCTTTAGCCTTTGTGGCTTCCCTCAGATGGAAGGATGCTACAGAAGACCCAACTACAGCTCCCTCCAAAGAGAGGGCAAACAGACGATGGCTAAGGAGTGACACCAACAGGCCAGGTGAGATCTCACCCACAGCACTGCGTCTCCTGCTGGGCGATGGAGCCCAAGAACGATCAATGCACACTGGAGCAGGTACGGGGCGATGAACGGGTTCTTCTCAGAGGACCTGAGGGCTTGTTCAGCCAGCCAGGGGATGGACGGCCATGGGATATGAGTGTATACTGTCAACAGTATGGACAGGTAAGCACCAGAGAGGGATAAGAAAAGGTGGATGCTGGTATAGTATCAATATATCAACACCCTATGGGTATATTTAGGTTGGAAACCAACAAACAGCTTTCCAGGCGAAAAGAAAAGGAAACAAAAATTCCAGCTGATTTTAGGACAGAGCTTAGTATCCTCAGGAAAGGCTTCAAATAGCACTAGATATTTTTTTTTTTTTTAATCGGTGAGCGCTCTGCCCTGTGCACAACTTGCATCATTACCAATGCTGTTAAAGGATGAAGTCATGATGGGGTAAGACAATAAACATGAAATGCAGATTGAATTTTTATTAACCATAATTAAAATTATCATCAAGATGGGCTAAAGGTAAGATCATCTTCTGAAATTTAATTTGCAAGGCCATTTATTGAGGAAGTATTTTTAAATACAGTTCATTTAGCATTTACTTAGCTCTTCGTATCAGAGTGACAGCAAACTTCATAAGCAAGGCAAATTCAGGAGCAGCAGCTGTAAATCTCTGTGTCCTGCTGTCTCATGAATTTTTTGTTTAAAGAGCCTTCGCAGCTTTCAGATCAACCCACCACTTTCCCCAGTCTGGAAAAGGCCGGTAAGACCTCTGCTCCCATTGCTGATGGACATTACCTGGAAGGGCTCAAACCTGAGCATCACAGAATGGTGGGGTTGGAAGGGACCTCTGGACATCATCTCGTCCAACCCCCTGCCAGAGCAGGGTCACCCAGAGCAGGTGGCACAGGAACGCGTCCAGGCGGGTTTGGAATGTCTCCACAGACGGAGACTCCACCACCTCTCTGGGCAGCCTGTGCCAGGGCTCTGCCACCCTCACAGCAAAGAAGTTCCTCCTCATGTTTAGGTGGAACTTCCTATGTTCACGTTTGTGCCCGTTACCTCTTGTCCTGTCCCCAGGCACCACTGAAAAGAGCCTGGCCCCATCCTCCTGACACCCACCCTTTCAGTATTTATAAGTGTTGACAAGGTCCCCCCTCAGCCGTCTTTTTTCCAGACTGAAGAGACCCAAATCCCTCAGCCTTTCCTCATAAGAGAGCTGTTCCAGTCCCCTTAGCATCTTGGTAGCCCTTTGCTGTCCCCTCTCCAGCAGTTCCCTGTCCCTCTTGAACCAGGGAACCCAGAACTCATCCCCAGCACAGAAACCCCAATCCAGCTGATGGTGAACTGCTCCAGCTTATCCAGAGGAAACCCCCCAAAATAATACAAATCCTTTATTCTGCAAGACAAATCCTTCCACGTTCCTATTCCTCATCCCAGGAACAATTTGACTTTGCTTTTTTAAGTTACAGAAAATAACCACGCAACAGCCCCAGGCTAAATGCTGCTGGAAATCCTTCCTCCTGGCTGAGGGTGCAAACAGAACGTGGGTGCAATGCCGTCCCTGCGCCCAGCCCACCCCACAGCCTGGCTCCCTTGCAGAAGGGTCCCTCGTCACACACATCGTGGCACCTGGAGCCAGCCATGGAGCATTAAAAATAGAAAAACAAAATACAGAGACCTTCGCTTGCTGGATGAGCAGAAAAGCTGATGCCCATTCCAGAAACAGACATCGAATTGGTATTAACCAGCATCTAAATATTCTGTAGGAAGACAAGCCCAGGTTTGAACTGCTGGTGTTGGTGATGCCGCAGCAGTAGGGCCAGCGCTGCTCTGCCCTCCCGTCCCCACCGGCAGCAGTGAACCGCTCTCGCCCGTGTTCATAAATAAATGACGTGCCCAGCAGTGCCCTGCCCACATTTCTCTGCGCTTCCAGGCCAGACAAGCAATTCCTGCCCCTTAGGGAGCCGGCGGGCAGCTGCCACCACAGGTCCTGAGCTGGGTGAAAGCTTTGGGGACGGCAGCGAAAGGAGCTGGGTTCGCAGCCTTGCGGCGTTTCCAGCACTGACATCGCTTTGAAGAGGAGTGAGAAGGAAACAGCGTTGGTTTAACTCGGCCAGAGAGCAGCAGAGCACCTCTGCTAGCCCCGGGGCACTCGGTGGGGGCCGGAGGAGCAGCCCCACTCCCCCTGCACTCCAGGGTTTGGAGGGACTAGAGACAATATTACAGCTCAACCTAAACCCGTCCCCTCTCAAACGTTTAATGATTTAATTCCTGCGACGCGAGGTATCAGCAACTGCCCAAAATTATTCCTCGGCACCTATAAGCAGATTAAGCGCAATCCTGCTCCCAGCTGCACCAGTGCCACCCAGTGCTTCCATGGCTTCTGCTCCATTTTCAATGGGGCTTTGCTGCCCCCATTTTTGCTCTCCAGATCCCCGGAGTGATTCCGTTCGTACCACCCCGCAGTGATTCAATGGGCCCCTACAGCTCAGCAAGGTGAAAAAGCGCATTGCAACTACGCTGTGACAGCCCTGAGCATCGCACAGCTCCAGCGATGCCACCCTGACTTAGCCTCCAGCCCTAAATCACCCCAATTCCTTCTTCCCCCGAACTGCCCCAGATGACCCGCTGCAGAGGACACACCGGTGGCCGCCCCACCGCCTGTGTCCCCTCCTCGCCGCGAGCAGGTATTTGGCAACCTGCCCAGTTAGCAATTTCCCCCCCTTTCAGGAGGGATGCAGCTCCGGGCGCAGGCAGGGTTGCCATGGCAGCCATCCATCGGCAACCAGCGCCGCTGGCCCCCGGGGACCACGTCAGGCGGGCGAGCTCTGCCCTGGGTGGGCTCCTGCTCAGCCCCCCTGCTCTGCAACACCCCCCCGCCCTGCCCACCGCCCATTCATGGCTTCAGGGCACCGGTGGATGGCATGGGCAGGTGACAAACATGCAGTGCGGTGGCATCCCTATTGTCCCATGGATGTATCCGGTGTGCTAACGTATTGGAAGGAAGCAGAGACCCTGTGGCTTCCAGCAGCCGTCGGGGGGCGGTGATGTGCTGGGGAGGGGGTGCTTTGGGATGGGGTCACCTTCCCCATTGAGTTCACACATCCTAAAGAATGCCCCATCTTCCACCACCAAAAAAAACCCCTGAAAGATCTCCAAAGAAGCCCCCCGGCCCCAAGTTACGTACATCCCGGTGACCTATACCTTAAATCTGAGATATGCAAGGGGAATTTAATGAGTTGAACTCAGTAAAGAAACAGTTAATGGATAAATTGGGTCCTCACCATCCCCTGGCTCATTTCCCCAGTCTCTGCAGCCCACCCTCTCTTTGCCCCCTTGCACCACAGGCTCCCCCAGCCAAGACCCCCTTGTCTCGGGTTAGAGATGGGCACAATCCCCCCCGAAGGTCCACGGCACCCCTAGAAAGCAACACTTTATCCAACACAGGAATAAGCCTACCTCCTATTTTTATTTTTTTTTTTAATGTTCCATAGATGTTGTCCCTATGACTTTTACTTCCTTTCTGTACTAATTTGCAATGCGCATCTCCGCTGTCGTCTGCTAAAATATGCTCCGTGCCTCCCTCTAATTTCAGGAGAACTTGCCTGTTTCGTACGCTCGTCTCTCAGGGCGAGCGGCTGCTATTGAAGGGAGCAGCGGCACCGAAAGACCTGCTCATCGCTGCGGCAGAAGCGATGACAATACTTCATGTCAGGAGCCTGCCGCGTTTCCGAGAGATCTTAATCTCCGCTGAAAGAGCTCCCTGGTTTTTATTTCCGTATCAGCCTCCTGGATGTCGATAAAAAGAATTACTTGGGCATTATCAGAAACCGTTTTATTTCAACAAAGGGCCAATGAAAAATAAACAAGCCTTTATCTGCGCGGCAAGACTGATAGAGTTCGCGCGAGTCCTAATTCAATCAGATCCTGAAACAACAGCTATTTAACACAGCGACACCAGCACACCTCTCCTCCGCGGCCGGAGAGCCTTCCCGTGAATATCTCCACCAGTCCCAGCACTGGGAATAGACTTAAAAACAACCTCACACCCCAGAACTCCTCAGTGCAAGGAAAGCAGCTTTTGCAAGAGTTTTGGGGTTTTTTTCCACTAACCCATGAGAAAGGCCCCAAAATTGAGAGGAGAGGTAGCTGGCCTGGAAGGAAATTCAGAGTATCTAGTCTGCCTTTCTCAGGGGCCAAGAGAAGCAGCACAGGTGGGTGATGAACACCTTCTCCCCTTGCACGGCTGGGGAAAAGCCCGGGTTCTCCTCCTGACTTTGGGCATCTGAAGGTGGTACGACACGTAGAGCATCCTCTGCGGTTTCACGATGATGGGGATTGATGAACGAGCCCCTCTTAATCCAAGGAGCTGCCTACTGAGCTTTTCCTTCTGGAAGTTCGGGCTGCTATGGCTGGGCAAATAATTTAAAAACCATTATGTTATTAACACTTGAGCCAAGAGCTCTTTGCACTGCAGCTGGGGGAAAGAAAAAACCCAAACCCTCTTCCTTGGTCAGACGGTGCTAACCCCAGACCCAGGCAGCGTAGCCCAGCTCCAGGGAGGGCTTCTCTCGCTATTGAGGGCTTTGGCACCTAGTTGGTGGGGGGTTTCCCCCTTCCCCAGGCACTCCAGCAGCACAAGGGGAAATGCTGTGCGTTGGTTTTCTATTTTACTTTT
>VXBH01007714.1:63957-95447 GCA_013400035.1 Rynchops niger | reverse complement strand
TGAAACCCTATCCTCCGCGGTGCCGGGATGCCGAATTAATAACCGAGAAGCCAGCGACAAGGGAAGCGGCGGGAGGAGGCAGGCATGGATTTACGGAGAGGCAAAGCAGCTCGTAGCCCTTCAGCGAGACCAGGCATCGTCACCGCAATGGCTGAACAGCCACAGACCGTCCTGCCCTCCCTTCGTCGCCCCGCTTCTCCTTCATTCGCCCTCTCTGGCTCTGGGAAACACTATAAGCACGAGAAGGTAGCAGCGAGAGCCGGCAGGAATCACGAGCACCCAGCATCCCCCCCCCAGCCTCCATCTTCCNGCAGCACAAGGGGAAATGCTCTGCGTTGTTTTTTTTTTTTTCTTTTTTTTTTTTTTAAAAAAAAAAAACCAAACAAACAGATTATAAACCATCTCAAGCCAAATGGAATTTCACGGGGAGAAAAGGCATTTCTCAGCTTGACAGCTTTCACCTCGCTGAATCCCAGGCCAGCTGCAAAGAACGTGGTTTATTTTTTTAGGAGTTCCCACCAAAAATAACCCCAACACCCAAGTAAGAAGAGGCCCTGGAGTCCAAGCCCCCAAGCCTTCCCAATAATTCAGTGTACCAGAAAGTCTTGGGTAACAAAGCGAGGCAGAAACCCATCAGCTCCATTTCTGTCCCAGGAGGAACGTCCTCCGAAACCCCCCAGTTCCCACTGCCCCGGATGCTCTGGCATGTGGATGCAGGGGCAAACAGCTGAAGCCACTGAACCTTTTGCTAAAATAAAGCCCAGATTATATGGAAACCAAAAGAAAGAGCATTCTGCTGCTCTTCAGCATCTCCACAGCCTCCCAGATGAACCATGGATATTCGTTACCCCTGAAAAATTAGGCTCTAGCGATCTTGTTCAGGCACAGAAACACTTTGGAAACTGCACGTGGCTAAGTCAGAACTGACCGGATTTACAAGACTGTGAGGAAATAAATGCTATTTAGACCGCAGGACAACATGCAAGTTGTTATATTAGAAGATAACTTAAAGGCAGCCTTCCCTTCAACGCTGCCCCAGGGTCTCAACCTGCGGCTCAGACACCCACGGACTGTTGCTCCACAGACTCAGATCAGCAACAGCCCAGCTCAGAATACACCACAATAACTTGAATTAATNCAGGCATCGTCACCGCAATGGCTGAACAGCCACAGACCGTCCTGCCCTCCCTTCGTCGCCCCGCTTCTCCTTCATTCGCCCTCTCTGGCTCTGGGAAACACTATAAGCACGAGAAGGTAGCAGCGAGAGCCGGCAGGAATCACGAGCACCCAGCATCCCCCCCCCAGCCTCCATCTTCCCAGCAACGCTCCCGGCTCCCTCCAACTGGTTGGGTTTTTTGCGGGTTTTTTCTTTTTTTTTTTTTTAAATGCATTTAATTTCATAGGAGGGAATCATTTGCAATTGAATATTGTAAGAAAGACATTAATAACAATTCAGAATAAAAATGTTTTGTTTTGTTTTTTTTTTTTTATCATCAGCCTGCAAAGATTTTATGGCAAAAACAGAGAAGCATTTTGCAGCGGAAGAAGAGTCTTTTTCAAAGCCGCGACGTCAAAGAAAGACAGATGTAAAACAAGACTTTTTGTGCAATACAGGTGGTGGTAAGAGGACAACACAGAGCAAACCATTTGTGTCAAGCCCCAGTTGTTCAAAAGAAAAGAAAGCAACTTACCCAGAGCTGATCATCCATTCCTGGTGGGTTCTTTTTAATAAAAGCACCATAATACGTAGCGATATTTCGGTGGTGAGAATACTTCTTCAGCATGTTGATTTCTTGTTTGATCTCTTCCTCTTCATCCTGGGGCGAGGCGAAAAGAAAAAGAAAAAGAAAAAGAAAAAGAAAAAGAAAAAGAAAAAGAAAAAGAAAAAGAAAAAGAAAAAGAAAAAGAAAAAGAAAAAGAAAAAGAAAGAGAAAGAGAAAGAGAAAGAGAAAGAGAAAGAGAAAGAGAAAGAGAAAGAGAAAGAGAAAAAGAAAAAAGAAAAAGGAAGAAAAAAGAAAAAAAAGAAAAAGAGAAAAAGAGAAAAAGAGAAAAAAAGAGAAAAAGAGAAAAAGAGAAAAAGAGAAAAAGAGAAAAAGAGAAAAAAGAAGTTACTAAGAGACCGCACTTCACAGGCTCCCCGTTCTCTTTGTACGTGGGTGAGCCTCCACGCACCCCCTTTCCGACCGATCTTGCCTGAGTTTCCTTGCGCCAATTTTTTACAGGCACTTTTTGCAGCGGAGCCCTGGGAGCCTGAGGTCTGGATTGGAGACTAACGGCTTAAACATGGGCCCTTGGGCAGAAAGCTAAGGAGGAAACTTATGCTTTTCCACATTCGCCATCGCATTTCTGCACCCTGAACGGGACACATCTTCAGGCAGTGTGGAAACTAGATGTTTTCCAAACAGTTCAGATCACGGCGCCTCCTCCAGAACAGGATCCTGAAGGTGCTGGCAGAGTTTCAGGTGGGCAGCAGCCCTCTCGCACAGGTTAACGACCCACCATCCCCGTGTGCTGCTTCAAACCCTGCAGCACAGTGGGAGCAGAGCCCCGGGAAGCTCCTGAGTAGCTCAATATCTGCAAGTGTACGTCCCGGGCAGGAGGGGCTGGCCAGGCAAAGCAAGGTCTGGCCAGGAACTGAGCCCTCGCATGGAGACGTGTTCTCCACCCAGGGGTGCACCAGTGCCAGACTTTGGCATCGCAGCCAAATTACATGTTTTCGGCCGTTTAGACATTCCTCCATCTTTTAAAACTAATTCTTTTATAATTCATAACATAATTTACATCAGTCTCGCATTGCTCTGAAGCTCAACCATACTTGCGTTACACCACCAGCAGCACATTTCGCACCTCACCCAGCAGCACACCCCTCCCAGACCCATCGAAGGCCCAGCAGGATGGTTTTCTAGAAACCACTGCGTGGCAGAAGTGCTCCTGCACTGTGCATCCCAGCCCTCCCATGCATCGCTCCTGCCCAACCTGGAAGCAGCACGAGACATCTGGGGACACCAGGTGTTACTGGTGGTAGGGTGGCACCAGGGCAGGGACCCGGCAGATGCTGCCTGTCCACAAACTCTGCCAGACTAACTCTGTCCTGGTGACAAGCTCCATTCCCGTGGGCTGTCACAGCCCCTCTCCATCCTGTCTGCAAAGCAGCCGAGGCAGGGGAACTGCACCGGTACCTGTTTTGATGTCCTACCTCTTTGCTTTCACGACCATCAAACATGCCCTGGTTTTATTTTAAGCTGACCGAATTCCAGCCCCCTGTAATTCCACAGGCTGTGGAGCAGCAGTTAGTGCCTTGATGTCGATGAGCTTCATTATGAAAGGGCTGTTACTTCTTTATTCTTCTTTATTCCCCTTGTCTCCCTCACCCCCGTCATCCTGACTTCAGTTTTACAAATGGGCAAAGGACAAGGCACCCTGGTGACAGCGAAGCTGCAGCAGCAGCTCTTCTTGAAGAGCGATGCTCCCTGACCGGCCGTCACACAACACGGACAGAAAGCCAGCTTTCTTCCCAAAACTACCACAGAAAGTGATTTAATGACTACAGTCTTCCAGAGAGAATTCAGGGAAGAACAGCGTGAGGACAAGAGGAACAAATAAAAGAAGTAGCTAGGTGGAGCTTGTATAAATAGACTCCATTTTTGGTAAGAATATGGAGAGCATAAGCACCAAAGAGGGTGAAGAACAGGCCGAAAAATTAAAAGGAAAACCCAGGGACTATTCTGGAAGACCTTTATCACCTCTTTCCTTCAAGCAGTCAACACAACTTTGCTTGTTTTCATTTGCCCAGGAAACCAGGGAATGTAACACTTCATTTATCGGGCCCTGGAGATTTTTTTTTTTTTTTTAATTGAAGCCCTTTGCAACAAAAAAGCAGCTGGATGCTCAATGGTACTGGGAGCAAGGAGGAGCGGTCAGTGCAAAACCCCACCAGCTCTCCAGCTCTTCAGTCATCCCCCACCTCATGCCTGGCTCTCTAGGAAGATAAGGCTCTCTAGGAGATAAGCCACGGGGACACGTGCTCTAAGGTTTTATCTCAAGTCCCTCTTCAGGTTGAAGTATTCAAAATGGGGGGGTGGGGGGGGGGAAATACTCCAAAGCATCAGAGCTGCACCTGGGGAGGAATAACCCCCTGCACCAGGACANCCCGGGGACAGGACAAGAGGGAATGGGCACAAACTTGAACATAGGAAGTTCCACCTGAACATGAGGAGGAACTTCTTTCCTGTGAGGGTGGCAGAGCCCTGGCACAGGCTGCCCAGGGAGGTGGTGGAGTCTCCGTCTGTGGAGACATTCCAAACCCGCCTGGACGCGTTCCTGTGCCACCTGCTCTGGGTGACCCTGCTCTGGCAGGGGGTTGGACTGGGTGATCTCCAGAGGTCCCTTCCAACCCTATGGTTCTATGGCACCTGAGGACATGTCTGAATGGCCAGGCTCAGCAGTCTCCAGCCCAACCTCCTGCTCCAAGCAGGACCTACTGTCAGCGATCACCACCAGCATGTCCAGCGAGGGAGGAAGAAAAAGGAATTCTCACAGTGAGCTGCTGTGACTGCACCAACCCCAAAACCGACAAAACCCACAGACCAGGTTTTGCTGCCACGCTTTGCCTCCATCAATCAATGCCGTGACATCAATTGCTGGAAGTAGGTCATGCAGCACACAGCAGGACCAGCCCCTCCTGAAAAACGAATCCAAGAGAGAATGGCTGCCCAAACTGATCACGTGTTGTAATTTTAGGGCCTCAATGCTGCAATCTTCCCTAAAAGATAATTAGTAGGAGCGCAGACGAGTCAGGCAAAGCATCATCGTCAGGAGCCTTTGGGGTCTAGTGCAAGGCACGTGGTCGGGATGAGATGCTGTCTGGGAGCTCACTTAAAACATGGGGGCTTTACACTCCAAAATCTTCCTCCAAGAAGCTGCAGGTGGCTACGGTTGGGATGACCACACTAGTTCTGTTCTCTGTAGGCTGCTGAAAAACACCTTGTCATCAGGGACACCCTGGAAAAACAGATGGGATGGAAGATCCGGATAAAACAAAGCAGGGGCAGCACTTGGTGCGTGTCAGGAGTTGGTGAAGGACTGGAGTGGACACAGTGGGGATTTCACCAGTAGCCTTCACACGGAGCCTGGACCAGGTGCCAAACGTGTCTGTAGGCACAATTCAGGGACCAGCTTTGGAAATGACTCCAGAAATGATTCCCGGCACCATTGGAGGATGGAGGACATGGCTCTAGATCTGACTTAGCAGATCTTAACAGCTAGGAAGCCCAGTCAGTCCCCTGCCGTGTCACAGGTTTGCTCTGCCTTCACTGTGGTCATCACCCCTCCTGCCCAAGCCTGGTCCTGCTCTCTGAGTAGCTTTCTGTTGGTGACTACGGGCCGGTGGCATCCTTTCAGAGGACATGGAGGTCTCACCTCTCCACCTCAGCTGATCCCGCTACTGCCTGCTCGAAAGCTACTTCTCCACTCAGGCAGTACTGGGGTCACTCAAGGCTAAGAAGCCACCACACAGGGTATTCAATGGGGTAGAGGAAGCAGAAGAGAGCAGAAGTTCAGTTAGGGGATTTTTTAGAGGAACAACTTGAAAAGTTGTTGAAAAGCTTGCACATTATATATTACAAGAAAAATAGCTGGCACGTTTTAATACAGATAAAAGCAGCTTAAGGGAAAAAAATAATTAAATATCCAAACAACACATCCCAAGCCAAATACCTGATTAACTACCTTGGACGTTCAGAGTCATGAGACCTTGCTTTGGAAGGTAAAAGTTTAGATCAGGGACATCTACTTAAAGACCTGGCTGAAAATATTAGTTGTTGCTCAGGATCAGATCTGAGGTGCTTTTCTCCAACATCTTTGCTTGGAAGTGATGATATTTTAAAACCACCAAACTAAGTGTGGGCTCAGACTGAAGCCTCTGTTTGGCCTCAGAGTAATATTCTGATTTCTCAGCTGAAATCCCATGAGGATCTCACTGCCATTCATGCCATGGGATCACATTTGGTGGGTCTGCCCATTCCCTTAGAGCCTGCTTCCCACAAGAACTGGATAAATGGCATTTGTAGATATTCCAAGTAAACAGAAACAAATCTCATTCACATTTACGGACTTATTTCCATGCATCATTTCACTTGTTAGCACAAAAAAAGAACCTGGATGAAGGTCCTGGAGATATTAATACCACACCACAACTCCTAAGATATTTCAAAACCTACTCCTGAGGCCAGCTGACTGCTTTCACAGCGAGTCAGTTCTGTACGTGCTGAACTCCCGAAAGCTAATTAAAAAAGAGTCATTCAAAAAATAAGGTGAGTAGATTGGGAGCGAGTCCTAAATTTTGAAATGTGTTATTCCAGTTAAAAAAAAAAAAATAGACAACACACACCAAAACACATTCTTACTCCCAAAGCTGGTATTGTTTATGTAGGCAGGAACTTAGGGAGGTATAATACTGCACTTAAAAAAAAAAAAAAATTCAAGAAAAAGCACTTTCGTGTCACCCTCCAAAATGCATCTGTTTAGATTTTTAGGGATCAGAGCAATTCCACTTATTTTTTCTTTTGTGGCTACTGGGAAATGGTGAAACCACTCTTTCCCCTAAATCCTGTTATTCATTTAATAACTTGTAAATTCTTGGTTCAAGTTTCAAAAGAGCCACGTCTCTGAGATCAGGGTGGTGCTTTTTCCCCCCTCTTTATCAGTAGGATGCGCAGGAGTAATTGAGCTTGCGTAGTGAAGTTATTCATAACAACGCCTGCACAAAGTTTTGGTGAACGAAAGCTTTTTGGTGAAAAACATGGATTTGAAGAAACTGAAACGTGTTATGACTACATGATCCTGTTGCTACAATTTTCTTCAGATTTTATTAACGCACTCAAAAGAGCCACTGCTGGAACTGGATGCTGCTTTGTTTCAGCATAAAATTACTTAATCTCCAAAACTCTTCCAGATTCATTTTTCTCTCGCACATTTATTAAAACCAAAACCCTCTAATGGCACATTTCACATTATGGCAAAGGGGATTTGCTTCCCAGGAACGCAAACCTTCACCAACCCCCACACGTTATCACACCCCGTCCCCTTTCCCCTCTTATCTGTCACTTAAGGATGCAGGAGGAGGAGGATACGTTACCCCGGTGACGTCCATAACCTTAATAGCAGCAAGCTGGCCCGTTTTAACATGACGACCCTGCAAAAGAAAAGGGAGAAATCTGTTTGTTTTGCTTGGTGGCTATGTTTTCCTCGCAGCAAACAATATCCTTACACAACGTCCTCGCCCTGGCAGGATCCACACACTTTTTTCGGTTGTTTTTTGGTTTGGTTTTTTTTCCCCTTTTTCAAGAGCATCTTCACAGCAGCCATGATGGGAAAGCAATTCCCTCCCCTTCCTCCTGCCATTACAATTAATTACTAAAGGGCCTTCGATGCTGTATTTTCCTGGCAAACAAGGGCTGGAAATATCCTTTAATGCTCAGCCATGCAAAAAACCAGCTCGGGGCCTCTCCCGAGCACAGAGAATGACTCGGCTGGAAATGGTCTGCTGGAGCTGTGACGATGGAGATGTGCTGGTACCCACACGGCACCGATTTCGGTCCCTTCGTGTCCCAGCCCCAGCTCTCACAGACCTGGGGACACCCGAGGGACGTCAAGCCTGTATGGCACCATTATACACTCTGTCTGCTAATTTATTTGTTTTGAAAAAACCTCAGTTAGCAGGCTAGAGGGGTTTTTAAAATGGCATTTTGCTTCTCGGCTGTGGAAGTGACCGGCGTAAACAGGGAGCATCCATCTAGAGGTGATGCTCGAGAGCCAGGGCGGAAACAGCAACTGAAAAATTAGCAAATCGCTGCAATGAACTGCTTGTTACACAGTGCTCGACTTCATTAATCCTAATAGAAAAATGCCTGGAAGCGATGGGGAAAACTACAAGAGCCCAAATTGTTTGATGGTGGTCTTAAAACCAAGACATCTGTTCTCAAGCAAGCCAGTTCCCAGCCTTTCCTCCTCGCCCGATGAACAGATCGCCCAACATCGTATCAAAATTGCTCCCATCAAATCATCCCCCCTTCTCCATTTGAGAGCACGTGCTCTGCTTACAAACCGGGCAGAGTCAGAGGAAAAGATGCTTCTTCTCCAGGAAAAGCATCAGACGCTGATCCCAGTAGAAGAGGCAAAGGGAAGCATCCCTATTCCCCAGTCACTTCTTCCCACGGGACCAGCCCAGGGACCCATCAGATGCGATACGGCGCCGAGGACACGCAGGGAATGGCAGCTCCTGCCCTGCGGCATTGATAATTAATGCACCAAGGACACAACGAGGAGCAGAGCCTGAGAGGGGACAAGCTGCAGCATGGCAGAAAACAGGGAAAAATATGAGCTTTTGCTAAATTACAGGCTCCTCCGGCCCTGACGCTCCTCACCAGCATGTTTGTTGATAAGCTGGGGTTTGTGTGCAGGTTTCCCAGCCCTGGAAATGGGAGGTGGTCTTTCACACCATCTCTTCTCTGGCAGGACCCCCAGAGTACCAGCCATGGAGACCTCTCCCCACCCCCTCGGGTTTCCAAGCACGGCGCTGGGGAGCAAACCCAGGCGCCGGCTGCGGAGCAAGGCGGCATCATCCTCTCCGAATTTATGACTTCACCAGGAAGCCAATTCACCCACCAGGGCTCCTCGCTCATTTATTAACACAATTTATATGTCCCGAGCAACCGCATGTTCCAACAACGGAGAAAGAGCTTTATTTTAAAACGTGCAACATAAACCAAAACAGAATAAAACACAGCCCAGCAGCACCAGGCTGCGGCTGAAGCATCCCCTGGATGGGGCCGTCGGGAAGGAGGGGCGCAGCGCTAGACACCGTCAATTTAGACAGCGTGACGTGCAAAAACAAATCCTCCCCTTCCTAAATTCACCCCTTTTTGCTTGGCCAGGCAGCGCCCCCCCGCCACGTGCCAACTCTTTAATTAAAGCCAACAGAGCACCAGCAGGGGGTACGCTCGGACACAACCACGGCACGCTGCATCTTCCGTCAAACGGAGAAGGAAGACGAGGCATTTCAAGTCATGTATTTGGCAGTTATACCCACCTTCACCTGACGTATCACCACCTCGTTTTGTATTTTAAGGAAATAAGCCCTCCTGTGGATGCTTTTGCCAACTTCTAATACCAGTCAAAGGAAAAAGGAGCCCCGCGTGCCCACACCATCCTTCTCCCAGGGATCTCCCACCGCCCCGTAAACCTCCCAAGTATTTACAGACGAAGGTAAGAACTTTATATTGTGTGAACACGTACCAAACCAAAATAAACTGCTTTGAAACGTATGTTAATGTAAGCCACGAGGGACGCTTAGTCACACAAAAATCAGGTGAAGTACAACGAGTAAGTATTTAGCCTGGGAACTTTAGAACAAAGATTCGCTTTTTGTATAGTTTGTTTGCAATGATGGATTGTTGAGCTTCATCCCAGCAGGTTTCCACCTCCATCCACAGAAACCAGCCATTTCCTCACCAGTTAACTGTCCCTTTTAATTTAGCATGCCTAGTGCTCAGCATTGATACTTGCCATGAAACTATTATTTATAGTTTAGAAAAATCAGTTGATTTTCAGCCTACTGCGGGCATTTTTGGTTTTGCAATACAGATACGGACAGGCTGGAGAAAAACACTGAGAACTGAAAGCGACAGATGCAATACAGGAGTAAAATTAGCATTTGACCCGTACGCATTAAGAGATGTCACGGCAGCAGCAAGCCCCTTCCACGGCATTAGCCACCAACCACCCCCTGGACATTGGCCACGCAGAAGCAAGCACCTGTGCCCAAGGGTTGGAAGCAAGACCAGGAGCACCCCTGCCCCTGCAGTATCTCCAAAGAATCCAGCTGGACCGAGCAGCAGAGACATTTCTGCCAAGGCAAGCTGAAATTGTTAATTAATTGTCCAGTGTGAATATTGTGCCAATGTAAGGATGCTACAAACGGGGATTGGGATAGCAAAACCAAGAAAAGCACCAGAAAGCCCCTGCTGCAATACGCTTTTATCCCCTGCGTGCCCTCCACCCATCAAAAATGTCGGCTTTTTCCTTTAAACCATGGCTGGAGCAGGGGCCTCCACCACAAAGCCACCCAACACCTGCTCCTGGGGTCGCCTCTCTTCCCCCAAAGATGTGGGTCCAAACAGGTAAGACTGCAGGTGCCTTCACTGAATTTCAACAGAAATTCTTTGCTTTTCCAAAATTCCTCCTTTTTGGTGGCCCCATGCTTTGGAGCTGGCCCTGGGGATGCTGAAGCTGCCTGGAGGCAAAGCCTTCAGGAGGATGGGACCCTTCCAGGGTAAGGCAGTCACTTCTGAGCCTTCAGACCACACCATTACCACCACCACTTTTGGTGACAGGAGCGAAGGAAGCTGGGGGGAGCAGCAATCATTGCAGCCACCCTTGCCCTCCTCACCTCCTGCCTCCTCGATAATCGACACCAACAGGGCTCGATCGTCTGTCTGCCTGCCAAAAAGGAGCCGATCTGCTCTTTAGCAATCTGTAACATTTTGTCTGCTTGCCTCCTTTGTCTCCTGGCATTGCTTGGGATTTTTCTGCTTGTCGGTGGTGGGTGAGCTGCTTCCAGCTGCACGTACATATGAGTGGGAGATGCAAGATGACCGGCATCCTCATAAAGCCCAAGCTGCCACGACGTCCCACCATCAGCCCCATCCTGTTGTGGGGATCAAGCTCACGCATGCCATCGCCTTTGCTGTGGAAATAAGCATGGGTTTACCCTCCTCTTCCTCCCCGCGCACACAGGACAGCAACTGAACCCCCCGAGAAGTTCAAGGAGAAGAAGAGATTTCCAGGAGGTACTTTCACCGCCTCACGCTGGCTATTCACAGTGAGCACCGCAAGGTTTGAAGGACCCCTGCCAGCATCGCCTGGGCTACGGCTCCCGGAGGTCTCAAATACAAAAATATCCTCCAACATCTCCCTGCTCCTTTCCCCAAAGCAGGATTTGCGTCTGGCTACGTGACGTCCTGGCTGAACTGCAAGATCTGCTTTCATCTTCATGAATTCAGCAGTGTTACAGATGCCGTGATGGCTGCGACGGCATCAAACAAATCGGAGGAAATCGGAGCTCCTAAAGCGTTTTGCCCCTCTCCAGATTTGCTGCCAAGGTTCACATGGGTATAAACCCACACTTCAGCCTCGAGATTATTCAAGTGTGAACTTGAAAGCTGCCACAGTTTTTAATTAAACATCCATCTGAGCATAAATTCATGCTCCTAATTACATTCAAAATGTTATATCAACTATCGCTAACTCACTAATGTCAAGTATTAAGACTAATTTCTGCGAATGAGGCAGGCACCACAAGTTTGTCTTCACAGGTTGCGTTCCTCACACTCCATAAAGCGTAATGGACCAGCACACGATGGGAACATTGGTAAATGCCTTTAAACATCAATTGATGCACTCAAGCATTATATTCACTAAATAAATAAACCTTGGCCTCCATATCGGCCTTTGTACGTAAAAACTGCTTATTGTGGCCCAAAATTCAAGTCTGCATTTTAAGGACAGAAAGAAGATGATTGATTGTTGCTTTTTAAAATTTTGCTTGCACAAGCATGGATTTCACCGTTGAGCAAAACCTGCAATTTCTGTACCCAGAAACGTACACCGACTCATTCGCTTAGCTTCTGCCGTCTGCTCCTATTTGTTCAAGGAAATACATGACCCACCACCGGCTGCAACCAGCGGGACACAACCAGAATTGTCCCTTTTTTGAGAGGGGCAGAGCTCCCATTTCCTTCAGCCGGGCAGAGCATCGTCTCTTAAACCTCCCAACCAGGGCGGCCAGCCTCCCACCCCCCATGTATACCTAACCCCCACTTAACGGAGCAACCCTGTCGCAGGTCTGATGCTTTAAAGCAAAACACTTGGGATCCAGCCGTTTCGCAATGCCCTTAGTCACGTAACACGTAAATATTAAAGAAGTGGGATTAAGGCACTGAAGAAATTTCAACCACAACGCCACCCTCACGGCTGAAAAAGTATAACCTGAAGAACATTCCATTTCATAACGAAACCTCAATAAAGTCAGACAAATAAAAGTCTCATAAAAGTCTGAATATTACCCCTTTGGTATGACAGAAACCTCCCAGCTGATTTTCTTCCATTAGATTCTTGCTGCAGTTAAAATACCAAGCTGACACCAGCAAGCCAACGACCACCCTTTCTACTGGCCAACTCCTGCCTCTAAACCGTGCTGTTAATACGTCCTTGACACCACCAACTCCAGCAAACACATGTTCTTCCTGCAACAAGAACGGCGTGGGACACCAGAGGTTCTGCCAGGTGAGAAATCATCGTATCAGTGCTTATAAATACTTAAAGGGTGGGCGTCAGGAGGATGGGGCCAGGATCTTTTCAGTGGTGCCCAGGGACAGGACAAGAGGTAACGAGCACAAACTTGAGCATGCGAAGTTCCACCTGAACATGAGGAGGAACTTCTTTCCTGCGAGGGTGGCAGAGCCCTGGCACAGGCTGCCCAGAGAGGTGGTGGAGTCTCCATCTCTGGAGACATTCCAAACCCGCCTGGACGCGTTCCTGTGCCACCTGCTCTGGGTGACCCTCCTCTGGCAGGGGGTTGGACTAGATGATCTCCCAAGGTCCCTTCCAACCCCCACCATTCTGTGGTTCGTTTTTCTACATCAGCGTAGCATTTCTGATACGTGCTAGCTACAACAAACTCTTTGTCAAGCCTTACTTCTGCAGACACACCATCAAGGTGTTCTCTGGTGAGTCTCATCTCCTCCAGACTCCGTTTCTACATCCAAGACCTTCTGCAGCGGACCTCTCCTGGGATGAGCCAGAACTTCAAGCAGGTGCCTGGTCCAGGCCCTGACAGTTCCTTATTTTCCTGTAGTTCAAGGCAATTCAGGGACTTGGTCCAAGATTTTTTAGCGTGAAGGCACTTTAGCTCTAATGCACCGAAAATTGCATACAATTTTTCCTGGAAGAAGGAACTTTGCCTTCCAACAGGAGCTGTGCATCCAAACCGCCATCCTGCAGTAAATTAGACCATTTTATAGCACCCGGAGCGATTTGTTCTCGGCTTTTAGAGTATAGGCATCTTTATGTACTTTGTTTCCCACTGAAAACAATCTTGAGGGTATCAAAAAACCCCCCTCCAACTGGTTTAAGGAGCAAAAATACTTATTGATGGAAAAACAGTCTTACCCCAGTGTGAAAATTCAGCAATATCAAAAAGAAGCTCTTTTTTTAAATGATGTACTCCAGCTTTGCACTTGGTTTACACGTCTCTTCAAACATATCTGAAATAAATCCATGTCTCTGAGAAGGTAATTAAAACATCAGATACTCTATCAGGTCAGCATAAGAAGAAGTGAGTCATACAACAGGACGGGGAAAAAAAATGTTTATTTTAACAACGAGTAAAATATCTCTTTGATTAAAACGCAGCCATCGTGGGCCAAACCTTATTGTTCCTGCCTGCGCTTAACCCCAGCTACTGGCAGGGGGATTTCAAGCCGGTGGGGACTCAGGACAACCCTAGGGACTGGGGACCACGTCTTCACCCTGGCCAAGAACTTGGCACCACCTCGTTGCCTCGGAGCCAAAAACTGCAGCAAAACCTCTGCCCTTTGCAGCGGGAGCTTCTGCTGCCCTTTTCGAGAGAAACAGCACGACCACGACGGCAATGCTTTTCCCTCCACCGGCACGTGTTGCCACCTCTCCATCATTCCTTGCCTACACTTTGCAAGAGCTTCAGAGCCACCCCACAGCACTAAAGGACATTACTGACTTGATGCAGTTCTTTCCCACTTGGGCGAACTCCACCTGCTTCTGGGGCTCCCTAAAACACCCTCTGTCCCCCCCGAGGCTTCAACGCACCCTCTGCAAACGGCATCCTCCCGTATACACGGCGTGCCTGAAACTCCCGCGCTTTGACACCAGAAATGGGAAAAACCTATGGAAAAGATAAAAAGGTGGATCCAGTCTGACATCTCATTTGCCATCGAGGTGATGTTTCCAGAGTTTCTCCTCTGTCCTCCTGAGCTCTCCTGCAGAAAGCTGGTTGCTCGCTCAAGCACATCGCTTTCCCTTGGGGTGCTTTCAGAGAGCAGAAGACCTTCACTGAGGAGGACAAGCCCAAGTTTCACTTGTGGCCAATCCTCCCTCACACCTGTCATCTTTTCCAACATTTTAAGAAGCAAAACCCTGGAAAACATTCAAAAAAAAACCTCCAAGAGAAACAAAAATAAATAGAGTGGATTATTTTGGGTTTTTCTTTTTTTTTTTTTTTTTTTTTTTTGGGTTCTCCTCAGCTGAGCACTTTTATTAACACTTCAGTTTGGATTGAACAACCGGAGCTTCCCCTTGGAAAGGCATAAATCCTCTCCCAGCACAGACGTCTCTAATTGCACAGGGCCAAGCTAACGCTCTGTGTTGACCGAACAAAGCCGACCTTTGGACTGAAATATTTCTAATCCCCTGTGTCAATCCAAGCTCTGATGGGGGCCGTGCAGTTATTCCATTACTGCAGCTCCACAAAAGGTCTGACGTGAAGTAAAGAAGGCAGGATTATCAGATTAACAAGCTAAATTGTTAGATTAGCATATTATTCATCTGCAGAAATAACACGTGCTATAGCATATAGGTGAGGAAGACTACAATCTTATATCCCCTTATATGTAAGGGAAACACATCCCTTACACCAATGCTCGCACTTATGCTGTCCCCTGTCCCTCCTGTAGTTCCAAGGAGGCTGGAGACACCAGCCCTTCTCCAGCTCAGGAAGAACTGAGAGGTTTCCCTCTTCCACGGATAAAACCACCAGCCTAAGAGGTCCTAAATCAGCACCAGAGATCCCAAATCCTTCCAGAAGTTTCTGTAGGTGGGTTCCTCCAGATGTGGCTCGCACCCCTTCGAATTCCCACCCAGGGAAAACCACTGGTTAGAAAGCACATCCCCCCCTCTCTGCGGCATTGCCACCATCTAACATCAGCAAACTGGCTGTGGCGGGGTGGGGGGTGTGTGTCATGGACCTGCTTCACGCTCGCACAAAGGCCTGAGCACAGATTTTTGTCCAAAAGGGTTTGAAGCTCCAGGTTTTGAAGAGCTGTGCTTCACCGTCACAAGAAACCTTGTGGCAGACCAGATTTCGAGATGTTGCTGCATCTGGCAGGGCTTCCCCAGGACTCATGAGCCTCCAAAAGGGAGGTCACAGCCTTGCCAAGAGCAGGTCCAGGCTGGAAGATGAGGGGATCGAGCCCAACAGCATGGAGCAGGCAGAGATCAGAGATCAAGAACAGGCAGCAAATACACCAGAAGCGGGTTCAAGGAGCAGGTGCCTATGGAGACCTGAGGCACCAAAGGACTAAGGAGAGACGTTCCTCACAAAGAACAATGTATACAAAAAAAAAAGGACAAGCAGTGCTTTAGGAGAATACCCCCAGAGCCGCTCTGCACTGAAGCACCGGGATTCAAAGAAGCACCAGTGGGATGAAGGAGGAAAGGGATGCTGCCAGTTACCCCTGGACCACTTGCCATTTTCCCAGGCCCTCCAGGAGCTCTGCTCTTTGCTCCGACAGCCCCAGCACAGGCAGGTGTGACACAGCAGCTCCCAGCATGGGAACAATCCCCACAGTGCTCTTCCAAGGGGGGCAGCCCATAGCCTGCAGCCCCCCAGAGCAGGGAAGGCAGCGGCCGTTCCCTGGGGTGCTCCTTTACCCCCCAGAACAGCCCGGCCCCCCCACTTTGTCCCCGGCTCCTCTGCTTCCCTGCAAAGTGCACATTTTTGCAGCTAAAAGAAGGCAGCACAGTCTGTTCCCAGTAACATTAGTTCATGACAGCCATGTTATTACCACCCTTTAACACCCCCACTGTGCTTCTGTTTCACATCACTGCCTATTCAACGCCGCAGCATTCATAACTAAAATTAAATCTGTGTTTAGGAGACCCACCAAGGCACCCTTTCACATCGGCCACGTCTCCGAGAGCAGCAGCAGGTTGCTCCTTCCAGTGGGAAGCACTGAGATGTGGAGGGAACGGCGTGTGCCCACGTGTGCCCGGACCACCCCGTCCTCCGAAGGGAGACGCTTGGCTCTCAAGGGCGGCCCAAGAAAGACACAGCCTCCTCCGATGGGCCAGGCTATCCCACCAGCTGAGACCTTCCTCCAGGGCTGGTAGGTATCACAAGGGCACGTAGCGATAGGATGAGGGGTAATGGCTTCAAACTGGAAGAGGATCAATTTAGATTAGATATTAGGAAGAAATTTTTTCACTCTGAAGACGGTGAGCCCCTGGCCCAGGGTGCCCAGAGAAGCTGTGGCTGCCCCATCCCTGGAGGGGTTCAAGGCCAGGCTGGACGGGGCTTGGAGCAACCTGGGCTGGTGGGAGGTGTCCCTGCCCAGGGCAGGGGGGTGGAACTAGATGGTCTTTAAGGTCCCTTCCAACCCAAACCATTCTACGATTCTACGATCCTCACTGCTTGACAGGGGACAACCACAAACCTGGCCAGGTCTGGTCTGCAGTGGGGAGCTTTTGCCATCTGCAAACACCCATTTTGACGTTCAACCCCTAAATCCAGGATGACCCCACCAGCTCCCAGGGCACCTGTTCCCTTCACAGGTGAAACTGTCTCTGTGCAGGATATAGGAATGGACATCCCAGGGCACTGGGGAGCTCTCTAAACCCTTCCCTGTAATTACTGGGGCTGCTCATGGCCTCAGACCATCTGCTTCAGGATGGGAACAATTTCCTGAGTCCAGAGCTTCACAGCAACTCGGAACACCAGCAAGGTCTCCACCACACAATGTGCTTTAGCAGGGATGCTGCTACTTCTGTTTTTGTAGAAAAAATAATCATTCCCTTCAAAACAGATAGCTCCTAACGCGCTCCCTGCTGCAGGGCAGACAGGGCTTAATACCTGCAAACGCGTGCTCCTGCCTGCCGTGGCAATTCATCCCAGAACACCGGGCAGACGGAGGTACCCCTCAGTCTCCTCCAGCTTTTGGTACCCCATTTATCTGTGCCACGCATTAAACAGCTGCATTGCGTCACGTGAAGTTTCCCCTGCTCTTTAATCCATGCCCCAAAACAGTAACTGTCTTGCAAACCGCAGCCGAGTTAAAAAAACGGCCCTTGCGGAAACAACACTACACACATGCTGATGGAAACGTGGTTTCTGGAAACACCTCTTCAGTGCCATCTGCTTGACTTCGGCTCGAGCTTCATAGTAGCAGGATCCAATTTTGGAGGTGGCACGTAAAGTGCAAGGTGGTTTGTTCAACCAACAAACAGGCGGGGAGAAGCACCTCCCGCGAACCGGAGTGCTCAGCGTCCCCTCTGGCAGCGGGGACGGACGGCACGGGTGGCAGGAGACAGCCACGGGGGAGCCAGGTAACACTGAGGTATCTGTTATCTAAAGCTGATGGAGATGTTTTTATTTTATGTTTTTTATCCCTGCGTAAGGAAAACTGAGTATGAAGGAAAGCCCAAATCTATTCTCGGTGATTTCCCCACCATCTAAGCCAGGAAATTTAACCCTATGGCTGTCAATGGTTTTCCATGAAGGGCCTCCATTGCGTTTCATTGAATCGCCAATGGCATAAAATGACCACGTGCATGTCCACGTGAATTACTCAAGCTGACCAAGCAGCCCAGCTTGCTTTCCCAGCCCAAGGTTTCCCATTCCCTCTGTTTCTTTGGTATTTCTCTTACCTCGGCTCACAGCACAGCTGCCTGTGCTGCCCCACGTCCCCGTGTTTCTCTGCAGACATGATGACCCAGGATGAGCTCCTGGGGTCCCACCTTGGATCTCTCCAGATGTGATAACCAGACACTTGAGCAGTGGTTATCAAGGCAGTTAAATGGGGCTCTCGCCTCTTTCACCCCCGCCTACCCCACGTCTCTCAGCTCACAGAGAGGAGCCTGAACACAAACCCCGTCTGTAGCAACCCTAACGTCCCAAATCCAGGAGAAATTTGGGCTGAACTTCTGAGGTCCAGTCCCACTGCTGGTAATGGCTGAGCCTGTAGAGCAGGAGCCAGGACGTTTGTCCGGTTACCTTGAACGAATTCCTAAGCAAGCCACCCTTACAACCCTTCCGCTGCCTCCCTCTTTGAGCATCTCCAGTCCTGCTAACACGTGGGTCAGTTCAGGTCCAACCACCTCGATTCCTGACCGTGTGGCAAGGCTGACTGGCATCTGAGCCGATTTGTACATCCAGGCTTCACGCATTCATCACTTGTAAGCAAGACTCCAAGTCCCTGTCTCAGAGTGGTAGAAGTAACAAGAGCAAGCTGATAAAGGTACTTATGTGCGATGGCGCTTAGGATAAAATGCCACAGCTACCAGAAGCTTTCACTTAGATCTCTTGGGTGGATTAGGTCTTAGCGTTAAGAAAATAAGCGTAACAATGACATAAGTAACCCCAAATCTAGCGCTATGGAAGGCTGAGGTGCTCCCCTAAGCCCAATGACTCTGTAACTCAAGATACTGCAGGCCCCATGGGTGCACGTTTCTATCTATGTCAGCCCAAATATCAATTTACCAATATCATATACTTGAAGGCAGATGGGCATCAACGCTCTCTTTTATCCAGAGTTGCCTCCAGGGTTTTTGTCTGCCCTGAGCAGCCTTGACAACTGACTGTCCGTCCTGTCCTGCTCCCAGTCACTTACTGTCAGCAGTCAATAAACATTTTGCAGTGCCTGTGCTCTACTGATTTAAAAGACCCTGCCGTGCCTAGAGCAACACTATGTGATATACATACTAATTCGGCTGTACAGGGCTACATCAAGGCTTTCATGTTGCCCACTGCTTTAAGCCAGTCAGGTATTGGGTAGCAAAATTTTAGAAGCCCTTATTGGAAAAGGCAGCCCGAGAAATGGCATGCAGGCCCTTTATCCTTCTATTTGCTTTACGCACGTCACACGTGCATTCGCTGCTTTGTCAGGGATAAAGATGGGATTTCTGACTGCGCTGCCGAGCAGCCCCGCTGCGGCTCACCTTCTAAGCCAGCCTCGCAGGTTGGGATCAACGGAGTTGATCAGCAGATTAAAGTGCATCCCTCTTACAGCTCCTCACTTTCCAAGCCTTCTCCTTCTCAAGCAGGAATTTCCTACCCTTACACAAGCTTTTTTTTTTTTAATTAAGAAATAAGACAGCCAAATCACTGCCTGTCCCAACAGACCTGCAAAATAGACCTCACCTCGCCCAAGGGTGAGGTGCCCTTGCTTGGCAGAGGACCATCCTCCCAGGACACCCAGTGCTCACTGCTCCTCATTTCTCTCCAAAAATTGAGAAACTGAGGTGCGAGGGCTGCTGTAGGAAAGGAGGGAGCCCTAGGAGACCCCGCAAAGCAACAGAACCCCCCCTTCAGCCCCGCACGCCATCACCATCGGGGCTTTAGCCGGAGACCTGAAAGCAGGGAGGAGAGGAGGAGAATTTGGGATTAGCGGGGGAAGGTTAAACCCGTACCAGGGATTGCACGGGAACAATATGGCTCAGGAAGGAGTGGGAGGAGGCCAGAAAGGAATGAGCGTCCCTTCAGCACTCGACGACACAAGGGACCAGCCCAGCACCTCGCTATGTGGTAATTAAGGGGCTCCAGCCACTGCCCAGCCATGGTTATCAACGCAGGAGGGCCATCCAGCCATTACGGTTCCTATTTACAGAGAAATAACACGGGTAGACGCAGATCGATGCTGCACAGTTTAAAGGGGCCGTCTGCGGGCTATGGATTTTACTCGCTGTTATTTGCCAAGTGAAACAAAGCAGAGGAAAAGAAAAAAAAAAAAAAAAAAAAAAAAGCTCTCAAAGCAGCCCAAAAAGCCGCCTGCAGGCAGGGCGCCTGCCGGAACGTGGGCAGCTCGGAGGCTGCCTGCAGCTTTGCAGGGAGAACACATATGGGCAGGGGGTGATGGCCTTTTATTCCGCTGGATAAAGATCTTGGTGGAGACCCGAAAGGCTCGGCGTGAAACCGCATCCGCAGCTAATCCCAAACCTCGCAGGGACTATGCCCTGCTGTAGGCACCTCAGGAAGGACCCAAGGCCACGCGCTGCATTGAATCGCACAACAAACCTGCATTTTCAGCTGTATTAAGAGAAAGAAAATGATAAGATATTGCTTTATAAACATCCGTCTGGACGGGCTGCTTCCTGCTCCTACCTAAAGGCAGCTCAGGCCACCCACTCCCCCATCCCCAATGGCCAGTGTCACCTCTCTGGGGCCACCACCAGGCTTTTAACCCTTTCCTAGCAGGATCAATGCTGGCTAAAACACTAAACGCCGCCGATACGTTACAGGCAGATCCATATTAAAAATTCAAGATCTTTCCCAGCAGGGAGAGCTGGCTGCAGGTCAGAACTGCAGTTTGGGGTTTTTTGCTGCATGGTATTCAGGGTCTGGGCATCTGTAAAAGGGAGAGCAGGCAAAGGCAGTATGTAAAAGGAGCAAGGAAAGACCTTCCTGTGTTTTTCCAGGGGAGAAAAAAAAAAAAAATAATAAAAATCCCTGCCAATTTGCCTGCTCCTTCAAACGGCCACAGCTGGGGGTAAGTTTTAGTATGCTTAACAGGATGTATAAATTCCCTTTATGTTAGTGCCTTGATTAAGTTAATGTTGATTTTTAAGTACGCTGCGGAGCCTTAAACTCCCAGGCAGGCGGGAGGCAGGGAGAGTGCAGCCGGCGATGCTCAGCGCCGGACGATTTCCCGGGAAGCGGGGCCAGGGCCGAGCCGAGCAGCTGGGTGCTATTCCTGGATCCCCACCAGCTGCCCTCGACCTTGGGCCAGAGACCAGGCTCAACTTCGTCCCCCGACAAAAGGGGTAAAATAATACTGCAGCTACCCCATAAAGGTGATGCAATGCCCAAGGCTGTATTGTAAAAAGCCTCCGGAGCCTTGCCTAGATGTAGAAACGTGTTTGAGAATAAAAGGAGTTGTTCCTCACGCAGCCATACTCTGCATTAGGGCCCTGATTTGCACCTTCAAACAGGAGTGCTCTATAAATTCTTAATTATTTTTTTCTTTTCTATGGCAGAGAGCTTTCGTGTTCCCAGCAGCCTTACAAATAAAAAGAAAAAAAAAAAAAAAAAAAAGAGCACAATTTCTTTACATTTGTAATTCAAATGCTCCTACACAGCATTTCCACAAGGCTGCTTAAAAAGTGCACTGGAAATTGTAATTAAAAGCTGATCTTCTTTACGAGATGACTCAGGCTTCTGCAGGCTGCAGCCCCGGCCTCAGACAGCTCTGCCAGGGGAGCACAGCTTCCTAACGGCACACGGTGAGCTGCCAGCGTTTATCGAAGACGAGGGGAAGGTTTGCTTAAATATGAAGGGCGAAAGACAAAATGAAGTTATTACCACCTAATTTCTGGGTGGCACCGGAGGGGAAACGAGCAGCCCATGAGAGCAAAGGACCAAACCCCTCTCTAGTGCTGGAGGAGGCAGCTCTGCAAACAGGGAAACACTGGTTTTGCTCACGATTTTAAAAACAGAAGCCTTGTCACAGAGCAAAAGGATTTTGCCAGAGGACCTGACAAGGGTCAGATCAAGACCCTCAAGGCAAAGGGTTGCTGATCCCAGCGAGGGTGCCAGCACCATGGTGGGAGAGCATGGAGACATCACCAGCAAGAGACTTGGCTCCCTCCTATATAGACACAAGGACCAGCTGGTCTTCAGCATCTCCAAAGAAACCACCAAGCAAGGGGCCCTACCTGCAAGAGGGATCAGAAACACCGAGCTGGAGGCAAAGAAGGAACTGGGGAGGGGTAATCCGGGGCACCTTTGTTTCATAAAATCATAGAATGGTTTAGGTCGGAAGGGACCTTAAAGATCATCTTGTTCCAACCCCCTGCCCTGGGCAGGGACACCTCCCACTAGAGGGTTCTTTCCCAAAACCAAGAGGATCTCAAGGTCAACTCAAGGCAATTGCAATAGAAAAGAAGAGATGGAAACCGCCTCACAACCATCTCGCAACCCACCAACAAACCACAGCTGAGGACCTGGCTCTCCTCTCCAGTTTCCCCATGCTTTACAGCAGTCCAAATGCTGCTTTGTGTGAATCTCATTCGCTTTCCTCCACAGCCTCACCATACACCTGAACCTCCCCGTGTGAGCCAAGGGGGCTGGCGCTGATAAGGATATGAGAGGTCCATCACTCATCTCACACTTCCCAGCACAAGCCTGGACAGAGATGCAGAGAGGAGATGACAAGCACTCATCTACCAGATCAAAGGCAACATTGCCATATGGAGACCAAGGAAAGCCCCTCTCCTCTGAGCCACCTCCTTGCAACCCGACCCATAACCAAGGTGTTCATTTACTATCGATCTACCCCAGGGGAAGCCAAGAGGAAGAGGGCAAGCCGCACTGAAATGGGGTGTTGGAAGCCCCCTGGGCCACCAAAGGAAGGAGGGAGGGTCAGGAGATGGCAGCACCAAGCCCATCCTGCATCCCCACTCCCCCAGGGCCAGTGGCAGCGGTCCAGTCCTTTGCATACAGAGGGTTTTACTGCTGTGCACTGCGTGTTACCTGGCAGAAAAACAGATTATCTTCTACAGGCTCTCTCTGGTCCTCAGGCGTTAAACCACCATGTCAGCTGTAACCCAACCAACACGCCTTAAAAACAACCAGAACCCAAACTGTGCTGTTAGCCTTTAAAACCCGCATTAAAATACCCATAAAAATAACATACACGCCACAAACACACTTGTTTTTCTGTATAAACACCATCATAAATGTAACCTGCCCCATTGCTTTCAGAGCAGTAAACTGACTTGCCCGACCGCCTGGCATTTTCACCCCTCCCAGGCTGTAGCTCAGCAGGACACATTGGCCGCAGGAACACCACCCTGGGATTGAATTTCTAATATTTCCACGGGCATCACGTTTCCCTGAGGGAGCTACAAGGTGTGCCTGGCCCATTTTTGTGGTTGTTTCGGTAATGATGTGGGCGAGGGGCCGAGATAAGGCAGGGATGAAGTGTCCTGGTGCTCTTCACAGTGGTGGCTTCTGCAAGAGGTGAACCTCCGGTGGGGACTCCTGGGCAGGTGAGGGCAGATGGGAGACTCCAAGAGCATAACAAAATGCCAGGGCTAAATTTGCTCAGACAGGAGCAGTCCTGTGAGAAGCGGTGGACATTTACAGCAAAGGCACCGGAAGGCTGAGAACTTAAACCTTTGGACGTGTCTCTACATCAGGTTATTCTTCTCCTGTTCTCAAGGGTGCCCTTGTACAACTTGGGTCCTCATGAGGGCTGAAGGACGTTTCTTCCCTCACCTCACAAAAGAGCATACCTTTGGACAAAACAGCTCCTCCCAAAGAGCGTGTTTTGTGTCACGGAGCTGAGCCCATGCTGAAGAGACATACACGGCTTTAACACGCAAACTGCAGCACAGGCAAACGGGCTGAGGCAGATTTCTGTCACGTTACAAGTACTGCGGAGCTGTGCCCCAAGAGTGCCAGACCCGAGTAACATTCAAGTATCAGACTGCAAGAGAGAACCCATGCTCAGGGTACGCTAGAGAAGACCCACTTACCCCTGAAGTCCCCCTGCCATTCAGTCAATCACACGAAAATGGAAGATTGGACAGTGGAGGACATGGACAATGAAACAACTCTGACAGATCATTTTTGTTCCCTCCCATCACCCAACTTGTCTGCATTCAGTTCACCACCCTCAAGAGGCAAGACACCAGGGGGAAGACTTCTCAATCGAGCACTTCCTGACGGAAATCAGGACCACAGCAAGCGGGAAGCACGTGTTGAGCAGGGACCAGCCACCCTACCGAGCACTGAGTCTTCTCACCTCTTCCTCAGACTGACAGCTCTCGGGTCAGTACCGATTACACTAACACCACAGCAAGTTTGGGGCCACTTTCTGCATGGGTGATGCAGCAGTGTCCTCACCTGCAGATGTTCATGGTACCACCATCACTGTCCCTAAACAAAACAGCTGTCAAAGTCCCCCCAAAGGACAAGACGTAAGTGCTCCTCAACACTTGGCTTGGGACCCACCAGTTTGTCCTTTAAACCTCTTCCTTCCCCTTGCCCCTGCTTGGGGATTTAAAAGGTGCATAAGCTAATTCTCACCAGTGAGACATCGAAGTGCAAAGAGAAACCTTTTAGCTGTGAAAACGCACACCTAGGAGAGACGTTTCCCCTAATTCAGGCCCTGCTTTCCATCCCTCTGCTCCTGCCTTTCACCCAGGTGGGCTGCCTGACCCCAACCTAACTCCAGCTTCTCAAGATGTTGCCTGCAACCAAGCTCACTCCAGAGAGCCCGCAACACCGTAACAAATCCATCCTGGCGATTTAATTACAAGTGAATAATTGTGATTAATGCTCACAGCGGTGATGTGGCCAAGGAGTGATGTCACTGGCAACACCAGCGACTGCGCAGGAGGTGACCGCAGAAGCCACAACTCACCGGCGCTGCCGTGAGCCTCCAGCGCTTTAAACAAAGGAGGAAGATGAGTCAGTTCAGACAAAAGAATGAGCCCTCGTCAAAACTTCTGAAACAGAAATCTCTAGACTGGGTTAGGAACCTGTGCTAAAAGTCTCTCTTCTTTTGTTTTCTTCTTTTTTAAGTTTTTCACGTTGTTTCCCTCCTCCAGATTTCCAAATTCCTACCCATCTCTGAAAAAGACGAGCTGAAGTATTCCCTGGAGGCTGCTGTTCCCAGTACCTTTCAGACCAAGAAGAACCAGAGATTTCAATAAATCTAGTCCCTACTCGCCCCACGTGCGCCCCCTAAAATTTCTGTTGCAACATCTTTCCTTGTCTCCGTGGGATCTCAAAGCATTAATGTCACAGACCAGAAAGAAATGGGACTCAGGAAATAAAACCTACCCTGAAGATAAAATGGCAATACAGAGGGGACAAACCACCTCCGCGTAGATGTAGATCCACCTGAAGAGATCAGTCACCACTAAGTTGACCTGAATGATGGCCAAGTCAGGCTGTTCCCTGCAGGGGAGGAGTTGGGTTTTGTGCTCGTGGAGGATAGTTGTTGAGAATAAGAGGTTTTCAGCAGGACTTGCAGACTGGGAAAAGCTCCTTACACCTGCTCAGGAAACGCCATCTGTAGCAGCCTCTTAACGTGCCCTGAAAGGATGGTCCCGTCCCCTCCTGAAAAGGCTTATGCTGATGATAACGGAAAGTCATCCTCAAACCCTGTCTTACATGCTGATGGGGGGGAAAGTCTTTTAAAAGCACGCTTAAAACCTGCCTCAACAAACCCAGCAATAACGCACAGTGTTGTGATTGAATGTAAACGTGTCCCAGTTCTGCTAAAAAATAAGTCAGAAAGAGGAAGCGAAAAAACACCCAATGTGACAACAGGGAAGTTGATCTTGGTCTCCCCTGAAATTCCTGGACAGCTTGAAAACGCTTCGAGGAAATCCGAAATCCTTTCTCCTTCTGAAAGCTCGAACAGGTCAAAAATACAGCTGTCCTTCCAAACACAAGCACCCTGTTTTCCTGAACAATTTTACGCAAATTGGATTAACCAGGCTTCGCTCTTCTGCTCTGAGCCGAGAGCTGCCTGAAATGCAAACATTGACTTAGAAACATAAAGGAAAAAAAATCTTCTGACATACAGCAAACCCAGCTCCGGGTCAAGAGGCGGCCAATTTGGTAAACCACCATTAAACAACTGACTGGATAAACTAGACTTCCAGGAAACAGGCTGGGTTTTTGCCCACCCCACGCAGTACGTGGTGGGTCCCCGGCTCACGTGCCACCTGGAATTGCTCCGCCGTGCTGGGGACAAGCGGCAGGAGCGACGGGGCGGGAGGATGCTAACACCTCTCGCTCTGGAACACAGAAGTGAAACAAAGCCCAGCAGAGCAGGCGGCAGGAAGAGGAGTCATTTCTCCCCCTCCTCCCCCAAACCCATTATTTACTGTGAAGTATAAAACCAAGTGTCCCTAAACATACAAATTCAGGCTTCCTGTGGCATTGTCCGACAGCTGCGGGTCTGCAGCTTTCGAAGTCCCGTGAGACCCCGCTGCCTCCTCGTTGCCTTCCTCCTCTCTCCCGTTTATTTTTATTCTTTCCATTTTCCTCCCCTTCTTGCACCCAGTTTTTCCCCGTTACCTCTTCCACTGTGGTCCTGGTAAGGATAGTGAGGTATCCATCTGATACCAGGTATCCACCTGGTATGGGATCTATCTGATAAGAATGCTGGATCATGGTCAAAGCCACTCGCTCCACGGTTTCATGTCAAGGGGAGTGCAGGGACAGTGCTGACAGGAGGATTCATCCTTTCCCCCCACCCCACCCCCCATACTTCTCTGATTGTGGCACCTGGACACACCATAAATGAAAACTAAAAGCACTTAAAAGCATGCAGAATAAACCAGAAATAACTCAGAAAAGCAACATCTAATTTAGTTAATGACAAATGAATAAATGGCAATCCCAAGGCTTCAAAATTATCCCGTCTTGTAGAAGAACATACATGCTTTTAAGAAAGGGCAAAAAGGTGGGCTGAGACCATTTTCTATTTATGTAATTATTTTGTAGGACCTGGCTGTGCTGCTATACCAGTAATAAGCAGTTCCCCCTCTGGCCATATATGCAAATATAAAGATTTAAAGGCTGTCTCCGCACCCTTGTGTTTTTTGTTTTTTGTTTTTTGTTTTTTTTAAAAAAAAGGTTGATTGAGCATTGCATCTCTTAAGCCAGACCATTATATGCACATGGGTACTTGCCATGCAAGGTCTCGGTTTTCCCATCTTTTCTAAACCACCAAGCCAAGCCTGACCCAGCATTTCAGACTGAAGATTTTGATTTCCAGCAAGAATTACAACCATTCCAGGATTTTTGTGACATACAGAGGAAGTTCTCACGCCACCTTCAACCTAACAACTTGTCTTCTCAACCCTGTTGCAGGACAGAGTCCCCGCAGTCTTGTACCAGGCACGCATCTGACGTCGACTGAAAGCTCTTGTGATGCTCCTCAGGGTAAGGGCTCCCAAAACACAGCATCAAGACCTTGTATGGTCCAACGTGGAGAGACCCAGGAGGCTCAGCCTGGAGTGTGTCGCCTCTTCTCAGGTGGGGACAAGGGCAGCGGGGCTTACAAACAAAGCACCTTCCAGAGGGCTGTGAGACACTAATTATTCCTATTGACCTCTACACGCAGAGGAGCAGCTTTGCTCAACATGGGCTCAACCACCTCCCGCCTGCCCCAAAATCGGCAAGGTTTACCCCAGCAATCAGGCACTTGATTTGTCAAGGCAAGTCCCGATTATCTGGGTACAGACCACCTTTGGGAAGCTGGTGCTTACACAAAAAAAACCAACCCCAGCGTTCACTTGTAAGCTGATTTCCCTTACATACGATGCTACCACAGCACAAGCACCGTGCCACTTCACGGCTGCCAAACCGCGCTCTAACGTGCTGACCATATGCATTCTTTACCTTGGGAAGCAAAGCACGCAACCCCAAATCTCCCATGCTCTGCTTGAGCTAAAGACACCATCCCCTCCACCATTTTATCCAGCTCCCTCGGGAACAAGCTGGCCCGGAGATCCGTTGCATGGGTGCATGCACGCGCGCGCGCGCTTGTGAGTTTTTAACGCTATTAGGTAGCTTCAAAAGACATCAAAGATAATTACATTCTACCAACTTCATGGAAACAGGCAGCTGGGTGGCGAAGGATGCCGGACGCAGCCATTCACGAGGTTTATCTCCAACAGCTTTTAATCCCGTCGGCCCCTTTCCCCACTCAATTATAGCAGCCTCTACACGTTGCCAGAGAAGTAATGGGAGGGAGCGACTACAGGTATAAGCAGACATAATAGAATCCTAATTTAATTAGGGAAGTACTCAATCAACCAGGAGACATAAATACAAAGGAAACCAGGTTTATTAGTTCTGGTGCTTGCAGAAATGCCCGTTTGGTTCCTGATTACTGGGGGAGGGATTAAAAAAAAAAAAAACAAACCAAAACCACACAACACAATCTTAATAGCACACTCCTGGTTTGCTCTTTCAGAAAAAGTTAGTAACAAAACCAAACAAAACTCAAGAGCTTCTAGAAATGCAGGGATGGGCAAGTAACTGAGCTCATTACGGTGGGGGCCTGGTTCTGGTTTAACCGCGGTTACAAAGGACAAATTACATCCGGGCCAGTCTCAAGGGAAGAAGTTTTCCATCCCAGTTCTCAGCTCACATTTACATCAGTGCTTCTCTGTGATTCTGATGCTTTATTTTCACCCATGTAAGAGGCAAGTTGGGGTTCACTCAGTCTAACCGCACCCGTGAACAGGCTTGGAGAAGGAGAAAGTGAAGCCACCAACTCCTCATGGCAGCGCTGAGCTCTCCAGAGCTCCCTTCATCTACGGAAAGCTCCATCCTTCTCCAGCACATCCTTCTTTGGGGTCTGCGGGTTCAGAAACAGCTTAGCGAAAACAGCAGGCGTGTTTAACATTCATGCTTTAATGCCTGCATAAAGGTTTTCTGAGAACGTAATAGCGCAAAGTGAGTAACGAGGGGCTGGGGAACCATTTGGAGATTAACTAACTGACTTTGTGTTATGAAAGGTCAGGTTGTAATTTTAGGATTAGAAATCCAGATTTTGGATGTCAATACCTTGCGTGAGAAAAGGGCCAGGAGCAGTGGCACGACAACGCTCTAATCCATCCGCGAGGAACCAGAAGGGCAAGTGGAGAACGAGCCATCCATGCCAAGAAACTCTAAAAAAGTATAATAAATCTGCTGCGAACACCACCTGCTGTGTTCTCCAGTAAAATGGGCCCCTGCTGGGTGGGCTGACGCGCTCCACAGTGCAAACTCCCACCATCTCCACTGGGATTCTCCAGCTACAGCCACAAGATCCGAGTGCCTACCCATCAACGTGGCAGGGTCCACTCTACCATCACATGTGTCCAAGAGGTGTCCTCCACCAGCCACCCATCCCCACCTCTCCCTGCAGCCTCCAGGTACTGCTGACAGCACTGACAGGTGCCCAAAAATATATATAATTAAGTGCCGGATAGAGAAAAAGCCTATATATGCAAGGCCATGTGGTGAGACTCTTGAGCATCCCATTCTGGCACAAATTTGGTGGGACTAAGAACATGCAACCACACTGCTATTCTTCCATCCCTTGGTTTACAGATGATCCTTAACCAGCCCCAGAGGGCTGTGACCTTTCTGACATCCCAAGGAGTCCCCGTTGCAGTGTGCCCTTCGGGTTTGTCCTTCAGGTTTGTCCATCCATGATAAGGAGGAACCCTTCGCTACATCACAGCGAAGTCCTACGTACCCTGCACGGTGGCTTCTCCACCAGCTCAGCCTTCTCCTGTCTCCAGAAAAAAACAGCAGCTCCCCATTAACTCAGTAAAGCTGCAGGGCAGCAGCAGGTCACTCTTGACACTTACTATGCATGTATAGACATTTCATAGAATCACAGAATGTGTTGGGCTGGAAGGGACCTCTAAAGGCCACCTAGTCCAACCCCCTCGCAGTCAGCAGGGACATCTTCAACTAGAGCAGGTTGCTCAGAGCCTCATCCAGCCTGGCCTCGAATGTCTCCAGGGATGGGGCCTCCACCACCTCTCTGGGCAACCTGGGCCAGTGTCTCACCACCCTCAGTGTAAGAACTTCTTCCTAATGGCTCATCTAAACCTGCCCTGCTCTAGTTTAAACCATTGCCCCTCGCCCTATCCCTCCATGTCCTTGCAAACAGCCCCTCCCCAGCTTTCCTGGAGCCCCCTTTAGATACTGGAAGGGGCTCTAAGGTCTCCCCGGAGCCTTCTCTTCTCCAGGCTGAACACCCCCAACTCTCTCAGCCTGTCCTCACAGCAGAGGGGCTCCAGCCCTCCCAGCATCTTCGTGGCCTCCTCTGGCCCCGCTCCAACAGGTCCATGTCCTTCTTGTGCTGAGGGCTCCAGAGCTGGACACAGCACTCCAGGTAACGTGTCACCAGAGCAGAGTAGAGGGAGAAGATGACCTCTCTGGATCTGCTGGCCACAATACGTATACACAAATCCACACACCTACATACAATATATCGGAAGTGCTGAATCAGCAGAGCACATCCTACCTGGTTTCCATCAGTCACATTACTGCTGCTGGCTCACCAGGACAACCCCCAGAGGGGTCAGGGGTGAAGTTTGATAAAACCACGACTACGCAGAAAAATGGCCCTCTTGCCGCCTGCAGTACCCAGGGCACTGTCTGAAGGCAAATTAAACACAATCTTTATCTTACCAGGCGCTCAGTGCTTTGAGTTTTGATACTTTTTAGCTTCCAGTTAGAGGGAAATTTTGCAGGCCCATAAAAAGGAAAAGAAATCCCACAGTAAGGTGGAAATAACTTACAGACATGTTTTTCATTTGATTTGGTTCATTTGTTTTTCCCCCCCTTCCTTCCTATTTTCTTCCAGTTTTTCCCTCTTTCGCCTCACCTCCTCCAGTTCAGGTTACTTAAAATTTACAAAGTCTGAAATAAATAAAGCCAGACTGAAAATACACAGCAAGTCTTCAACGCTGCAGAGGTTAAAAATAGGCCTTAAACCCGCTAATGTCAGCACCAGCATAAAAGAAAGGACACCCTGACAGCTCTAATTATTACATTCTCTTGTTTTGCACTTCTGAAGAGCAGCAATTAAATCTCTGCTTGGGCTTATAAGGAAAAAGTAAAGTGCTCGGCACCTGCAAAACGGATTCTGTTCCATGGGAGGATTTCAGCTCCCCAAAGCACATTATCCAGGGCAGCCAGGAGAACAAAACCCACCCTCCCCTTCCCAGCAGCCGAGGATTTTGCAGCCGGTTCACAGGGAAGAATACCAATAACGGCAACCCCTCTGCCAGCCTTTGCTAGCCAGATTTATTTAAGAGAAAGCTCACCATTTCTGGACAAAATGGTCGCAGGCTACGTATGTGTGCAACGCCTGAAACTGCCATATGGTGATAAAAGTATTTTTATTCATAATCATTTTTATTGCAGTAGCCTCCGGGGACTTGAACTAGGTCACTTTCCCATCAAGGCTCACTACAAGCCGTTAAATAAGCGGTGCACGTAGGGTCCTTTAAGCATCTTTTATAAACGAGTGATGCTGTTCATTAAAAAGGTAAAAGAGAAACAAGCACCGCAGTTTATGAAACCTATTTTCTGCCACTTATAAATTCTTTCATGTTCAGTGCTCTGAGTTCAGGATTTGCAGCTGTTCCCTCAGCAGCATCGAGGGTCTCTCATTTATTCTGATTACCTGTCCTTGGGAAATCTGCTGGAACTGCCCATCTCACAGACCTCTGCTCCGTCGTCAAATCTGGCTGGAATTAGCCAGAAGGCTGGAAACATCCGTGACTCAGAGACAGAGGAGTCTAGCTGATAGCCATGCAAGCTGCAGCAGCTTCATTTCTTTAGGAAATTTAGCTAAAAAGCATATCACTGCTCAAGTATTCATATTCATGCTCAAGTCCAGGCTGGCACCAAGTAAAGATGGCTTAAAGGA
>VXBH01007714.1:37171-57213 GCA_013400035.1 Rynchops niger | reverse complement strand
AAAAAAAAAAGAAGTCACAAGGAGTCACTATTGAAAGCCCTTTCAGAAAGTTGCCCAGATAATTACCAAACCACCACAGAGCCCAAAGTCATCCCAACTGCATCAACATGGCAAGAGATGAGTCACCTCAGGAAATACCAGGAGATCCTCTGTCACCAGCCACAAAGGCAAGGCCAGTTTTTGCTCCAGACAGGAAGAAAAACACTGGATAATATGAAACGGACCACAACAGTCACTGGACACGAGGTAGCAGAACATTAAGATGGCCTGCAGAATTTGTTCCTATCACTGAAAAAGAAGTGGAGATGTTTTTCAACGTGCTGCTGTGTAGGAGAAGTGTCCTCCTTCCTTCCTCATCAGTGCTTCAGAGAGCACACAAAGAATGCTCCTCCAAGAGTAAATTATTTAGGCAGTCATCTCAGCAAGTTATTTCCGCTCATTTCCGAGGAACAATAAGGCTCAACCTGGGACCAGCAGCGATGAATTGGTGCCCAGAAAACACCTCCAGAAAATGAGCAGAGGACACACAACGCAGAAAGAACATCACGAAGCCACCACTAGCGCTGGAGGATGCAGCATACACACGGCATGGCTTAAACATGGGCTTACAGCTAGAGGAGTCCGGCTTGCCACCAAAACCCGCTCCTTCTTCATATTCTGTACAGCTTTCCTCCTAGAAGACAGCTGGGGTTTCTGCTTTCACGTGAATTACTCTAACGCTGTTGTGACAGTCCAGAGCAACCAGAGTACGCTGTAAGTCACGCGTCAGCATTTGTCTGCAACTTTTAAGAGGGAATAGGGCTGCGAAATCAGAGCACCGCAAAGCTCGCATCTGACAGCTGCAACTAGGGCAATTTCAGTTAGGGAAAGATAAAAATAAATAAAGGAAAAAAGAAAAAAAAAAAAAAGAAGAAACTATACAAGAGGAAAGGGAAGCAAGAAATGCAGCTACTACTTAAGACACAAGTTGGCTATTTGCATATTTTGATGCTCCCTTCAAACCAATATTGTTCCCCATGTGCCTGCTGACAGGTGCTAAAGAGCAGCCTAGAAGAGAGGCAAGAGAAGAGAGAAAATTCGAGGGTCAAAGCACAGCATTTGCTTGCCCAACTGCAGCCTTTTTAAAAGTTACAGAACCACACACCAGACTTGGCCAAAGCTCCCAGCGTTTATCGAGATGGTTTCAAGTCTCAAGCACGTGAACCCGCCATGGAAAAAGTCTCTGCTGCGACGGGACAGCCAAAGCAGGCAACAACCTGATACCCTGACCCCGATCCGCTCTCAATTCTGGGTGATGCAAAGACGCTCTGTTATTAATGACACTACAAGCAAATCAGATCTACCTAAGCCTTCTCCAAAACAGAGGCAGAGCCTCTCTGCTGCCACCAAACTCCCATGGGATTAAAATGTTAACCCAGCAGGGGAAAAAAAAAACCAAAAAAAAACCACACCCCAAAACATTAAATAAAAATATCTCAGAATTGTCCATAAATTCAGATCTGTAGCCATTTAATAAGGTTGTAATTCTTTTCAAGAAAGATTTTCTCAAGAACCGGTCTGAGCATTAAAAATAGATTCGGAGTCCACCTAGCTCCATTCCTTTATCCTTTTATCTTTCTCAGCGTTAAATCCTGAGTCCAGCTCAGGCAGTCACCGAGGCTGGCCCCCATCTGCCCAGCTGAAACAACCCCACCACAGAGACCCCTGTTCTTCAGGGTACCTGGCTGAGCATCCAAGAGGGACTCATTGCTGCTTCCTAGGAAGAGTATTTGAGAATTGACATTCTCGATACGTCCTTTCCGCTTTTATGTTCATTTCAAAGCCTTGCACATTCAGGAGTTAAAGAGCGGAAGCATTCCACATCCAGAAATATTCTTTTCTTCTTTTTCCCTTCCAAAAAAAAGGAATCCAGTTTCAAAGCTAGGGAGCCCTTGGTGTATGTAGATGGTTTGGAAGCAGGGCTGAAGCATGGTGGTCAACAAGCTCGTGCTGAGGAGTGTATTTTTAAAACCTGCTCTTTGCAAGGTTTTGGCAACATTTCCTTTTTCTTCTGGACCTTGTGACAATTATTTTTCTGTTTCTGCTCAAGACCAGCTCCTCACAATGCTATCAGGAGCTAACCCTGAAGACAACTTTTGGAAGCATCAATCATTGTCATGGGAGGACTGCTGTGTCCCAAGGGGAGAGGGAGAAGACCCTCCTTAGCGCGCAGTATAGCTCGCTGCCTGGACACAGAGTGATTAAAAAAAAAAAAAACCCACCAAACATCCCCAATTGTGTGTTAAAATTGCAGACACCCAGCAGCAGAAGCCCTTCCATGGTACATCCAGAAGTTCAGCTCTCGGCTGTTACTAGAAAGACAGTCACACTGGGCTGACTCCCTGACACTTGTCTGCTTCCAGGTACACTCAGTTGTCCTGCCAGGTCCACGATATCTAGAGTCAAGACCTCCTGTAACCAGCGACCAGATACATGTCAACATGTGGCAGAGCCATCAGCCCCGGGGATGGCCTGGGCAGCAGAGCTGAAGCTGCTAGCTGTAGGTCCTGTGCCAGAGAAACTTCCCGTTTGCCTTCCAGCAAGGTCCTTGTTAGCCCTAATGAAGACGTATATTGAAGACTATTCCGTTTTGATCACCTCATCTGCTACACTTACCAATCCCCGCTGTAGGACAGTCGGTGCCCGTCAGGGCTGAAAGGGAACGGCAGTCAAACATGACCTTGACTGGTCCGGGCGCTGGAGCACAGCAGCAGCCTCCGAGCCGCCCGCGCTTCTCCACCACCCACTTCCACGCTGGATTACGGCTCCCATTGATCCGCTTGGTTTTCCACTTCGATTTTGTTGGCGAAGCAGTGAAAGAGGTCATCCCTCTTCTGCGAGCGCTGAGGCAGCTGCCTACCTACCCAAGAGCGGAGCTTATCTCCTTGGAGCTCCTTGCTAGTAACCAAGAGAGCCGGACAGCAAAAATATCTTGGAAACATTAAAAAAAAAAGGAAGTGTGACAAACAGGACGTGTTCCTGGATACACAGAGCACCATCCCAATCTGTACTCACAAGGCTTTTAAAAAAAAAAAAAAAAAAAAAAAGGGTTGCCAGTATGTACTACAGACAGTATTTTATATTATCTCTACAGTACAGTCCACACCAGCATCCATCACTGAGATACCGATGACGTGCTGAAGGACAGACATTTATTGTCAGCAGGAGATACCCATCGCAGCTGAAGATTCTGTAATTACTGCTTCTTCGAGAAAATGAAAGATTTATTATTCACGCAATAGTCAATGAAGGTCTCTTCTGGAGTAGAATGGTGGCTTACATACAGGCCTTCGTTTGTATGTCACATTGTATTATGCAAGATTAAATAGTTTCATTTTTTCAAGCTGTGATTTTAGGTAACGCGTGGATTCTCCAGCAGTAATTAAAAGGACAGAGGCTACTTGTACTCTCTGCTGTGCCCTCCCCAGGCAGCCTGGTACAGGGCTACCAGTGGGGACTCTCTCCTCCTACCCAGTTAGTTTCTGGCATTATTTCTTTAAACTATGAAACCACAGGTAGAAAAGATTTATATTCTGTCATTGGATAAAGGTCTTCAGCTGAGATCAAAGCAGTTAGCTATAATTGCAGAGAGAAGGTTGGAAAACAAATCCTAATTTATCAGTGGGGATTTTTCATTCCCTTAAAGTATGTACCATCTACAGCAGGCAGAAGAGATAGGAAGGCAGGAAAAAAAAAAAAAAAATCATCAATCATTAGAGAAGCTGCCCTCATTCCCAGTTTTGCCATTAGCTACGACAGAAATCCTAACCATAACATAAAAATCGCAGTTCTGTGTGTTATTACATGTCTCCCTCAAAAAACATCTTTTAAATGAAGAATACCACATGCACGAAGCCATGGGAATCCCATCTCTGCAACGTTTCTGCCTTCTCTCCATCCTCTTCCTCCCAGCTTCTTGCTAAAGCTGAGAACAGATTGTTTAACTCCAGCAGAAACTTCAAGAGACATCATGGTACCAGAGAGAAGCAGAACACGGCAGACAAAGACCGCGAGGTCCAACGACTACAAACTGAAGATAGACAAAGTCTAATGGGAAATAAAACACATGATTTTTAAGGGAGAGTAATTAGGGATTACTCGGGGATTACCAGGAGGGATTGATGAAGGAGCGGTGGAACCATTGATGCCTGAAGGCTTTACACCAAAATTAAAAGTTTGATCTGAATAAGGCTTCCAACCTGCAGTTGTGTCCACGCTGCAGAAATTAACAGGTGGAGTCCATCATCTGCCAGATGACAAAGGAAGGTCTGACCGCCCCAAAATCCAGGATTTCACAAAACCAGAAAGCTATTTGAACAAGGAGGGAGCCCAGCTGCTGGAGAACCCTCACACCTTCATGTTTTTAAGCTCTGAGCTCCCCAGCCGCAGGATGGCAAACAAGTGCTACCCAGCGCAACCGCCCTTCCTTATGGCAGGGGAACATCTGGCCTACGCTTCCCTTTTATTCCTTTCCCATCAGAAAAACATCCTTACATCCTTTATTCCTTTCCCACCAGAAACACATCCTTACATCCTTTACGCAGTAACGTCAAAAGAAGCTGCTGTAAGCTGTAACCCAATAGTCAAACGAACTCATGGAGGTGCACCCCCTTGTTTACACTCCCAAATCCCAATTAGTGCATTTAATCCTCAGTTAGAAAGCCCAGGAGGCACACTGTCACCACACCAGCACTGGAGGCTGAGACCTACCTCACCTCATCTCCACCACAGCATCTCAGGGCTACAACATCCACCACGCCATTAAAGCCCTCCGTCATCATCATCCTCAAAATGTGGCAATGAATTCCAACCTTCTAAAAAAAGATAAAAATGATCAGCGTAACCAGACCCAAGCCCTACCAGATACCAAGTGCAGAGTTGTTGTCCTTGCTGCCCCTCATCCAGCACAGCCTGGGCCATTCAAACCCAACCCTCGTGTTCTCCAAGATGTATGGCACGTCATCTCAAACAATGACCGTGTCTCCCGAAGAATTAGTTACTGTGGTTTTCACTCCCCCTCTCAGCACATCCTGAAGGCACCCCTATTTAAGTACCTTCCACTGAAGAGCCTCACCAGACCTCCTGCCTTGGTCCGTGAGTGTTCCCACCCAGTCGCGCCTTACCCCATGGCAATAAGGACAGGGACCGGACCAGCTGGGCTGTTTGGGGAAGAATCGGACCAGTTCATCCCAAGTACAAGTGAAGTACTTGACCTGTAGTACACTAACAAAGCTCAGTAGTCATGGCTCTGGTGCATTGATGCTGAAAATCCTCTCCACTGCATCACCCCTTTTCCAGCCTGACTCCTGTCCCTCTCTTCTCCATGCACTGCTGTGGGAATGTGGTTTTGGAAATCCAGGGGTCAGTGCTGGATCATTTAGAAACGCCAGATCTAGATGTTTCCAGGATTTATTTGCCATTTTATGTACGTATCCTGCCAACTGGCCTCGTAGGAAGTCCTTCTGAATTCATCTAAGTGAGCTACAGTGACCCACTTAGGAGTCCCACAGTCACACTTGGACATGGTTGGCCCACCCACATTACGCACTGGCCTTGGTCTGCTCTGCTGTAAACCAGCTACGCTGACTTCCATTTAACATTACAAATAAAAGATAATTCCTCTGATCATGCACCTATGAAGCCAAGGACAGGGAGGTCACCCAAAACCCCCCAGCCACACAACTCCTGCACCAGCCAGGTTTGTCCCATCAACAGTACGGGGACAGTGACGGCATTCAATCCAAAACCCAGACAGATTGGTCTTAAAAGTCCCACATTTTAGCAAAATTACTACAGTGTTGCTCCTCACATTCCCAAATACTCAGCTATTCAGTGCCTGAAACCACCAACTCCCCCCCAAACCCACCCACTGAGATTTCCGGGAAGTGTCATGCTGCTGCTGCAGCCCCACACTGCCAAAACAAACGAACAGGGGATAAATTAGTGATAGCTTAATAGATGCAACCCAAAAATGAATTAAAAACTCCAGGTTAACTCCTGACATTACAACAGGCTGTTGCATTGGTGATAAAACCTTCACAAACATGGCAAAGTCCAACCTGCAGCTCTATAAAACAAGCATCTACAGTGATTTTAATTTGTGCTTCCTCCCTGATAATTCAAGTGAATCCTATAAATGAGGGGCAAGAAGAAAAATCTTCCTTTTGAAAAAACTAGGCACCCTCTGGACCTGTGAATGCCCCCTGCAGCCCACCTCAGTGCAGTCGCCCAGATCTTCTCAACATTCATGAGGCCCCACCTCGAGGGCTGCGTCCAGTTTTGGGCCCCTCACCAACAAAAAAGACACGGAGGTGCTGGAGCGGGTCCAGAGAAGGGCAACGGAGCTGGTGAGGGGTCTGGAGCACAAGTGCTGTGAGGAGCGGCTGAGGGAGCTGGGGGTGTCCAGCCTGGAGAAGAGGAGGCTGAGGGGAGACCTTCTCGCTCCCTACAGCTCCCTGAAAGAAGGGGGTAGACAAGGGGGGGTCGGTCTCTTCTCCCAGGTAACATGCGATAGGACAAGAGGGAATGGCCTTGAGTTGCCCCAGGGGAGGTTTAGACTGAATATTAGGAAAAATTTTTACGCTGGAAGGGTTATCAAGCATTGGAGCAGGCTGCCCAAGGGAAGTGGTTGAGGCACCATCCCTGGAGGTATTTAAAAGACGGGTAGACGTGGTGCTTAGAGATATAGTTTAGATTAGTGACGGTTTTTATCAGGTTGGACTAGAGGATCTGAAAGGTCCCTTCCAACCCAGGCCATTCTATGATTCTATGAACATTACAACACGATAAATAGGGTTGGAGACCCCAAACATCCGTGGTCCATGGATGGTTCCCTGGTTCAGCAGAGCTTCAGAGAAGGAGATGCTGGGTCATCCACCTGCCTGCAGACAGACACCACACCTACCACTTCAGCCCTTCAGGGAAGTTTTAAGAGGAATTTAGGTGTTGGACAAACTGTTGGGATCAGGCTGAATTCCCACTTGTGAATGTACCATGGGAGTTTGATCATCTTAAGCAGTTCTTCAGCACAGGAGAATAAATAAAGAATAAATAAACAGGGAAAGAGAAAGCACATCCATCATATACTTGACCACCCCGAAGACACAAGCTAAAAGGAAGGGAATAAAGAACAGTATTTTCCCCTTTTACCTCAGCCTAGCATTAAAAAGACAAGATACATTCCTAACTATAAGCCTCTATGAATGAAAAACTGGCAGAGTCAATAAAATGTGAAGTAAACCTAATTCATTTTTACTATATGACCTACTTTCGGCAGGTTTTGATTCACATGAGCGGCTAGAGCTTCAAGGTGGTGATTCGGCAAGGTCTGTTCATTAAAGTCATTCTTTCCTTTACGGCTTTCGGCTTCAAAGGATAAGAAAACACATTTCTGTCAGAGGCATTCTCCAAAAAAGTCCCCTCAGCACAAATCTCTCAGCAGCCAGGGGAAAAATGGATACGAATGTAGATGCTGCTTCAGAAAGGAAAGATGAAGTCTCCCAAGGATGATGTCTTCCCATCTCCCAAGAACAAAGGAGGAATTCGAAATAATCCGCTGGCTCTTAATTCTTGATCAGTCTCAACTAGCCCTGGAGCAGTAACTGGGACTGGATCTTAGATAAAATGGCGCAAAAAGTAATTTCCCATTTTGACTCGAGCATCCCTGCGCTGCAGCAGGGCCGACTGCAGGGTCTCCTCCTCCTCTGCCAAAGGAGAAGGCTTTCTTCTTTGTGGTGCATCTATACCTGCCCCTCCCTGGCTTATATATCCATGCAGTCTCATGGGAAAAAAAACATCATATCATTTTATCTCCTGACCACGTGAGGGCCAGTAAAACAAAAGGGAGCACAGTTAGCTTGGATCAGGCTCATAGGCAGAAACCACGTCCCCAATATTCACCCTTAGACACCCAAGCAGCCCTGTTTGATTTAAAAAGAACCATTCATATGCTCGGGCTGAGCATGTAAATAACTCCATTTAGGAACTGAAGGGATGAGACTGAGCCAGTCGTCGTTAAATAACCGTGGCGGTGATCTCCTTTCCTTACTGCAACACCAAGCAAAGCTGGGTGCCTCGCCTCTACACAGCCCAAAAATCGGTGAACCTGCGGGGAGCTCAAATGAACCAACAGAATTCCTTTGCTTTGCAAGCAGACACCTCATTCTGTTCAAAATAATACGTGTTTCGACTTTTTTCACAGGCCAACCCTGACATCAGGGTACCTATTCCCGAGTAGCATCCCTATTCCCTGCGCTGCCCGGGATCCCACGGGGAAGAGAAGGATGGATGAACACATGGATTCCTCGGCTGAAGTTTGCACTGGCTGCCCATGTCCCAGCTTCAAAAAATTACACAAAATTAGCAAGAACCAGTATTTTGACAAAGGCTGTGAACGCGGCTCTGCAGCCGAGGCTGGAGCGAGCCACCACTCCCCAAAGTGACCGAGATGGGTTACAGGCCCTTCAGAAGAATCTGCCAGAATAATAGTAATTATAAAATAAAGGGTTCACCTCCGCAGCCGCTGGCAATTAGCTCCTCCCGCAAAGGGCGCTCCCGCGTTCCTGGAGGAGCAGAGATGCTTAACCTCAGGCCAGGAACAGGCGTTAGGCGGAGAAAGGGGAACCATGGAAAACCTCCCATGAGCTGTCTCCACATGGAGAGAGGAGAGCGAGCTGGAAAAGCAGCAGCTCCCGCTGCAGAGAGACGTTAAAAACAAAGCACAACCCCAGAACGGGAAGCAAAGCTCCAAAATAGTGCATATTTCCCTGACGAGTATTGCATTATATACACATCTGGGGACAAGGAAAAAAAAAGAAAACTGGGGAAAGAAAGAAAACAAGAAAAAGAAGTTAAGTTTTTGTACCAGGAAGCCATCGTTTGAATATTTTGGGTTAGAAGAGTTTCCCTCCCCCGTCACCAAAACAAAGGATCTGGGAGAAAATGTCCTTCCTGCAAGAAGGGGGAAAATATCTGGGTTGAGCCTAGAGAATGAAAAAAAAAAACAAAAAAAAAAAAACAACTAAATAAAAAAACTGCATAAAGCATCATGCGAGCTTTTAGGCAGAGCTGAGACTGACCTCTAAGCCTGGCCTGGCTAACCCCAGCCTTCTCCTAAGGGAGATTAAATAAAAATAAAGAAATCATGCCCTGTGCCTTGGTGTTCTGAGGGACACAAATACCTGCCTGGCAACAGCCCTGCCTTGCCAACAGTCAGTACATTTAAGACTTAACTTCCTTCTGTCACCTCGAAGCAAAATACGCAGCTATACAAATGACTGTTTTTCATATTTTTGAATGCAATTGGGGGATTATTCAAAAAGAAGTTGCTGTCGGCCTCCTAGGAGACATGAAAAGGTCACGGAGCAGGCTGCAGAATATTTTCCCAGCCTTCCTCAAAAAAAAAAAAAAAAAAATTTAAAACACACTGATAANAAAATATTTAAACCTACGTGATATCTCTATTTTAAGGCCTTCTTCGGGATCTTTTCCCAAAAGCTCCAAAAAACCCCAATCAATTAAAACGAAAGTGCTTCCCAAGAGGAGGACACGTAAGGACAGCAAGCGTCGGCAAGCAAATAAGATTTCGGTACTTCTATGAACTCTGGCAGCAAAGAGAGGGGCAGATGGAAGGAGCAGGGGAGGGAGCTCAGCTTCTCGTGGGCATGGACCCAGCGGGAGGGGACCAGAGTCGCCCAGCACCGGGCATCGCCCTCCGGCGCCGCAATTACCATTCCTCGATCTCACCGCTCCCCGAAGGGCAGCCTCGGGGGGGAGGCAGGGGCTGAGCCGGGCATCCCGGCAGGAGACAGAGGGGGCTGGAAACGAGAACGGAGGAGGGATGGAGGGGACGGGATGAAGCTGGCAAGGCGGCCAGCGGAGATGCTGCAGCATCGCATTGGCTTGGCTCAGCACGCGTCGGGAGTGGAGCTGCCTGTGAGTCACAGCTCTGCACCACTCGCTGCCCTCCCCTTCCAACAGGCTTCAGCAGTATTTTTTTAATATTATTATTCCTCTCTCCATTCTTTGTTGTGTTTCCCCCCACCCTCCTTTTTTTTGACTTGCTGGCTGTTTCGCTGCTAGCCAAAATACCTCCTGCCGAAGGGAGGGAGGTGCGGAGAGCCTGCCAGCCCCAGCCGGGAAGCAGGTGGGATGTGGACTTTTATTTTCCACTCATTCAATCACAGCAACTCCTTGAAGGAGATTTGCTAGTTCTCTTAAAGCTGCAATAACAAAGCAGGTTTTTCAGCGTTCGATTCATGACCCTGACTCAGGCTCTAAAAGCCTCTAATTCTTCCATTAGCTCCCGGCTAACGAGATGTCTCCAATCTTGCCACTGGGTTCCTTTGTGCAGGGACTCAAGTGACCTCTGTCACAGGTCAAAGGCATTCTTTTTCTTCTCCTTTCACCTTAATTATTACAGATTTTTTTTTTTTTTTTTTAAATACTAAACCAAATTCGTAGAGCCAGAAAACCTAAGTGCCTCCGCTGTGGCACACCTATGGCAACATGCCGACCCAGAAGTTGATGGGAAGAGGTTCAAAGTCTTGTTCTCCAGGTACCGTAGCCCAGTGCAAATCTTTCTGCTATCAGACCATTTCTCAGGACAACGTTTGATGAAAATGCAAGCTGGGAAACGCGCTCCAGTAAGGACATGGTGGACCAAGTGACAGCTAACATGGCCATTGGTGCTGCGGCTGGATCCACAAACGTGCCAGGGTTTGAAAGGGTAAAGTTGTGTACATCATCCATGTTCAGTGTTTGCATAGGACCCACCATGTCCCAGCTTATGGAAAGAGCTCATGGATGGGTACCACAGTAAGCGTTCGTTGTGAACGCACTATAGAAAGCGGTATCTGAAGGTACTTAAAAAGAGCTGATGCCACCCATCTTTGAACATCTGATGGGCACAGCCTAGGCAGACGCACACAAATGCTTTAGGTCTTACCACCAGCTGACATGTAGCATCGAAAGCCAACTGAGCAATTGAGTCTTGTCTCCCCATCTCAGCTGCTGGCAGAGGGGTTGATGAGTTACCTTCAGAAAAAAGAGGCTTGTCCCATTCCGACAGCCTGTACAGGCCGCAGACACAGAGACGAAGGTGCCACCAGGAGAGCAGAGTCAGGCCAGGCTCTGCAGAAAGAGGTTTGCTGCTCGGACTGGCAGCTACAGTTCCCATGGTTAAGCTTTCATCCAGAAGTCAACGCTACCCACATACAAAGTGAGCTAAATCACTTTTAAACAGTGAACCCAGTAGCACTAGTCCCCTTCCTCTTTAGAAAAATGCTGCTCTTCACAGATGCCTTCTGCTTGTTGAGATCTAAGACACGTTTGCATCCGCCGTAAGAGACCACAGCCGGTGCCAGGCCCTGCGAATGCACAGATTGTGTGTGACACCACCAGAAACCATCCTGGGTCCAGGTAACCTGTGTCCACAGCTGCCCTCTCCCCCAGCTCCCTTTTAGCAATTCCTCAAAGTATCCGCCGAATCTGTGAAGTGTGATCTCGTTCCTACGTCCAGCCAGTCAAAATACAATTCGTTGGCATCAATTCTGCACTCAACTGGACTTTCTAATCCACTGCTGAAGACAGACCAACACCTCTGTAGGATCTCAAGCCCTGCAGGGACCACAGCCAAACCTGCAGCTACCAAAAGGACCTCCTTCTTTGCGCTACCTGCACCAGCAAAGGTTCTTTAGAGGCTGGAGCACCTGGTAAGCTCATTGCCTCCAGCTAACAGCCTACTCCATACTGAGTGTTGAAGAGAAGATGTGCTGAGACCCATTTTTTTTTTCAGCAGCAGCTCCCCCTCAATAATGACCCTCCTTCCTCGAGGACTCAGGGCCAAGCAGACCTTGGGAGAGGAGGAGGCCGTGCGACATAAGATGGGTTGTGCACATACAGGACACATCTCAGGTGAGCGGAGTAATCTGGATACTTTAGCAAATGAGTTGGTGCCTACCCAAACATATCATGACAACCCTCACACCTCTTAACCTACTTGCTAAATACAGTGCTTTCTGCTTCAGTTGCACCTTTGCTTTTTGCCCCCCTGAATGAATCGCTTTTCTTTCACAGTTATTTCCCGTACTTTCATTCCTTTTGCTAAAATCGGCAGTATATCTTGTGGTAGCCCCTAACGGTGGGCATCAATAAAACACGACCAGCCTTCCAAGTCTTTTGTTTCCCAGTCAGACACATATGTGCTTTCTCCCTTTCAGTACTATTTTCCTCTCCGCTCCAGCTCAGCTGGGGGACTTCTGCATCACCGCTGCCGGGCTGACATCATTTAGATGGATGTTGAGGGACCAGTCCCTCCCGAGAGCTGCCTTAGTCCTCCATCATTCAGAGGTGCTCATCTATTACAAACATTTCCCTTCACATTTTCCCTCGCTGCTCTAGCAAAATATTAACATCCTTATCAGATGCATTATACTTGCTACATGTTTTAAGGTTCCTCTGCTCCACACCATTGTATTAGAAGCCTTTGCACCCATTAAGGCCTGAAAGAATGAGCGGCGATGGCCTTTTGTAGGTTAAACCACAAGAGATCAAGAGAGTGCAAGACATTCTGTCAATTCAAATTACTCATTTTACAGTATAATAGTATGAATATTAATATTGTCCATTGAAAAAGTGTGTTAATTAGGATGGTGGCAGTTTTCTGGACCACTGCCACCCAAAGCAAGCACTCAGTACGTGACTATTCAAGCAGAGGTCCCGAATCGCTGTTAACGACAGCAGCATGCTCAGTTCCATTGCAAGAGCCAAATAACCAAAATAATTAACGAGGGAACAACCTACAGAGTGTTAACGTTACTTATTTTTCCTCTACTAATTTCAGTTATTCCCTTTCCTAGAAAAACAGTATTTAACCAGACCACAAATAATTTGCATAGCGCACATGTGAGAGCTGCCGGGAGGTTTAAGCAAACAGAACAAACGCCTCATTAATAACTGAGCGCCAAGAAATGCAGGAGGAATTTTGTACCAGACTACCGAAAACCATAGTTGCTTATTCTTCCAATGCTTGCCTTAGAGTACACACTACATTCCTTTGATAAGGCCAGTTTGGGCAGATGAGAAACTGGAGAAGGCGAGGTCCACGTATGGACAAGGAGGACATGCACCTGGGAGGTCGTTATAGCTCATACACAATGTTCTTATGGAGGTAAAGCTTCCACAAGCTCGGGATGAGGCCTGGTCACCAACACATTAATAGCACACAGACGGTCTTTAACAGATACGATAGTCCCCCTTTCCAGTTTCTGTGTCTATTTTTATCCAGCAGCACGGGTGTGCAATCTCCACTGTAGTCTGCTGATCTCAAGGTTAATCTTCATTTTCTGCTAGCAAAATGAAAGGTCAGCTGTGGACCAGACACCAGTAAAGTCTCCCAGATGCTCAGGTATTTACGGGCCTGACATACTGGGTGTCAGCAAGCATCTGGCCACAGAAGCAGCAAGCCGACGTGCGGTCCTGGGTACCGCTGACCCCAGGACACCTCCACCGGTTCCCAAAAATGACCTTGAGATTTGCAAATATATTTTTCTTCCACTATGGAATGAACGCCAAACCTTTCAGAAGTTTTTGCAAGAATGAGATTTGCATGGAAGGGTCCGATTTGAATGAAAAACCCGCAAGTTTTGTTTGGCTGTGCTGTTTTCCCAAGGTGGAGGAAAAGCACATTAGACCCCTTGGACCTTTGCTCGCTCTGCTTCAGTGAGGCTGTTTCCTTTGGGATCACTCTAAGTTGGGAACACGAATTCAAGCCTCCCACCTGTGAAGCCACCGCCATGCTGATAAAGGGTCGAGTCCTTCTCCTCCGAGAGGCTGTAGCCAAACGCTATTTTCACAAAGTGGGTTTCTCAGCATGGTGGGACTGCCAACATTGGCAGCAACGCTCTCTTCAACATATTAAGAAATGCTCGTTTTGGCTCATATCCACCAGTCAAGAGATCCAGTTTCTCTTGCAGGACCTTCAGCAAAGCTTCCCGGCCCCATTTACCAAAGCAGAAACTTGAAAACGTCTGCCAAGACATGAAGACTTCATTTTCAGAAGCTCTCGGCGCCCTGACCCGCAGGATATGTCAGCAAAAGAAAGAGGTCTACCAGCATCGCTGAAGGTCAGGTCCCTTTTTTGCCTCCGTATAAACTAGGGCATCTAAAATTAGAGCCTTCCGCAAGCGTAGATGACCAGGGCCTCTGGTTTTTGGATTCCCAGCCAGTCACACAAGAGATTTTGCATGGGCATGTACACACGCCGGCATGGGGTGAGAGAGAGGTTCAAACACAAGCAGTTTGGAGCCGTTGAAGACCAACAGCTGGAAACAGCTGCAGAAAACTCCGATAATTCCCCAGGTTACTGAGCACTTTTGCTGCTTTAATCCCTCCCTGGCCAGAGCTACCGCCTGTCACCCACCAAAAGATAATCCTCTTTTTTCTGATTTCACCTCTATGTCCTCTTTCCGCATCATCCCACCCCCCACCCCCCCTTACGAGTGCAAAGCACCTTTAATCTTAATTTCAGATGTACTGTTCATGATGTTGCAGATGTGTTATCTGCAGCTGACAGTATTCACCACCTATTTCTCCTGAAAGGACACCGCTTGACCTTGTAACAGCTTCCATGCCTCCAGCTTCACAGGCTGAGCCATTCTATTTGAATGGATCACAAGTAATCACTTTTCTGTATCCATTATTAGCAGTGAACCAGCTACCCAGAGAGCTCCTGCTTTAGTGGTTTGGGGTTTTTTTTCCCCTCCAAATGCAGCATTTTTCCCAGGCAGAGACATATTATGGCAATTCAGACACTGACAACTGTGTAAATCACGCCCAGGCAGAAGTTATTGATGACCTCATTCCAGTAAAGTATGAGATGATCAGACTGCCCCACGGTGTTTCGATCATCTCAGAACCCTGAAATTGAACATCGCAGGCCCCATTTTGCTTGGAAATCTAACAAAAGGCATTAACTGTGACAAAAGGCACTTAGAGCATTTCTCTTAAATTATCTCATTTCACACCAGCAGTAACAAATACTCATTTTCCTTTATTAATACACTCCCCTTGCCCATAACTGTTCTCATTTTTCTAATTTTGAATTAAAATGCTTTCAAGTTTTCAATCCCTTCTGCTAGAAATCTTTTCTTCAGCTTTTATTAGTTCTCGTACACAGCCTAATTTTAACAGCACAAACGGTGCATCCAACACAACCACCTTTCCAGCAGACCTGTCTCCCGGGAGCTGACGTGATTAATCTCTCCTATGCAAGACAAATCACGTTCTCCAGCCCCAGCTCCTCCACGCTGCCGGCGTGCTTAGACCGCTATTCTCACATCATCTATTAAATTATGCAATTAGCTTATTTCTTCTCAAGCGCCTTCCCAAATAGGTTGTGAATGGTCACCAATAAGGGAACAAAAAAAAAAAAAAAAACCAAAACAAAACAACAAACCAACCACCAAACCAACCCCAAAACAATGCTTGGAGTGCATGCTTGAGCTTTCAAGAGCATTTGCTCTTGCCCATCATTAGACTTCTCCCTGCAATAACTCATCCCCGAGCTCACACAACCCAAGCAACAGGAACAGGGCTGAAGGCATTAATCACGAGAGGTTAAAGCGCTACTGTAGATACCCTGGGAGCCACATGCCCTCCCCAGGGCAGAAGCCCTCCCAGCCCAGCTGGGGCTTGTGGACCCTCCCCAGGGACACGTCCCGCTGCCGGAGGCTCAGCCAGCGCGAGGGATGGGATTCACAGGCTGTCGCGTCCCGTCCTCCCCTGTACTGAAATCCAACTGGTGACATGTTGAGTTCTCGCTAAACACAACCCCCAGCACCATATCACAGGTTTAGAGGGTTTTCTAGAAGAAAGGCGACAGGTTTGGAAAAAGGCGGCTTGTCTTCGTCACGTGGGCTAGCCCAAAACTGTGCTCTTACCCTCAGCCCTTTGGCTAATCCACTTCCCTTGCTACATCACCTTAGAATCACAGAATGGTTCGGGTTGGAAGGGACCTTAAAGCCCACCCAGTGCCACCCCCTGCCCTGGGCAGGGACACCTCCCACCAGATCAGGTTGCTCCAAGCCCCGTCCAACCTGGCCTTGAACCCCTCCAGGGATGGGGCAGCCACAGCTTCTCTGGGCAACCTGGGCCAGGGGCTCACCACCCTCACAGCAAAGAATTTCTTCCTAATATCTCATCTAAACCTCCCCTCTTTCAGTTTAAAACCATTCCCCCTCGTCCTGTGGCTCCCCTCCCTGATCCAGAGTCCCCCCCCATCTCTCCTGGAGCCCCTGTAGGGACTGGAAGGGGCTCTAAGGTCTCCCTGGAGCCTTCTGGCTGCTGGGACCTTGTTGGCTGCTGGCACCGCTCAGCATGCAAGGCTGTGTCTGCTGCAGAGCAGCATGGAAAAGGCACTAATTTTCCTTGACCGTGCCAAATTTCATCTAATACCATCAGATGCAAAAACAAAAAAAAAAAAAAAACCAAACAAAAATAAAAAAAACCCAAAACCAAACAACCAAAAACTCCAAGTTAGCCATAGCGGAGGAAAAGGCTGCAAAGCTGCAGGTGCAGCCCTAGCTGTACCCTGGATCCCTGCACAACCCCCGTGCCAGCCCAGCAGCACGCCTGCAAATCCATTTACAGTCCCGGGAGGAACAGCTCGCCCCCCTCCATGCTTATTCTTAAAGGCTAGACAGAGACAGAGCTCGAATCCAACTGTCCCCATGCGGGTTGAACCCCAGTGGTCACTGCTGGGGGGGGCCATGCCCTGGACGATCCCCTGGCCAAGCAGCTTCTCTGTGGTACCCACCACCCCCCTGCATCCCCAACTCCATGGATACTAAAGGCAGAGTCCCCCAAACCACGCCACAACTGCAACAGCTCTGCTATCCCAATGGATACCGTTGTTTGTCAATTAAAAAAAAAAAAAGTTTAAAAAAATCTATAAAGATATATAAAAAATACTGGAGGACCGCTTTCAGTAGACCTTCAAGGGACCAGCTCATTGCTTGGCTGCTGTAGGATTTTAAGTAGATCCTAAGCATCTTCTGTGCAACCCGGAGGATTCACCCTTCAGCACCAGGGATCAAGGCTTTGGTTTTCCGCATTCTGGGCGGCTTCATGACTATAGCAAACGTTACTCCTGCAAAGTCCAAAAGTGCAATTTTACGTTGGGTTTCACTAGCCTGCTCCTCCGACACAAGATTTCCATTTTCTTTCGCAAGCCACCCCTCGCATTAACCCTGTTGGCATTCGGATACACAATTCGCAATTCATCTGGAACAGGCTATTTACAGAAATTCTGCTGAATTGGCTGCTTTTCTATTAGTTATGTACAGGAGAAAAAGCTTTGGCCTCAATCCTGGACCTGCAGAATTAAAGTGTGAAAAAGAAAAATCTCTGAAGCGCAGGAACACGAAGGTATTTCCACTGTGCAACCAGCAGCGCTGCCCACTTTGGCTATAACCATAATTGCTCTAACGAAACAAGAGACTAATGGCAAGTCCAGTGGTATTTACAATTTTTCCTCAGCCCTGATCGCTGCTTACATGCGAATTTCTACTTCCATAAAATATAAAGATGCGTTTCCAGCCTTTCATGTTATCCGTAAGAAGCTTCAAGCTCTAAAGAGGTTTTTATGTACCAGGCTGGGAGGGGGGAGGTCAGCTGGAGACTTTGGAATGCTCAAGTTAGATACTTAATGAGGCATCATATTCGCAACTAATGGTTTTGCTCAGGGACAAATTGCAACACCAAGGAATGTATTAGCATAAAGACTTATCAACTGCAAGATGTGCCGGAGCAGAAACATCCCATCTTTTCAAAAGGGGATGCAGAGCAAGAAAAAAAAAAAACCAAAAAACAACAAAAAACACACACACAAAAAGAATAAGCTGGAAGCATGAAATGGCTCCATCTGCATCATAGGGCTGCCCCCAGAGACCCTGGCAGAAGAGATCACGGTCTCTCCCCAGCACATCCCCTCCGCTCGCTGGACCTCAGTACTGGCACCAGCAGTGTGCCGGAGCCTGGGAATGCCAGTGCCGGAGCCCAGGAATGCCACGCTGTGCTGCTGATTCCTACAGATGCCCACCAGCTGCTCAGCACTTGGAAGACCACAGCACAGATGAAGGCTCAACTCCTCACTACAAGCAGTAGAGATGTTTTCTGTGTCATACAGAACCTAGTAGGACTGAACGTGGACGTACAGGTGTCGGCAAATGTGGGCAGAGACCTGAGCGATTAATGAGAAATGGGACTGCTACCACCAACGTCCCACCAGAGTGACTCGCTTTTCTTTCTGCTTCTTGGTGAGAAGCAAACCAGCTTAATTCCCGGCAGAAATAAGTGCAGTACTGCTCCCCGCCGCCATGCCTCAGTCCTGGCTCTGCGGGGACACATCTGTCGTGTGGAGTTTAAAAGAAAAAAAAAAAAACGACAAAAAAAAACCTGCTTAAATTTGTTTTCTTTGTCACTGAGGTTCACATGTTCAATCCCTCCTCAGCAAGTCACCTATAAATTATTTTTTCTAAATGCAAACCAGCACAGCCGCACAAGACGCTGACCCACCTGCAGGCACACAGCCCCGCCAGCCCAGCGACCTGGCTGTTCCACCCTCACTGGGAAAACCACGGATAAATGGACAGGGAGAAGGCGAGACCTCGGAACAAGCTCCAAGCTTTCCTTTCCAACCCTCCATCCGGCACGCCGACCGCTACTTACCATTACAGCAGGGTTTCTGGAGGAGGAGCTGGGATGAGGGCCCAGCAGCAGAAGCTCCCATCCCAGCCCATGCCCTCGGGGTCCCACCGGGAATCTCTGCAGACACCCCAGGGCTGTTTGCCCACATGGAGGAACCACCCTGAAGTTCACGCACCAGCAGTTATTTCAAGGAAAACACAACGCCACCCTGCGAGGAACCAATCACACCTTTTAACTAATGAGGAGGCAGCCATGAGTTTTTTAATGCAGCCATTTCACTGCATAAGCCTGATCTCATTCCATCTAGATACCATGCAACATAAAATACATTTCTTCACACTGACCCTGTTAATAACTATTTCTCGAGGGAGTAGAACTGTAACGAGCTAACACTATTTGTTTATTTGGAACTCAATAGCTAGACTTACTGAAAAAAATATCCCCGCCCAGCACCAGCTGGAAATAAAAAAATAAAAAAAATAAAAAAAACCAACATCAAGCTAAGGCAACATCCACCAAAATGCGATCAGACAGGAGCGCGGTGCATCGCCCGTCCCCTGCAGCCGAGGTGAAGCATCACCTCCAGCGCGAGAAGCGTGTCACGCTAATGGGTCTTGCCCAGATAAAGACGCTTCATCTTTAATGCCCGTGGAGAGATAACAAAGCCAGCAGAACTTCCAGGCTGGGCTTGCGGGAAGCTTTTTAAAATTAACTATGGATATCTGAAATCCAATTCTGTCCTTTATGCAGCTCTCCCCCCTCCACGGCTCCCATTTTTAAACACATCGGGGGCTGTATTATTTCCCTTGTCCCTCTTTGCTCCCTGCACACCCAGGTCACTTCAAGTCTCATTTGCTATCGGGTTTAGCTTTACAGTGGATTAAAAAAAAAAAAACAGAGACCCACAGAAGGCTATTAGTTTTGGAAACTCGCTGCCACAGGTTGCAAGCACCCCTATAAAACAGTAGGAACAGGGGCAGAGCAGCATCCCTCCCACTCCAGGGTGCTCCTGCTCCTGAGGCCCTTAGTGAAACCTCCCCAGGCACCCAGCTGATGCAAGCCAACAACTCAGGAGGTTCCTACAGTCCCCGAGTCCAACTGCTGCACTCAAGCGGAGATTCACAGCAAGAGAAAGCCCACCAGCCCCAACCCACCGCCCGGATTTCTCATCCTCTTGAAGACCTGCAGGCCACAGTGGAGTCTCCTGGATGACTTCATGTCACCTCTGATGGGAAAATTGAGGTGACGCATGAAAAGGAGCATGTACCAACATTTCTTCTTTAAAAGTACTGCCCTAC
>VXBH01007714.1:2023-27142 GCA_013400035.1 Rynchops niger | reverse complement strand
AGAAGCTATTTATTTTTTAGTGACTGTTTCAGAACTAACACGAATTGCTTATTATAAGAGCTCTGTGTGCCACATGGCACTCGCACAGAAGGCCAAAAAGCCAGAGTTCAACAAGGCTTCTTGTCAGGCCTGGAACAGGTCCAACCTAGCCACAAGACGATGTGCTGGGATGCTCCATGTTCAACACACGGCCAAGGCGAACGAGATCACTTCAGATTAAGCCCTTACCTTATAGACCTGCCCGTAGGTACCATTGCCAACAAGCTCCACCAGTTCAAAGATTCCCGCAGGATCCTAGGAGAAAAGGAAGAAAACAAATACAGTAATTATATTTAATAAATAATACTTACAGATTTCTGCAAGAATAAACGTTCAACAAAGAGAGCGCAACATTTCACTGACAAACATTTTGAGCGTTTTAGGCTTTTCGGGCCACCCAGGGATTAGCATCACAGTGACGATGAGCAGAAGCTCTGCCCAGTGCTGCCCACCTCCAGCATCTGGACTGGGAGGTACCAGCCTGGAGCTCATGAGCAAGCACTGATCTATCTGACAGTCATCTGCTGGAAACGCGAATGCTCAGTGTACGTTTTAAATGCAATAGCAATTATTTCCTATTAAAACTTTGGTTTTCTGATGCGTCAGCTTTGGAATAAAACAAGGTAACCAGTGGGATGTCACTTTCAGGCTCAAGACAGGGTTTTCCAGGTCTGTTCCTGAGGTCAGAAGCTTTAGCATTACTTGGCCTAAGTGTCGTTATTGGTTTGGTACGTCCTGGCCATCGATGTTCCTGGTTTGTCAGCTGAGATGAGCAGATCTAGGGTAGTGCTACAATCAATCGTAGAGTCACCTAGGTTGGAAGGGACCTTTAAGATCGAGTCCAACCATCAACCTAACTCTGACAAATCCACCACTGAACCATGTCCCTCAGCATCATGTCTACCCGACTTTTAAATACCTCCAGGGATGGTGATTCCACCACTTCCCTGGGCAGCCTGTTCCAACGCTTGATAACCCTTTCAGTGAACAATTTTTTCCTAATATCCAGTCTAAACCTCCCCTGGTGCAACTTGAGGCTGTTTTCTCTTGTCCTATCACCTGTTCCTTGGGAGAAGAGACCGACTTCCCCCCTCGTTCCACCCTCCTTTCAGGGAGCTGTGGAGAGCGAGAAGGTCTCCCCTCAGCCCCCTTTTCTCCAGGCTGAACACCCCCAGCTCCCTCAGCCGCTCCTCACAGGACTTGTGCTCCAGACCCCTCACCATCCCCGTTGCCCTTCTCTGGACACGCTCCAGCACCTCCATGTCTTTCTTGTCGCGAGGGGCCAATGATTTGAAAGGTGGCACCCAAGCACCAAAACCTGTCCCCAGGCCCCCTCCTGCCCCGCTAGTGGAAGAGCAGTCGCAGAAAACCGTGCGGAAGCTGCCGGCACAGTTGAGAGATGATAGAAGCCGAGAGGTACGAGGGAGGGTGGGGAAAGAATAAACCGGCGCTGCTATTTTCTCCTCTTGGTGGGTTTTCCCCTTCCAGAAGCTTTATTTATACTTTTCCACTCCTCCTCCTTCTCCCGTACTCATCACTCCAGTTTCGGATAGGCGATCCCCCTGGATGCTGGTGGATGCAAAGGCATCCCAGCATCCCTGTGACTACCCAGCCCATCCACCCATGACATGGGTGACTCTAGCACCCACAGCACCAACCACCCTCTCTGCTGGGTTTTGAGAGACTTTAGGTACCAAACAACTCAGCATCCCAGTGAGCAGAGGGCTGCCAGCTGCCATTCAAGAGGATGCAGATGGGTCCGTTAATGGCTCTAACAGGGAAAGGCAGATCAGCCAGCAGTATTCCTTGGGAGACAGGAGAGGGACACCCACCACCGCGCCACGGACACAGAGGTTTCATTCACTACAAAGCCTGCATTGGTTCAAGACGACTTCTGGGTCCAAAAGTCAAACACTGGGTCTTTGTGAGCAGTTGAGAAGCACAGTTCAACATATTAATAACACCGCAAGTCCATTAATCCAAGCCTTGACTTGACTGAGGCACCTTTCCACTCAGCCCAGAACGTGCACTGCCGCGTACCTGCTGGGGCTCGGCACATCTCTGTGCCAGGGTCACTGCAACCCTCTCATCACCCCATACATCTAGAAATGCCACATCCTGCTTCTGCCTGTTTCTCCATCTTGGGCACGTGGGAAGCCACCAGGGAGCCCAAGCTCAGCCTTTGGTGGTACCATCTGCAGCCAAGGGCGGGGAAGCCGCTCTGAAGAAGGCTTGGAGACCACCGAGGACAGTTCTGCCCTGTTGCAAATATACCCCAACAAACATTCAGCGGATGAAGCTGCGGCACAATAGGTCTCTATCACACAGCATCTCAGCCAGGTGTGGACATCCCATGGTTTTACTGCCTTGGTACCAGGCAGGGAAACGCCACAAACAGATGGGAAAGGGAACTGGCAGTGCACTGGGTTTCCATAACCTGGGTGAGAAAGGATGGGGAGGAAATGTGGCAGCAGCTGCTGTTTATTTTTTGATTTTCTTTCCTAAGGGTTGTTCTCTGCAGTGCTGAAACAACCCTGAAAGAGGCTTTTCCGGTGCTACAAGTATATCTGTTTTTGAATATTCACTAGGAGATTAAGGGAGAAGAAAGCTGTGCCCAGGGCAGATGATCAGGAGGTTCAGAGAAACATCCAGGGAAGCAGCTGGCCATTTCTGATAAAGCAAGCTGCTCCTCACAGTATGTTTTCCAGCCTCTTTACACAAATCCTCAAACCAAAGCATACCCCTTCCCACCATCCCAGGTCACTTCTTACTCCTCTAACGACTGTTAGTGTTCCGCCAGGTTTATCCGAGTCCATCCATCGCTTGGTTGCAGACCCACCAGCCCCATGCCTGCCGAGGTTGCCACCACCCCACTTTGGCCAGGGCAGTTTTACGCTAGCCAGGGACAGCTTGTGCACCAGGAGGGCTTTCCCCCGCCGTTCCCACCATCCACAGCTCCAGCTCCCACCCGCCGAGCAATTTCTCTGCTGCACGTCTCTCTCCTCCATCCCTCTCCGCGTTTTTCCAGAAGCATTGCCAAGGTAACCAGGCATCTCTGGCGGCGCGGAGCTGAGCGACACTTCTCTCCCCTGACTGCGGGCACAAGACATCCCATCTCAGCACAGCCATGGCAACACGCCGGGAATGCCGGCAGTGAGCTGGATCTTTCCTCCCGGCCACCCTGCCCTCCTCGGTCCATGCAGCGGGCAGTCAGAGGGACAACGCTTCTCCCCAACAGCCGCTCTTGGTGCCCAGGAGTGATGTGTTGTCAGTGGCCTTTCAAGACAATATACAGCAGAGGATGGAGTGGGCAGGCGGGGAAAAAAATCCCTCTTTCCACTCCTGGGCTGGATCCTAGGTGGAGATGAGCTTTGCATCTTAATGACGCTGGGGAATAGGTTGTCCCTGGTACTGGGGGGGATACCCTGCACCTTGCAAAGTCCCAGCCGAGATGCTTCAGGAGGTACCAGAGAGCAGCAAGGGCAGGGAGGGCAGGCTGGAGCGGGCAGCGAGGGAGGAAGATAGGGATGCACGCTTCACAGGGGCTTTTACTTCAGCCAGGGGAAAAGCAATCCCGCCTGCAGAGCTCCGGCGGGGACCAATCCAGACCGAGCAGGGAGTAATCCCGGACCAAATATAGCCCGCGCTGCAGAGCGGGGCTCCCAGCAGCCAGCCGGGTTGCGCTTGGCTGCGGCTGCCCTCGGAGCCCATTAGACACAGCTGCTTCCAGCAGGCGCCTTCCACCTCCTCCCCATGTCCTCTCCCCACGGAAGAGGGANAGAAAAAAAAAAAAATATATAAAATGAGGTGATCTGTTAGTTTAGGAAAAGAAGGCGCACTGTTTAAAATGGGGGGGGGGGGAAGGAAAAACCAGTGTTTAAGACAAACCCACAAATAATTTTCAGCTCTACAGCAGCTTCAGGCAGAAAAGGGTTTGCATGGTTGTCGTAGCATCGGGGCTCGGATGAGAGCCCTTGTACCAAGGCAGTGTCCCTCCCCTCCCTCCCCCCCCAGTAAGCTTTCTGGGGTGATGCAGGCTCAGTGCCCCTCTCCCAGAAGAGCCCAGCTGCAGCTTCCTCCATACCAAGGTGCCACCAGCCCCGGCGCGGCCGCTCGCCCACCACGGCACACAAAGCCTCGTTGAGAAGGACGAGTTCTCAGAATTTGTGCCAGAAGACACAGGAGCAAACTCAGGCTTCGCAAAGCACCGGAACACTCAACAAGAGGATCTTTCAGTTGCCCATGGGATGGGAAATGTTTTACATAGCGGCACCCGTGGCAAGGGCTGCGCAGACTCAGTGGTCCTCCGGCCAGGGACGGGCTGGCACCCGAGCTCTCCCGTGCCAGGACCTGCCCCTGCTTCCACAGCTGCAGCCACCACAGGCTCAAATTCAAGTGGGAAATTGTTATGTTCCTCACCCAACCCTCAGGAAAATCAGTGGTAGTGAAGTCTCAGCGGCTACAACCACTCCGAGACACAGAAAAAGGCAAGAGCATCATCTTTTCCAGCAACATCATGGGGGAAAAAAAAAAACAGCCCACAGTATATTTAACACTGCTGCGTTATCAGAAAAGGGACTTCTGTACGTGGATGATAAAGCAGGATGCATCCAAATTTCAGCAACAAAACCGGCATCCCTTTTGAAGGGCTTATCGGCGTGGAGCAGGCAGCAGCGGGGCTCCCAGCAGGAGCACGCTCCTGGTTAAAACCCCTCCGCTCTGCCCAACTACAGCTGAAAGATGTCCTCACCCACTCCATGACGTCTCAACGGGTCCAAGGCACAAAAGAGCCAACACTTCACTCGAGGAGACTATTTAGAGAGTAATATCCACATCCAGGGCTAAGCCAGCTAAGGGTTGAGGGCTGCAGGTATGCACTGGTGTTGGCTATGGTGACTACCAAGTTAGTGGATCACCAGTTAGCTGCCCTTAAACATGGCCAGGTAGATGTCTGCAAACACCAAGAAGCGTTTATACACAGTCTGTACACCAAACTTGCTCATTTTCCTTGAAGAAGCCTCATTTTTCTCCCTTCTACACACAAAAGGTATATAACAGGAAGGGTTACAGGAGGAGACAGTGGAGAGATGCTTGGGGTGGGGGGGCAGAACCTAGGGGCACATCAATTAAATCACGATTGCTGTGAATCCACAGGCGGGGGAACGAGAGACCAGAGCCTCTATAATCATTGTGCACTTAATCCCCCAATTCTGAGCGGCTAATGACAACTTCCAGCCAAAAAAATCACGGAGATAACCAGTCATTAAGCAAATGCTATAACCCCAGAGAAGAGAAACGCAGTGCGTAACTGGAGGCAGCACACAGCTATGGGTCAGTAACGGAGGAGCACCCCCAGGCACCAGTCAGCTGAAGCAACTCCATGGCGCGAGGAGAGGTTTTCTTAATCTCCAGTACAAATAATGCCGGTGCAACTAACATTTCCAAACATCAGGATTTTATGAGCCTCTGCCTTCCAGCTCTGTAGTAGAACGCCCTCACCAGCAGATCCCATTAAGCTGATCAGGCATCCTCAAGAACCAAAGCAGGCTCACAAAGCCAGTTACCCATAGCCCGCAACACCAGCCCTGGGAGCAGGTGCCTCAGCTTAGACATGTCCTGGCAGTCACAGGGAGAGATTTTTGGCACCGGGAAGCACCAAAGGGTCATTCCCCCCCACACAAGCAGTTGGCTCTTGTAAATTAACGGCAACGCCACAGCACGCAGAAGAGCCGTAATCCCACCTGGCATCACGCAGCACCCTCAACACAAGCGGTTTTCTTGAGATGGAGCGTACCTACGCAACTGCCTGGAGAACGTCGAGTCTTCAAACCCCAGCAAGCTCCTACCAGGAGAGGCAGCTCATTAATTCAGCATGTCAGAAAGGCTTTGCGGGGAATGGAGGAGAGAGAGAAAAGCCCTTCAGCAATTCTATTTGACACGTAAAATTGTCGGCAGGGCAATGTATTTCCAATTATGCAAAACATCACTGTGAAGAACGAGTATAAGGATCAAGCCTTAAGTCCACGTAATATCTACTTGCCCAGATTTTGTTTCCCAAGGCCAAATGCCTGAGCTAGACCACGGTCTCTGAAGCCATCCTTCATGTTAGCAAAGTCAGAAACTCTGTAGACAGCCACGCACATCTCCCAAGCATCAGGACCCGAGTAACCTCAAGCTCTAAGAAGTCACCTGCTGTTCCTTCTGAAGACACATCAACTCACCCATTTTGCCATACTTTTTACACTGGTTTCTACAGCAAGAATTAAAGCACTTGTATGATTTGACAAAACAAAGTCCCGATCACCTTGGGGGAGCTACCCCAGACAGCACGTAGTTCAGAGAAAAACGGAGGGGTTTGAAGAGTACCTGAGGACACAGCTGCTTTTTAGTCATCAACTAGCTGTCTCCATCTCCAAGGCACTTCTAGTTAACAGCCCTGTGAGTAATAGGAAGATGGACTGCAGAAGCCAGGAGAGAGAGGATTGCCAACATCGCCGCAGACAGCAGCACGCAACGCAGGAAGGCAAAGGCCACGGCAACAATATATTGATCGAGTTCTGAGAACTTCCAGAAAAAGGTGGTGGTGACATCAGCTTTTTGAGCTTCAAACACTGCCTTCTCACCACGCAGACATAGCCCTAAGCCTGCCCATGAANAAAAAAAACCAAAAAAACTCAACAGGATGCACAGGTATTTTTTTTGAGGTATTTTGCTTTGGTTACAAGCCAAGTAACAAAACAGAACCACACTGGACTACTAGATGCTATTCAGTCTTCACTGGGATTGCTTAATCTCACGTCTTCTCCTCCTAGCTTTGGTACTTTTCCCCTCCTTCGCCCACCCATCCAGAGACTCACAAGACAAGCTATCATCAATGCCATCTACCACTGCACCTCCTGCCTACTCAAGCAATACAAGCTGCTCTACTTGGAAGAGTAATAAGGAACCCGACGAGGGTTTTGTTTTCACGTTGAAGAAGCAGTTTGTCCTCCCTCACCCCCAAACAGCCAGCTCCGTATCTTAAACCAAGATGTTAGTCAAGAAACAACACTCCTATACAGCATAAGAAAAAACTGTTGTCAAGGCTATGTTATTAACAGGAGAAAGATTTCTCCGCCTGACAGCTGAGAGAAGCGTGTTTACAAATCTGTTTGAACCGTTCCTCTTCAGCACCTCAGGAGGAGCCGTTCCTCCAGCCCCTGCTGAGAGCCACTTCTGTGTCCTGCCCATCCCCTCTTCCTAAACCATAAATCAGCTCTCCCAGCTCTCCAACGCTGCTCTCCCTAGCTTCTCGCTGCAGGAAAGCTCCAGCCACCACACGTGCATCTCTTTCCTTTCCAAAAGGTTAAGACCTGCCAATAGCCAGCAACAGCAAAATTAAACAAGAACTAATCACCACACTGGGCTTTTCAGTCAATAAAGCTGGATTACTTCTTCAACTATTACCTCTTCAAGTTAAGATGTAAGTGTGGATTCGTAGCCACCAGCCAGCAAAGGTATAGCCAACACCACCACTGAAGGAAGGAAAGGAAAAAATCCCCCATGCACATACGCAGTCCAGTCCCATTTGGTCCTGCCGGGGCCAAGCCAACGAAGCTACAATAATATCCAGGAATTCCAGATTTCCTGCTCACAGACTAGCGCTTGCACACAGAAAATTAAGAGTTCTTCTGACCTAGTTTCTCCTTCCTATCTTGTCAACAGAAAAAGCAGCCACTCTACACCCTCCACAAGTACGAAACATGGGAGCTCCAAGCCAGTAAGGAACACGTACAGACCTGGAAACAGATTTACCAAACCAAGATGATGCACTTGTACCACTGCAGACAGTGGGTCCCACGGCCCAAGATGCAGCAGTGATACCAGTAGAGGACACCAATGACTACACTGACATATATAGAGCTAACCTTCCTCTAACAGGGCACGCTGAAGCAGACCGGTCTAAGCAAAAGCCGACCACAAGCTACACACTTATACTAATCAAAACAAGAAGGGTCCAAGCCTCCTCTCCATTCCTTCAAAAGCCTGACCTAAGCATTGCTAGCAACAAGGTGACTCCATCTAGTCCTGACGTCACTCAAGCAAGAAGAGATGAGTTTTGACTTGAAGCTAATGAAGACCAACATCTGTCCTCCGCAAGACTCACTATGGTAAGAGGATGCTGAGGTGTTCAACACCCCTTAAGACAACACAGTTGCACTTATTCTTCATTCAGACTCCCTCCAAATTGGACAACACTCTCTCATTTTTAAAGCTCTACAGTACATCCCGTAGATCCCCAGGAAGGTCTCCACTAATTGTTTGCGGTTGTATGATAAGCCTTCCTTCCAGTTCACAGAAGGCTGTTCATCTGGAAGAGGTAGAAGTCAATCAGTCCAGAAGCACCAGCAAAAGCACTTACTGCTAAGTGAGGTTTCCAACGCCGCGTTAGATGAATGCAGCCCCAGTGCAATCAGCCACTTCAACATATGCCTAATTCAAGCACACAACTTCAACGGGACAATATATAAAAGGCTTGGCTATGCTCAGTGCCTCTAAAAAGCTACAGTGCCAATTATAAATCATATCTATAGTCCCCAGAAGATCTAAAGTCACTACTAGTATTGTACCGCACTTCTTCGGATGCAGACATCAATTAGAGCGCAGCAGCTGGACACTCTCCTCACTGGAAGTCACTTATCTGCAGTTTCAGACCAGTAAGATATTATTCCTAAATGTTTAGATCTCATCCCTCTGAGAAATAAAGAGTTTCACCTCATCCAGCAAATGTTTGCATCAAGCTGAAATTGCTACCTACTAGTAAATGCTGTCAAAGGTTTATGGGCTCTCAGAGGAGTTGGTTTAATTACTTACCAAAGCAGCTGTTTCGGGAACTGCTGCCTCTTCACATACCACTCCTAGAGGCACACTTTGACAAGCAAGGTCGCTGCCAAGCTCACACCAAAAGCAAAGCCCTCTCTCACATGCAGGCAAAAATTCAGCCTCCAACAGCAGGTCACGTTTGTGGTTTGGTCTGTGGGCGTCTGTACGGGGCTCAGAAGCCCACCTGCACCTCTCCAAGTGACTGCAGGCCGGACATCCCAGCTTCTGCCGCCCTCACAGGAGACTGCTGAGGTCGCCCATCGGGGATTGTCCTTGTCAAGAAAAGGGAGCCTTGTTCCTCTCTTGTAGCGAGAGTTATGGCCAGAGGAGTGCCTTAAAATGGGAGAATGCCTCACTTCCAGGTGCTTTTAGCAGCACAAAAAGCAAAGCAATCTTAAAACCCTCTGATTTTTGAAAGTAGGATGGTTTTGCACCTCTATGCCTGTTGAAGACTTGGGCTGAGCTGACCAGGGAAAAGTTGACAGGGATGAAACAGTTGTGTCATTGTGGCACCAACAACCTACAGACCACAGCCTTCAACCGCAGGGATCTCTGTAACAACCAACATACCCTCTGGGCATGTATGCATGAACGCCAAGGAGCTTCAGAGAGACTTAAAGACAAGGGAGGGCTGACAAGGCATCTGGGCCAGAGCTGTGACCATTCACGTTCCCCCAGCAGCAGACGACAAGCATTACAGCCAAAGATACTGCACCTGGGAGGGCTTGGTCTTGTGGAGATGCTGGAAACCCTTCATACCACCCCAACAGAGCAGGAGTTACACCTTGGTCTTAAGAGAGACAGGGTGGATGGAGAGCCTTGCCCATCAGAAGTCATTGCATCCCAGTTGAAAGCGATTGCCATTACTTCTTAATATTTTATTGAAGACAGGGTAGAGTCCCTACAGAGGTATCTGGAGAAACATCGCCTCTCTACCGGATTCAGACAAGTTTCTCACGCCAGTCCAGTTTTCACAGATCATCTGGAGATGGAGTTATCTGCTGGTTTACTGCTTTTCGAAGAGTTGACCCACAGCCTGTCACTTTTCATCAGCTCCTTACAGTTGGTTCTGCAAGGGCTGGTGGGCAGGAGGGGATCAGATAACTCTCCGGTAGCAATGGTCTCAGAAAAAGGGTAATGTGGGGAGCAAATAACATTGAATTATTGAGCGTTCAACTAGTTGCAGACCTCTCCAAGACGCAGCCAACAGACTGTTAAAAAACACAACTACACTCAACAAGCTCCTGAAACCACGCGTTCTAAACATTTTTCATAGAATTGTCTTGACAAAGCAGCAAAATTATTTAAGAGAGTAGTAAATACACGTTAATTTGTGTGCCGTGTATCTGGAAAGACCATTTCTCACCCAAGAGCGAACAAGTTGCAGGGAAGGCTTCTCACCTTTTTCCTACATTTCACAGGCTGCCTCCAGTAACGCCAGACTTGGCAGGGAGTCTGAAGGGTTGCTCTTGACAGACGCTCAGATAAACTGGAGTAGGGGGGGAGAAACAAGGTCCCATAGCAAAAGGCAAGTTCCTGCCTCACGCACGCCAAAAAAAAAAAAAAAAAACCAAAAAAACAAAAAAAACCAGCCTGAAAGTCAGAGACAATCCACAGTTGAAGTGATTTGCAATGAATTTTTGCCAGGTCGTAAAGTAGTTCCCACAAGCAAGACTTCTGTATTTCTTGGTGGCTCCTTACATGGTGGAAAAACTCTTGTAAATTCAGGGAGATGCTTTTTATTTCAAATCCCCATGTCCCAAATTACTAAACTCGGGGTAGGGGCAAGGATTATTTAGTTAAGTTGATTTGATACAAGCATTCCAATAGCACTTCAGCTAAGACAAACCAGAGGAACCTTTCTCACACAGGCGTCCCTGGAAAACGCATGGGGTTTGCTTTGCAAGTCACCAGCGATGCCCTGTGAATCCAACCACCGCGTTTTGCTTTACGGGGTCAGTTGAGCTCCCTGCCAAGTCACAGCCCCACGACACCTCGGGAGCTCTCGCTGGCTCTGCGCCCTGGAGCCAGCCGTGACATTACCCTGGCCTCCGCACAGCAAAACCCGCTTCGCTGGAGCTCCAGGTTGGTTGTGGTTTTGCATTTTTTTTTTTTTTTTTTTCATTAGCTCACGCAAGCAGGCTGGACACATTAACACAACACACACACAGCAGCAAAGCGAGCCCTGTTAAGACCACAGGTACCAGCCCGCTGAAGACCAGTACAAAATGGGCAAACAAAGCAGGTGGAGAAGTCCATAATACTTGGTTTTTCAACAGAGAAATCCCACCTGGCAGCAGACCAAGCCCTCCTGCAAGCAGAGGGTGCCTCAGGAGCCCAGCATCCACTAGCCCAACAACTCACCCCTGCCCACGCTCCTTGCCCGTGCTCAGGCGTGGAGGAAGCTCTTTGGGTCCACCTTCTCCAACCCAAGAGAGACAACTGCACGTCCCCACGCAGCATTTGGCCCACAGTCATAAGCGGCGAGATTAATCATGTGGGTGTAGGGATGTGAAAAGGGGACGGGAAGCATTCATAACTGCTTTTAAATTAATTGCCATTATTGTTATTTGATTTGCTAAACCCTCCAGGGTTAGATTTTATTTTAGAAAACTACGAGCATATCAGATTAATCAACTTAAAATAAATGGGCTTGATTTATTTATTTCTGCTGTATCTACTCCTCTTTTAGCTTGGCAAGTCACTGCATTCTTTCCACCCCGTGAAAGAAAAAGAACAGGGGTTTTGGTTTATTATTATTTTAAAGGAACCTCTGAAAAGCTTTGCAAGTTTAAATCACTGCAAAGGTATGTTGTGAAGAAGGGCAAGCGCAAGGCTGGAGCTGGTTTCCACAGGCCGCAGACACCGGCTCTGCACCGGGAGCCCACCAGGAGAGTTTCCACACAAAGTCCAAGCAAATCCAATCCATTCCTCGATATTTTAGACATCCAGAGAGTTGGAAGACACCCTACCACACAGCAAAGCCCAATGAGCAAACACGGCAGGGCCATCCCAGTGCGAGACACCCAATCCCAGCCACACTTCTTGCAGAAAAGTCCTGCCAGCGAGGGAGAAGTTTAATCTCCTCCAGCCAGATTTCACTGTTTCCGAATCCTCTGGAAGTTGGGTCAGCATCCTTCCCCCCTCCTAATCCCCTGCCCTCAGCTTTAGCAACGCAGCGATGCCTCTGCCAGCAAAGTAAAAAGAAAAGCCCTCAACATATATTACGACAAAGAAAATTAATCTTGTGTTCCACAGAATATTAAGTGGATTACATCTGCAGCCTCCAAGGAGAAAAATGTTGATTTCCATGTATCTTGTGCTATTATTCACCTCTATTAGTTTTTTCTACCAGCCTAACGTTAGTCATAATAATTTCCCGTTACTCAGTGCAGAGCTCAACGGGCTCAACAGACCAAGAGCAGGACCTCTCAGTGGCCATGAAGAAGGTCAAACCACTGTGGCACTGTTGCTGCACAAGACAACGTTCAAGATGAAGAACAAAGCCAGCTTCGTTGTTTTAGGACAACCACACGGCCGGATCACCTTCAAACATCAAAGTCTCCTTGTAACAGAACAGCACAGATTCTTTAAGAGAAAATTCCTGACATCGCTTGGAATGTGCCACTAAACTGGACACGGCAAACAGGACGAGATGGGCATTTCTGACCCCTGGGGAATCAGAGAGGGGGAAAAAAAACCCAAAACAACCACCACAATCCACAATAAAAACTTGAGGTGCCTGATCTGAGCCCCAAAAGGGAGCCCTGACCCCTGGACAAAGGGGAACACCACCTCCCGAGGGTGACCCCCACCATGCCATAGGAGCACCAGCTCCCCACCCATGGGCACTGTGGCCACCACCAGCACCCTTCTCAACGGGAAGCCCGGTCCTTGGTCCCCCGCACTCCAGGTAACCACTCAAACCATTGCAAAGTGCCACCAGCTGACTTACTAGTTTTACGCTTTCTTGGCAGAGATGTTAATGACTCTAAAAAAGCACAAGAGTCAGATAAGCAGCTTTAATACCATTTAAATGCTCATCATTAGGAGAAACTGAGAGAAGCCTGCAAGGGCCAGACTCTCAGAGGGCGGCGTATCCATTGAAGCTGCTGCTCATGTGAGAGGAGCGTAAATTACTCAGCACGGAGTAAGCAAGATCAAAGCCGCTCCAAAAGGATGCAACCCACTGACAGTGATGCAAACGCGGCCCAAGCTTCTCAGAATATTTCACAAGCAGGCTGATGGGTTTAAAAGGCCAAAAGGAGCACTTTTATGCTGCTGCACAAAGCGAGGAAGGAAAGGGAAAGACATCTCGGGGCATGTGCTTCTTTCTAGGCACGATACACGACCCGCTTGACGCATGGAGATACTCAGACTTTCCACTGACATCTCGCTGGTCTGTGCAAGGAAGAGGAACACAACCTCTCAGCTGTAACTCCCATCCCCTTTTTTATAGTTCCGAGAATAATTTGAATTCAACACAATAAACGTCAGAGCTGATAAGAAAAGCCTTATCGGATGAAGTAACTTACAGCTTCCCACGTGGGCAAGACAAAGAGCTAATGGCTACAGGAGCAGATAAGGGTGCTCATAACCAGAAATCAAATCCATGCGAGAGCTTCAGCAACACACTGTCTCAGAAAGGAAAATAAATAGCACAACGAACTCTGCCAGGCCACCCTAAATCCTCAGAGAGCTGCCTGCGGCACCCAGCACACAGCATCACCTCATCCCACCCGGCAGATCCAGCTGGTCCATCACCATCTCTCCTGGTCCAAGGGGAGTGCAGCCGCAGCAGTTTTATCGTAAGTAACCACAGCGCGTGTTCAGCTGAGCTCTGATCCACCTTACAGCCTCAGGCTATGGTGAGGAAGACAAATTACTACCCAAGATGCCCTTGAAATCCTTTCTTCCTCTGAAGGCCTGACATATTGGAAAGGAATATTTCATTATGCTGGGAAACCAGTTCAGCTCTCAGTGTTTTCCCAGACTGCAAGAGCTCTGAAGTTAGGATGGAGTTTTTGGTTGGGGTGACAACCGGGTACCGTGCTACAACAATTCACGCTGTAAGAAAATTGGGAATTCTGCAGCTAGATCCATCAAGACCCTCAATATTCAGGCATAAAGTTAACCCTGTTACCTTCAGCATCTATCGCAGGGCCCAAACAAATGCCAGTGCCACGTCTCGCCATTGCCAGAGATCCAGATTATTGAGTAATCATAGAATGTGTTGGGTTGGAAGGGACATTTAAAGGCCATCTAGTCCAACCCCCTCGCAGTCAGCAGGGACATCTTCAACTAGATCAGGTTGCTCAGAGCCTCATCCAGCCCGGCCTCGAATGTCTCCAGGGATGGGGCCTCCACCACCTCTCTGGGCAACCTGGGCCAGTGTCTCACCACCCTCAGTGTAAAGAACTTCTTCCTCATGGCTCATGTAAACCTGCCCTGCTCTAGTTTAAACCATTGCCCCTCGCCCTATCCCTCCATGCCCTTGCAAACAGTCCCTCCCCATCTCTCCTGGAGCCCCCTTTAGGGACTGGAAGGGGCTCTAAGGTCTCCCCGGAGCCTTCTCTTCTCCAGGCTGAACACCCCCAACTCTCTCAGCCCGTCCTCACAGCAGAGGGGCTCCAGCCCTCCCAGCATCTTCATGGCCTCCTCTGGACCCGCTCCAACAGGTCCATGTCCTTCTTGTGCTGAGGGCTCCAGAGCTGGACACAGCACTACAGGTGGGGTCTCACCAGAGCAGAGCAGAGGGGGAAGATCACCTCTCTGGATCTGCTGGCCACGGTTCTTTACATGCGGCCCAGGATGCGATTGGCCTCCTGGGCTGCAAGCGCACATTGTTGCCTCATGTCCAGCTTTTCATCCAGCAGTACCCCGAGGTCCTCTTCCGCAGGAAAAGGGATTGGAAATTGTATCAGGCTGCTGACAGCGTGGTCACACCTTGGGTTCCCTGCATCAATTACTCAAAAGCAGAGATGCAGGATGCGATCCTCACCACTGAGTCCCTCCAAGAACTCTGACCCGCTGGGTATTATCTCCCCATCTGATTTCCCTCCTGAAAATTGACACCTGCAAGTTACTTCCCTTCCCTCACGTCCCAAACCTCACCCTGTCTTGGCAAGTGTACAAGAAAAGCATTTATTCAAAGGAATTTGCTCATCAAGCCTTGCAAACACCAAAAAGACACATTATCTAATCTTAGGAGAGCAGAGTTTAAGGGCTAGAGCACGGGATGAGAGGCCAGAGGGTTTGACTTTTCACTCCTAACTCTGCCAGGGCTGAGAAAGGGAATCTCGGGAAGATGCTTGACCCCTCCTCACTTTGATTTCCCCTGCTAGGAGACTATCCCAGCATTCCTTTCCTCACAGGGGATCTTATCTATAAACTCCTCATTAGCATCTGAAAAGAGTTACGCATCTCCGGATGTGTATGTAAAGCAAAGTATGAAAGGATGGAGAAGCAGCACTGGCCAGGGAGCCTGGAGACACGTCCTCTTCAGTGTATTCAGGCAAACCGAACCGCATTGCACTCCACATCTGTGCTTAGAGGAACATTTTAATTCTTTCCCTCTACAGGGAAGAAAAAAAAACAAAAAAAAAAAAACCAAAAAAAAAAACCAAACCAGCAATGTCTTTCGTCTTGAGAAAGCTCAGAGAAAAAATGAAATCCTGTGTCTCTAAGTCAAAGAAATCATGCAAGATTCTTTCACTGAAGTACCCAGAGACCCCACCACCTCTAACTAGTCAGAACTGTCCCACAGGCAACACGGCCACAAGACAGAACAACCTTCCCTTTCCCACCTTTGCTCTGGACTGGTTCAGAAGAAAAGCTAGAAGTCTACTCTTCCTGTCCTACAAAAGCTGGATGTGGAGATGGGGAAAATCCAGACGCAGCACAGATGCTCCCATGGATCAGACCAGGGCCCAGCTCACGGGGCTCCTGCTCTGCTTTGCCCTGGCACTGCAGCCTTTGGGAGCACTCCAGGCACTTCTGATGGGGTGCAAGAAGGGCTTCTTCTGGTGTTAACAGACACTTCCAGTTGGAAAAGCTGAGTATCAACAAGCAAGGTAATATTTCACATCTTTTGGGGAAGAAGAAAAGTCATCCCATCCCAACCTGTTCCCACATTTCCCAGTTGCCTCCTGGTAGGTAGATCACATCAACCAGACCCGTGCCAGCAACAGCCACCGTACCAGCTGGAGCTGCTCCAGTACAGCAAGGCCTTTGCTCCTAGATGGGTCCACAAACCTCCTGCTTCCCACCGAGTGGTGACAGACAGTGCAGTGAAGGACAGAAGGTATGTCCACCCCCGTCTAGCCATGTGGAACAGAAAGGTCTCAGAGGAGCGGCTGGCCCAAGAACCAGAAGGAAAAAAAAAGAAAAACAGAAAAAAGAAAAAAAAAAAAAAAAGAAAAACACAAAAGGCTCAGCTCTTTTTAAAAAGAAGAGAAAAATGCCCTATTGTTCCATAATTAATGGAAAGCAGAAGAGGTTTTACGGACTCATTGAGAAACAGAGGGTGAACATTAGAAAGAACATTTCAGTATTTCATGATCACAAGGTGAGCTGCTTGCATAATACTGACAAAGAACATAAATGCTGATATCACAAGGCAGTTACGAAACTTGGGTTTTGAACACTGAATAACAGTAACACCGTAATTAAGTCTCATNTTTTTTTTTTTCCTCCTTAACTGCAAAGTAGATGCTGCAACCTTCAACTGAGGCGTGACTCTGGCGAGGTGCACACATGATGGATACCCCCTGCTCACCACCAGGGATCCATCCCACCCCACAGCCTCGCCACCAGTCACATCACCAGTCATCGCTTCTTCAGACCTGCCCCAGGGCAGGCTTCAAGATCACGCCAAGGGAGAGGCTGTGAACCAGCGAGGAGCGGGAGAATGAGGGAATAAACCGGAATAATTGCACTTCACGAGTTAACTGCTAAGCCCTGAACAAGCTCATAGGCCTTCCTCCGCGATGGTTTTTGACACGAGCATGTGCTCCCGTGAATTGCTCCAGTGTGACCAGGGCACACGGTCTCCCCTACAAGGCACATAATATAGAGCAGCAAAATGTCATGAAAATCAAGGGCAAACGAACACAGAAGACAGTCCCTCCCCCCTACCACCACTTCTATTTTTAGGCAACCAGATTAGCTTGGAGCAGTTTTACTCGTTTCTGATAATGACAGGGCTCTTGCATCTTCTCTCGAGGACATCTTCTCTGTGCAAGCACTTTGCTCTACACCAGCAGCACGGAAGGGGTCACGTCAACCAGCGAAAGCAAAACCATGACTTATTGTGAAACGGTCTTGAGAAAGCAACTTCAGCTTTGAACTTATGCCCCATCTCCCTTGTCAATCACAAGGCTTCGGTTTTTCAGGGGTACGGACTGTTCACAAGGCGTCTCTCCCTTTGAATCACATAAAGCCTTTGCCTGCTCAGAAGTGTAATGCTTTTACTCCACCCGCTTCTCAGAAGACGGTGAGCTGGTGCATCCTGGAAGCACAGGTCTCCACGTAAAGAACATCTGGGCCTTCCCAGGCCTGAACACGTGTAAGACGTGATGCAGAGGCAGCCCAGCCATCCTTCAGCCTGTAGTGCTCTACCCCAACTCTACTCATGGCTAAGAAACACTATGGCCCTCTCACGGCACCCCCAGGTCAAACGGCCATCTGGAGACCACCCCAGGAGGAGCTGGCACCTGGGATGCTCAGTGAAAACCAACCACACTGGTTTGTTCTACCAGTGAGCAAAAACCCTCTTTTTGTGGGCCCCTTCAGGGGCTGAAGCTGACAAGGATGACAAGAGAGGCATGATGAGAGCTCCTGAGAGCTGCCACAGCAGCAGGACCACCTCGCTAACAGTGGGAACTTGCTAAAGAGGAGGATGATCATTATCAAAGGAGCAAGACAAAAAGATGTGTAGAAGATTTGGGTCCCACTGCACTGGCAGTGTCTGGCACTGTCTTCTTTTCAGGAAGAGAAGTTTCTCCAGCTCTCAGACAGATCTGTTCCTAAGGTACTACACATCCATTTTCTGCAATGCAACCACTCCTATACTCAATGTCCTTTGGTCGCTTCAGATTGCCTTGACAGCAACATGTGGGTGCAAAGCTTTCCTCCTTCAGGCCCACCGCTTCTCATCTCCTCAACTCTCAACCTTCCTCCACCACCACCCTCCCATCTCCCTGAGGACCATGCTGGTGCTGCGTAAGGCAGCAGGATCTCCTCTGGTAGCCTGGTCCAGAGGGTAAGATATACCTTGAAGCAGGTGGCAGCAGTGGGGGATGGTGGAGGTAAAAAGCTTCTCACCTGGAAAATGAAAGCGTGGCAGGAGCAGACCAGGGATCTCCAGCTGCTGTGGGGCACCACCCAGGGAAGAAAGAATGCAAGGCCTCACATATTTATAGCCATTTTTTCCTTCTGAATTTGCAGTAAAGTACTTGGGGTCTTCTACTTGCCATTTGGATTATGATCTTTTAGGAAGGCCCTTTTTCTCCATGCTTCTCTACCATTATGAGATCTAGGAAAAAAAATACTCCCCTCTCAAGTTAACTTCTGGTGTCAGGATTTCACAGGATTTCACGACCGCAGACAAAACCATCAGGCTTTTGACCAACTAGAAACCCTTTCCTAGGAGCAAAGTGCCCCTCTGCCGTACCTTCCTCTTGCCCCTCTGCTACGTGAAAGGGCAGAGAAGAGCATCTCTGGGGCACCGACCCACCCCGGGTCAGCCCAGGAGCTAAACCACCTATCACTTCTTGGTGACTTCCTGCCCTTGCACCTCCGCACCAGGCTCTCACTTTCTTCTGTGGATTGCAAAACCTCGTTTACTGAGGAAAAACACTGGTTCAATATGAAGAAGCATTTGAGAAAGCTAGTAGATGATTAACAAGTGAGTGCTCAAGTCAATTGCTCCAGGAGCACCATAAAAATCTTCTCGGCCTGCACCCACTTGGCAGGTGCCAGAGGTGAGTTCATGGAGAGATCGTGCCTGGTGAAGCCCTCGCTGCAGGGGACAACGTGGCCACAGACACTTCTTCACCTCCCTCTCCCCCAGGCTCCCAACTGCAGGTCTCCAGCCCATGGCCCCCCCACCAGTGTCACCACAGGGACCTTCCCATGGAGGACCTTGTTCCCACCTTCCTGCTCTCCCACCAGCCATGCTGCCCCCAAGACCTCCCTCCCTGTGCTAAGCCCTTGCCTTTGCAAAGGTGGCCTCAGCTTTCCGTGCTCACTGCATGACTCAGCGCCTGCCCACCTCCCTCCCACCAGCAGGCATGGGTCCTCCAGCCAGCTGAGCTGTCAGATGGGAAGGAGAGCTATCAGGGTCCCCACCCTCGGGCAACATCACATCAATGCGGAGAAGGCTGGGGACGAGAGGTACAAAGTGTGTTGCGTGGCTCTTTTAAACCAAGGCCAAAGAAGAAGTAGTGTTTCTGCTCAGGGTCTTTGCCTTTTCATGCTAGAGTCCCCCAGGGCCAAGTAAAGGTGCTTCAGCACTCTCAAGTATCAGCTATTTTTAGGCAACAATACCCTGAACACCCTTCTTCGTCCTGGCTTTTATATCGCACAATGAAGAAGTTACCAGGATTTAGCACTTTCTCCTTAACAGGCCATCATTAACAAGTGACTCATATTATATTGCAGCATGAGTCATCTTGGCAGAGGTCGCCACCGTAAGCGACAACTAGTCTTCAATTATTTCCTTCAAGTTGAATTAAAGGTATATTGTTATGCTAATTTTACATTTGCTTCATCCTATCTTTCCATCCACTGTCTCTGGAGCAACCTGGAGTTTTCACTCCATGGCCCAAACTGCCTCTGGAAGAACTTTTCCACCACGGTGCAGTTACAGGTTGTCACAAAACCTAGACACACCTGGGAAGTCTTCTGGATAGATTTTCAGCTACGGCATCTGATATTTAAAGCAGCTCTCCATCCCTCCTCCCGCTTCTGCTCCACAGGGACAACAAGCTGCCATCCCTGCCACCATCCTGCTCCATTCTTGACAATTTTCCAAGGATCTGGGCCTCACCCAGCGCTCGAACACAACCACCTTCAGGCTGCCACACCACCTCATTGCCTCCAAGAGCAGGGGCGAAGCCTAACCAACAAAATCACTTTGAACTATGCCCAGCGACACGTAAGTATCAAAGAAACTATTACAGGGCGGGTAAAAAAGGAGTCATTTTCAGCCATTTTCCAGCCGAGCAGCCCCACATTTCCACGTGACTCCAGCCTCTCCCCATCCATTCACTCACCCCCCAACACAACGTACCCACCACAGCACCCCAACCAGTGAGCCAGGAGGAGACGGCGCCCCTTCCAGGGCAAGGCACAGTCACTGCAGGGCATTTAACTTGGAGATGGTTTTGTCCATTAGAAAACACGGCCATTACCAGCCCGGTGACCAGCGGAGCCCTCCGTGTTTATTTTTATAGCAGTCAAACACAGTCCTCGGCCGTACGAACACACCGATCCCCACAGAATAGCAACAGGAGGAGCGGAGTCATCCCGCTATTTACTGAAGCTAATCAATACGTAAAGGCTGAAGATTTATGGCAGCGAAGACAGGCTGTCTGCATAGCCAGAAAATGCATTTAAAGCCCTTTTAATTTTGTTGCCTTGGCCTCTGGTTTTGCTCCAAGAACAGAGTTTTCTTGCACGCCCATCTTTCTTTCCTCCCCAAACGGTGGCATCTGCAGGTACAGGAGAGAAGCCCCCCACGAAAACCTACGGTGAGTATTTAGTGGGAGGCTATAACACAAAAAACACCAGTTTAAGGGCAGCGCCCCTTCCTTTCCAGCCAGGTTTCACCTGCGAGAACAGGTCTGTGGCTAATTCAGCATCTCCCACATAAGCGAGCGGCTTGGGAAAACGTGTTTTGAAGAAGGTCTGCGTGCCAGAAACAGGGACGCAGGCTGCGCCGTTCATATCACGCGAGCCCACCACGCTGTCCTCCGCCACTCCAGAGGGAACAGTTACATCCACATTTATTTCTCTCTATATTTTGTATGTTTTTATATATATACACACTGCATANATAAGTACACCCACAGCGTATCTGACCTGCTGCATTTCGGGGGTGACCACCTGAACAGCTGAGACACCACCTGGGTATCACGACCAGGTGAGATCCCACAAACCGCCCCACCGGAGCTCGTTCTCTGGTTTCCTCTGGTTGATGCTCTGGAGAGCAGAAACACGGCGGGCAACAACCGGCAGCAGCACCAGCCCCCAGGTAAATGCAGCTGTTTTGGTCACCGCATCAGCTCTACGCAATACATCTGAGAAAGATGGCAGTGAGGCAGGCAGGAGATCCGTGCCTTTGCTTTTGCCAGTTTATCTCAAAAATCATACTAAGCTTTTATGCTTGCGTACGAAAGAGAAAGGAAAAGGCAAATATATTCTGATTTACAGGGAGATTTCTATTGTTGCCTGGACACCAAACAGCACCCAATTAGTCCTGCAAGGATCTGACCCACAATTTATGAAAATAAATGCCTCCGAAGCTTTGATCTCTTGTATTTCTGTAGCACGCTACAGCGGTTATTAGACACATTTTATTAGATTCAAGCTGTGAGATCTCTTCCTCGGCAAAGGCTCCACCGCCTCCAGTGCATCCTAAAGTCTCCCTCCAGCAGATTAAGGGCACGGTCCCAAACAGTCACTTCTGTCAAGCACTAAACACATGACTCAGCTGGCAGTCGGCTTTTTCCTGCTGAGTTTCAAAATTAGGAGCAAAAAGAATTTTTAAAAGATGGGGGGCGGAGGGTATCAGCCACTTAAATTAAACTTTCGATTCTCTTTATAATGGAATATACATTCCAGGCAATGTCCCTGGCTTCTAAAAAAGCGCTGCTTTCAGAACAACTTATTTCATCCTGCCCTCCGAAATGCCGTGGCTGGAAGAAGCCAGCAAAAAATAAAAATAAAAAAAAAAAAAAAAAAACACACACCAAACGTAAGTAAAGGTTCTGTGCCCCGCCACAGCTGGAAACCAGGCGTGAGCAGAGACACATCCATCCACCCGCCCTCGCGGCAGCGCTTCGCACCAAGAGGATGCTGAAAAATCAGATTGCTAAGGCTTCGCTCCCAAGAGCGGCCGCGTTCAGCCCCAGCGGGTACAGAGGAAGGATGGGACCATGTGAACCGCTCGGGTCTCGCTTCCTGGCAAGAGGGTGGCGTTTGCGTGAAGCCATTAATATCTGATAGGGTTGCTGTAGCAGAGGAGAGCTGGTTATCTGCAGCAGAGCAAAGTGCATTGCTTTCTGCTGCGCCCGGGGAAGCCGGCAGCCGAGTACGGGCTGTTTGCTCAGCCTGTACGGCAGGAGAAATGTCGGTTCTCAGCCACGCAGGACACAGCTGGGTATTCCAGTGCTGCCCAGCTGGTTACCACCATCCATCATTCGCTACCAACACACAACCTTGAACCTCGGGCAAGCGCCGCAGAAAACTAACGTGGAAAAGCAACATTCTCGACCCAAGGGGAGGAAGGTTTTTCTGGTTTGCCATTACAAAATAAAATCAGGCATGCAGGGAGATATAACTGAGTTCCGAGTAAACTTCTTATCAGTGTTTTCCAACCTCGGTGGCTTTTCCTCCCCTCTCGCTCAGGAGCCCCCCAGGGCTGGGCCCTACTCGCTGAGCATCCTCCTCCCTCTGCAGGAAGGGGATGCTCGGCCTCTCAGGGGGCTCATCTCAAAACCAGCATGGAGGGAGAACGCCGAGCGAGGGGGAGTCTCCATTTCCCAAGGACCGTGTTTGTTAGACACCCCTCCTTTAGAAAACATAAGTGATTTACACGCAGAACGTCAAACCTCGCTTAAATAAATTGTTTTCCTGAGACCAAAGCAGCCAGCCCATTGGTTTCAAGGGGCAGCCACGGTTCAAAGTGACAAAAGGGGACAGGAGGAGGGGATGGAAATCAAAGTTAGTGGCTTTATAAGTGGGAAATACAACCCCTCATTTAATGGGGCTATCAATGACTTCGGCTAATGGTTTTCACCCCGCAGCCTACAGACTGCTTGAAGTCTTCAGGAGGTGGGTCCTGAACCCTCAACACCACCCTCCCCACCCCAAGACACGCCAGCTTTCAGAATTCCTCCACACCGCAAACCCTTTTGCCTGTTGGTAGCTTTTTACCAGGGGGAAACGCAGGGAACCTACCAGGATTCTCCCCATTTGTACTTGAGACATGAAGAAACGAGAGGGGGAATCAATACTCTGCCCTTGGTCGGCAGGTCGGAGGCAGAGAGCTCTCGCTGATGTCTGTAACGACCCTTGCAAAGTGACCAGGGGTGCGTTAGGAGGAGCCAGGCAAGGGTTTGCAGAGGCGACAGCAGCTTTGGTGTGAGCTGGCCCCACGCAAATGACAACTTCTAAGGACACCTCTTCCTTAGCCGGGAGATCCTCTTCTGGAGACTTAAGTACAGATTGAATGGAAACCGCTTCCCCCCGCCTCACCCCATACAAACTGTACTGCCACATTTACCACAGCCTGGCAGATAAAAACTACCTTCACGTAGCAAGGATAAAAGCCTCCTCTAAATCCTCACATGAATTAAATAAATAAAAAAAAAAACCCAGGCGTTCTTTTAAATACGCACACCCAACAAATACTCCTTGTTGCTTCAAACCTCGATTCAACAAAACGCTTGTGCTGAAACATCGACCTGCTTGAGCACAACGTTTTGCTACAAAATTCACCCCAAATTATTAATTTTTTTATGGTTGACCAGCACAGGAACACTAGTGAGAAGAGAGAGATTCCCCACGCCTTTAAAAATACCGTACGCTCTGGTGTTGGGGAAGATCTCCAAAGATGGGGAAGAGTAACCAGTGCCGAAGGAGACACGGAGAACTGCACAAGAGCAACATCTGGGCTGCACAACTCCAAAAGGTGGGGGGAAAAAAGTATAAAATCAACCATGCTGAAAGATTAGGCAGAAGACAGCTTGGTTTCTGTTGTAACTTTTCATGAGCACGACGCACGAGAATATGCATTTGTAGAAGATAAGCGCACCACTACGAGCACTCCTGCAAGGAATGGAAGCGAGATGCAGAGAAAAAGGCTGAGAGTTGGACATCGTCATCCCTTTGGGATGATTCAGAGACCCATATTGTGCTGCCAAGGATTTATGGTTTTTAAAAAAATAATATAAAAGGGTCAAAAATATACAAAGTACATGGCCACAGTCCTGGTCTAGAGCTGACACACGTGCTGAATCACACTGGAAGGGGACAGACGAAGTCCCTGATGGGGGGAAGCGTCCATCCTCAGGAGCTACAGCTACACATACATTTGTTGAAGACAGGTCTCAAATGTTGCAGGGCAGCATATCATGTAAAACACAGCACAAAAATCAATCAGCTTTTCGTGCCTTTTTTTTAATCTCCAGAAGTCAAATTTGTTCCTCTTTCTATTCAGGAAGAAGGTGACCCCTGCAAAAGCTGCGCAAATTCTGTCGAGCTACAGAGTTTTTTTTAACAGGTGCTGGAAGAAGAAACCAAACCTAATGCTGGCAGGGTAATGCTCCTGAGTGGTGGCTTGCAGCGCGTATCCCCCATTAGAACTTCTCCTAAATCTTTAATGATGCTGAAATATGCCATAAACTGATGAAGTTCTGGAAACAGGATGATGCAGCATCTTTGTTTGGGGGTTGCATTTGTGGTGGGTTTTTTTTGTTTTTGTTTTTGTTTTTTTTTTTTTTCTAAATATGAGAGCTTTTATCTTCATTGCCAACGATCAACTAATGCAAACAAATGGCCACTGGAACTTGACTTCTATACAAAGCCAAGTTAAAGGAAGAGTAGTGACATTTTTGGGTTTCATCCAATTCTTCCCAGCAACAGCTAATACCCACCGGCTCCTCAATTCTGCGCCGTCTCCTCTCCCAGCCCGAGCATTAAAGGCCAGGCGTTTCCAAAACGACTAACGGTTTTAGGATCCAGTTTCCACAGAGCGCAGGGTCAGCACTTTGCGAAAGTAAATAACTAAAGCTTGGGTTTTGTTAATGAACCCCAAACAAAAGCAACATCCAGGTACACGAAGAGAACAACTACTCCTTCCCCACTCCCCCCCCCAAAAAAAATGCTCTTTTTCAATTCCCAACCCTTCTCCAAGCCGTACAACCCAGGTGAACCTCACAAGCTGGGACCCGATCCCCTCGCCAAGCAGACAAGGTGCAGCTGTGCGTGGGG
>VXBH01007713.1:706210-774737 GCA_013400035.1 Rynchops niger | reverse complement strand
AGTTCATTCAAGAGGATCAGAAGTAAGACCAGGCCTTCTACTCTGTCTAGTGAACGGCCCACTGGAAACTGGGATGGCGCTCTTCCTGGAGAGATCCCCTTTTGTGGTTGTTCTTCCTTGCAACTCATGTACCCGTGCCCGTAGGATCGAAGTAGGTTGTACATCCCACTTCCCTATGTCCTCTCCATGGTCACGCAGGTAGAACCACAGGGTGCCTTGTGGTGTATACCCTCTGTACTCTCTCTCTTGAGTGGGGAAATGCCTGCTCCTAATAGCTGAAATTCTGGCCCATACATGTGGGGAGCAGGACATATTCTCTTCAAGTTGCTGGACCTTCTGGGACAGTTTCTCCACACCTGAAATGAGGGAGGAAGAGAGACTTTCTTCATATTGTTGGAGCCGGCCAGCCACCTCATCCACCATTGGTCCCTCTTCGCCTTTCCATTCCGTTACTGCCAGTGAGTCGGCATATGAAGATGGTGTGCTCCGTACAAACTTCCGCCACATGGGCCTTGTGCATTGCACCCCATCAGGGTCTGTGGGTAACTGTGCATTGTCCGGGTCATAATAAATCATCTCCCGCACAGCTAATTCTCTCAGGTACTTGACACTTCTTTCCATGGTGATCCACTTGCTTGGGTGACATACAACACCTTCACGGAAGGGGTATCCTTCCCTCATACCTTACAGGAGTCGCCTCCAGAGGCTGAGGGCTTGGGTCTTTTTCCCAATTGCCTTGTCAATGCCCCCTTCCCTGAACAGGGTTCCCAGCTGCCTGGCTTCCCTATGCTCTTAATTACAGGCTACTGGCCTCATTATCCCAGCACCGGAGCAGCCAGGTGACAACATGCTCACCTGGAAGTTGTCTGAAATCTTTTCACTTATCCCGCAACTCGCCCAGGGATAGGGATCGAGTGATTACCTCTGGTTCTGCCTCTTCCTCCTGTTCTCGTGGTTCATTGTCATCCCTTTGTAAGCGAACTGATTTCTTCATGTATTTCTTCTCCTGTACAGGGGCAACTGATACTGGCATGGGCTGGATTTCTGGTTCATCTGCAATGCCTGTCACTGGAGTTGGAGTAGACGCAGTGTCTGTCAGCCTGGTTTCCCTCTCTTTCCCCTGAGGGTGCTGCATAATATCGAGCAGGGTTTGGTAGATGTTGTCCAGGGCCCAGCACAGTGATTTGTGCCTCTCTGGAATAGCCACAGCGTTTTCCTTTCAAATATTCTATCAGTTTATCAGGGTCCTGTAGTTGTTTGTGGGTGAAGTCCCAGACCATCGGAGGTGAGAAGATCTCTAGACACCTGCCCATATTCTCCCACATGCCATGCCACCCACGACCATCCAGCCTCGCAGCAGATCTCTGGGTGGAGTCATAAATAGTTGCTTAACCCTGAACAAGAATTGAAACACATTCAGGAGACACAGCAATAGGACCAGACTGGTCTGAATGTTCCAAGAGTATTCAAAATTCTCAAAAGCTGTCCTATGTGACCCGAAGGAGGAAAGGGAGGTGAAAGAGCTAGGGAAAGTACCCCCCCATTTCCCCCATAGATCGTGTGTGATTATTAATAAATTCCAAGAGGTGGTGCCCAAGGTACAGCCAGGACAGCTGTAACACAAACACCCCAGAATAACCATCTGAACAGTGATGCTATCATATCTAAATTGATATTACACAGGACAGCAAAATAATAATCCTGATCCCTCTCCCAGAGGTGATAAAAAGCATCGTGGTTAAGTAAACAAACCATATAGAAATTTACATAACACAGCCACAAGTACAAACAAAGCAACATGGTGACCAGTGACTATTTAACTAATATAATAAATGCACACAACAAATTTGTTTTAACAAGCTCTAGTCGGGTTTGTCATTATATCAACCCTTTTAGCCCCATGTTGGGCACCAAAAAGGACTGTCGTGGTTTAGCCTCAGACAAGGAACCATGTGGCCACTCTCGCAGATGCCACCCTATGGGGAAGAATCAGAAGAAAAAGGCAAAACTCGTGGGTTGAGACAAAGGGAGTTTACCAGAACAGCAAAGGGAACAAAAAAACCCAAATCCAGTAATAACATGGATAGAGGAATGTACAAACACGATTATGGTACCACCTGGGATGCCCCAGCCCGCTCCCAAGTGGTGCCCTTCCTGCCCCCTTCCCCAGCAGCTCCCAGCTACAGACTGGGCATGGCTCAGGTGGGATGGAATACCTGTGTCCCTGCCAGAGCCTGGGGAAAATTAACCCTATCCCTGCTGGAACCAGGACAGAGTCACATGGAAAAGACAAGGGGTAATGGGTACAAGTTACTCCTGGAGAGATTCCAATTGGACACAAGAGGAAAATTTTCACAATGAGACCGATCAATCATCGGAATAATCTCCCCAGGGAAGTGGTGGACTCCCTATCATTGGACACTTCTAAGATTCAGCTGTGCAGGGTGCTGGGCTGTCTTGTCTAGCCAGATAATCCTTGAGTTCCTTTCCAACCTGGTATTCTATGATTGAATTATTTGCACCAAAGTAAAATTACATTATTTGATATTCAGACCAGAGTAGAGGCACATGGGGTTTCATGTGCAATCATGAGAACAGAAAACTTGAAACTTTTGTTCCATTCTTGAAATACACCCATGCCTCTAATAATCATTGTAAGACTACTACGGGACTAGAGAAAGTCAGCACTGAACATCCCTAGAAGGACGTTTCAAGGGCAGATACGAAAGACGAGACATAAGCAGCCAAGAAATGGGGTGAACTGTGCATGTGAGGATACAGAAAAGAAGTGCAGTAGAAGACAGAGGTCTGCAGTAAATCAATGTAAGAAAGCTCAGGATGAGATAATAGAATACAATCACAGAATAGTTTCAGTTGGAATTGACCTTTAAAGGTCATCTAGTTCAACTTCCCCTGCAATGAGCAGGGACATCTTAGATGACATCAGGTTGCTCAGAGCCTCATCCAACCAGACCTTAAATGTTTCCAGGAATGGGGCATCTACCACCTCTCTGGGCAACCTGGTCCAGTGTTTTACCACCCTCATCTTGAAAAAAATGTCTTCCTTATATCTGGTCTGAATCTACTCTCTTTTAGTTTAAAACCATTAACCCTTGTCCTGTCGCAACAGGCCCTGCTAAAAAGTCTGTCCCTATCTTTCTTATAAGCCCCCTTTAAGTATTGCAAGACCACAGTAAGGTCTCCCTGGAGCCTTCTCCTCTCCAGGCTGAAGGTGATTATATTTAACAAAACTTTAGATAAAAATTGACTATACCCATTAACATTCTCACACCCACAAATGCCAAATGTATTGGCCAGCTGGGCTGGCCAACATCACTCGAGTCTCACACAGAGGGCAAGGGATGCAGGCTGTCAGGTCCTCACCACTTCTCCCGGTTTCTTTCCTGGAGACGGCAACCTGGTTTAATAGGGTTTATAGGCCTTTTATACCCAATATAGCTTAACAGCCTCTTTGGCAGGACACTTTGGCTTCAGTTTTGTTCACTTCACACTTCTGATCTTTTAGGCAAGTCTGTTGGTCAATACCTCCATCTCCTCATTTTGAGTTTCTTAGGGCTGCTACACTAGGAAAAGGAATGGCAGTGGTGATGTGCTGTGACCTTGCTGCCACCCTCCTCGTTTTGGAGCAAGAGGTCTCCTCCTGACAAGTTGCAGGGTTACCAGCATGACCCTCGATTCCTTTACAGCCAACTGTATCACCAGTTAGAATACAAGCCATGCTTTCAACCCTTGTTCTGCTGTTTCTTCTTGTGCTGACATATCTTTATTTCCTTCAAACCGTTCTTAATACTCCTCTTATAAATCTCTACACAACCGGCCAGTAAGGCAGAGAAGCACAGAAGAAACACAGATACACCTTTAAAAATAAAAATAAAGGAAGAAAAAGGATCATTGGTGATCAGGATGAGTTTAGAAGGCCAAAGATTCAAAATAATAAATATTTTCACGTCTTCTGTATGCAAAAGTACACTGGTGAGAAATACATATTACAGATACATGTGGTGGCATACACAGATTTTTTTGGAAGATAAGGAAGCACAGATACTAATAAAAATGTTTACCAGACACTGTGAAAATAGCTCAAACTATCTGCTAAAAGACAACAAGATTTGTGAATTAAAGGGCTATGTTATGTAAAGCAGAGGAAACAGAAAAAAACAGTTTACTTGCAACACTCATGCAAGATTTGTAAATTAAAGAGCTGTGTTATAAAAAGCAGAGGAAACAGAAAAAACACAGTTTGCTTGCAAGTCATTTAGCTTTGCAAAGGATAAAAGTGAGGCTATCATTTCTCCTGTGCCTCCAATTACAATGCAATATTAAAGACCCCGTAACTTCACCGTTCTACCCAACCTTCATCCACTGACATTTGCTTAGCTTATAAAACGTTAACGTGTTGCAAAATAAAATAATGATAACATCCAGCCACACAACTGACTTTGTGCTGAACATCGACTCCAGAAGGAGCTCCAAGAGTCTAACGGCACCCTCTAAATGCAGGGCACACCCCGCCTCTCACCCACAGGAGCCCAGCTCTTAAACGAAATGGATATCAAATCCAGCAGTCACCTTTTGTCCTGCTCCGCACTGCCTGATGTTGTTTACATGCATGGCCAGGTTCCTGGCTTCTCTGCAATTTTGTGTACCTCACAGAGTCAGTTCAGCCAGTGCCTGTGATACTCCATAAATTAAGCAGCACTGGAGTCTGGTAATCCAGCTTCCACTCCAGCGTCTGCTGGAGGGACTGACTGGACTTAAATCATCACAAATGCCAGCAGTAAAACTGAGAATCTAAACCCCCACCCCCCCGTTTCCCTGTATGGTTCCCCATGCAGCTTGAGGTACAGCTGCTTCTTCCAATAGCATGACAGAAAAGCATGTTTAGGATGGGGTTACAACAAAGTGGAGAAGGTGGCTTCTACAAGATGGCAATGTGCTACAACATCACCAGCATACAAAAATTTCCAAAATTACCTACAGAACAGCAAAATGAAGCAAGACCCTTGAACATGATAACAGAAAGTCATTCTAAACATCTGTTTTCCAGAACAAAGTCTCTTTTTGTGTCTCTCCTTGGAGAGAGAGGTGTGAGAGAGAATCTGTCATTCGTTTCAGTGGTCAGTCTGGCCCAAACCATGACAATTACACTCAAAGAATTGAGACATATCTCAGTTTTTGAGTTAGAGGTGGCTTGCATCTCAAAGGTGCTTTTATCAACTGTCTTTAGGCTTTGCAGAAAAGTATTTTCATTGCCTCTACTTAGCGTGCCAATTTTAAGCCAACTCCATCTCATTAACATCACAGGGGGCTATCAGATATTACTTCTTTATGGTCTAACTTGGATTCAACTGCAATTATGAAATGCGCCCTAGAACATTAAAAATGCAAGCGTTTCAACAGTTTCCCCTACAAACAGCAGAAATGAATCATGCTGTTCTAATACACTGGTTATTTTGCAAGTTATAGTGACTGTAAAATATACTGGGAGAGCAACTTAGCAGTAGTTAGAGAATCAAAGAATTTTTAATGCATTATAAATGGTTGGAAAACACCAATAAACTGTCTTCTCCCAAATACACCCATTCTTATTCCTCTGTCACGTTAGGATGTTAAATGATATTACTTCTCCACTTGTCTGGTATAAACCACTTGTCTGAAGGACCCACCCGAAGCTCCTTGCTTTAATTAAATTTAGCATGGAATCTAAAGCAGGATATTATTCACACTGCTCCTTTTAAAATGGGCACAATATTGCCTACTTTAAAACAGGTTATAAGATCAGGAGTACTGTTTGCTCCATGTACATCCCTCCTGAGGGAGTTTTCCTTATTGATCAAGTATTGGTTTATATTTGTGGAGTATTAACAGTTTCTAAAATAGAGGCTAACCCATTAGGTTTTGAATCTTAAAAAGATGGCCTGCTATTTAACCTCTTTGTTAAGGCTTCACTTTTTTGGAGAATTGAAGGGGAAACAAGTATTGGAATCGCTCCTGTTGGTTCCAGCTCCCAGGGACCATCAGCTTTCTTCCCACTAAGAAATGAACTTCACCAAGTAGTTCATGAATGACAGAAGGGCATTTGGCTTCAATTGTGTTGAAACGTATGTTTCTATTTAACTTGACATATTTCCAGAGTTCAGTTTCAATTCAAAAGGTGCTACCTAAAGTTTTAAATTAGTCCACGCTTAACTCTTTGCAAAACCACTTCCTTAATTTATGATTTGTGTCTGACGATGTGTGAATATCTGCAATGTCTTTAAGTCATACATTATTTGTATGATGTGGTAACTCAAAAGAAGTCTTCTACACCATTTCAAAAGTAACTTCTCCATTTCAAAAAGCCCCCCCCCCCCCCCAACCTCCCTTTCCCTGCACACATGGGACAAAACACATTTGCAAAGATGGGCAGACAATTTTCTTAACATATTTCCTAATTAAATACTTTAAATATAGTAGGGATTTCAACTTTCTAGGCTGTGATGTAAGCAGGATGTTTAATTAAAAAAACCCGAAAACATCAAAAAACAAAACACTATGCTGAAAAACAGAACCCAAACATCTTTCCTAAAGAAGAAACACTTAGCTGTCCTAAATCAAAAGTACCTGAAAAACGTCACAAAGAACTGCACCAGGTCCATAAAGTTGCTGTGTTGTGAGAATGCAATCTGCAAAAGAAAAGCAAATACTTTCTATTACTTACTGAAAAGAAAATTCATATTTAAGATGCATTGCTGCTGGGATCAAAAAATTACAATGAAATATAGTTTAATACTTAAGTCAATTAACATTTTTGAACACTGTTTTGAAAAAGTACTGAAATATTTGGAGGTAAAAGAAAATAAAACCATAGCTTCACATTATTTTCAACTCATACAATCCAAAAAATTAATCTAAACAAGTAACACCTCTCTCTCCCAACAATGTTCAAGCAATAGTCTTCAGCGCACATTTACCACCTTGGAGAAAACACTAGTTCAAAAAGTTAGAACACTGAAGTTTCATAGAGCTGAAAATAGAGCATTTTTAATTATTGTATACGCAGCAACCCAAAAGTACAAGACTTAAAAGTTCAAAATGCATGCTCCTATTCATACAACATTCGTACATCAAAACCTCCCTGAACAAGTAACTTACACCAAGAGCAGCAAAAAGGCATGAAATACAGAAGATAATAGATACTGTAAAAACAGCTATGGCATTCATCGTAACTCACTTTCCTGCAATCCACTCAAACTGCAAAGAAAGGTGAAAAACAACTGAATATTTTGGACAAAAAGCAGAGGGAAGAAGCGAACAGGAAATTGGGAGGTGGTTAGAGGCAAAAGGAAAGATTAGCGAGCCTGGTTAAAAATAACAAAGCAGAGGGGAGGCGAGCCAACAGAAAGGCAACTTTGGCAACTTTAGGAATCAGAGGTTCTTTCCAGGTACCTCCTATTTCCTCTGACTATCAATCTCAGCACCACAACCGGATATTAACCCTTTCACGAAGTTACTGAATTTATTTCCAAACTAAGCTGAACTCTGCACTTACAAAAGCTTTCCATGGATATTAAATTCACTTAAGGCATCCTTTAGCTGCGCTTTTTTCCTTGATAAATCGCATATTATGGTACCATTAGCATAAACACAAATCTCTCCTCCCAGCAATAGTCACATTCCAAAAATCATGAACATATGCAAAATGAGTTATTGCTAGGATTTCTGTTGCTCTAAAACGTCTTCTATTATCATATTTGCTTTCGTTATCCATTGTAACTTGGTACAGAAGCTGACCAAAATAATTTTCTTATAAATACATGCTCTTAAGCTGAAAGCTCCTTTAGAGTGCATAACTTCTGTTTAGCTGGAAAGCTAACACAAAACCTGCAGACCAGATGCTTGTGACCTCAACATTACTGCCTACAAAAGACAAGAGGACACATAGTTTCTTGCTGACTTTTTTCCTTATAAAGTGCTTCCCGATAGCTTTCTGATTAGAAAAAGAGAGTGAGTATGATTTCACTTTTTATTTTAAAACTCAGTGCATGGTAACTGAGGTGGTTTTATATTCACACAACTATTCTGGCATTTCTTTACGGCAAAGAATTTTCTTACTAAAACATCACATCCCAAAATACAAACAAGTAATATATCCAGCATATAGAAATATGGTCCGAGAATAACTGTGATGCTAACTAACTATAAAAGATCCATTTCAAAACAAAGACCTTATTATGTATCAACAGCTTGTACTTAAAAATCCTTTTGTAGAAAATTAGAAGAACACAGAAATCGTCAACAGGCCAGTCCTCTGCAGGTGATCACTGGGACCAGTTTCTGTGATGGAAACCAAAGCCTGCTCCAATTAGAAGAAGAAACAAGTACCTGATAATTTTAAAAAAGGACAGATTCTATGAAAGATTAAAGAGGCGGCAAACTAATCTCTTAAAAAAACTGCTACCAGAGAAGGGCTTCTCATTTTTCAGTAATACACGTGTGGGAAAGAAATAAAACAGAGAAGGAAAATTTGACTTTGTTTCGCACAGAAGTAATATAAATGCTTTACCATCAGTGGTTCTTTTGCCTACTTGTTGGAGGTCTTCCCTTGCAAAGACCAACTGAGGATCTGTACCTCATACACAGACTAAAAAAAGAAAGCCTAGGTTGGTTTCTGCCATTTACTTCTCATAACTGAAAACACTTTATACTATTAAACCTGACCAATCTGTGTCACAGGCAATTTAGAGTCATAATTGTTAATGGTTTGCTTACTTAAAGCTTAATTTCCCCTAATATAATCTGTTCCTAGGACTTAATTAATTCAGTTACATAGAAAGTTTGGTTAGAAGTATCTGTTAGAAGTAGACTGTTCTGGATATAGGAAAAATATGGCACAAATTTCTTAGCGGTATGGATTTTTAATTAAGTTTAAATGACAACAGAAGATTCATTTATCCATTCTCAAAAAAAACCTGACTTTGTACTGAAGGAACAAACAGTGTAACTGCAGGAAAACACCGTGTGCTGGAATTGGGAGTGCCTCCTCCAGGTACTGAGTGGACAATCAGCTCAGCTGCAAAGTCAGATTGCCACTTTCGTAACCTAAGTGTCCTTTAAAGATGTTTTATACTATGTCTTAGGAATAACGCAGTATCCTGAAGTAGAAACAGATCAGAAAACTAATTAAGTTAATTCCAGAGAATATTACAAAGATGGTGTTTATGTGGTCTGAAAAGGTACCTGAAAAAGCACACCAGCCTATCATGTTTTTTCTAATGCCACATCATTTAAAGTATTAAAAAAAAAAATCTATCCGGTTTCCAGATGAACAAAAATAGCTGGCTATAAGAGAGATAATAAATAATAAAAACATACAATTAAGAGCTTTGCTTTCTTTATCCATTGATTAGCATAAAATATTAAGCCAAGAAGATAATCTCTTACACCTCTAGCTACACCTCTAGCTACCCAACGACATCTAAAAAATGCACTAGTTTTGAAATCAGTACACATGTATTTCAAAGGACTTAACGGCAAAGTACTTGGCCACAAAATATTTTGTGTAAAGGAAAAGCTATTTGAAGCCAACTGCCATTTCAGTAACAGCTGGTATTTCAAACTCAAAATACTTCTGGAGTTGAACTACAGTCTGCGACTGATACAAATTTTGACAAACAAATTGGGACTATTACATAAGAAGGAATTGGTTTGCATTAGTACTCGAGTTTGTGCTTCAAGAGAAAAGACACTTGAGAATAATTTCAAGAGAATAACTTTGTACAAAAATGGGTCCAGATGACTCTTAGTCAACTTCTTATTTTGAAACAAGTTCACCTTAAGCTGGCAAGTGCAACCACATCTGAAGTTATTTAAGCCTCTATTCTTGTGATTTAGAAGTGCTTTGAACCCATTAAAATGTACTTGAATTTCATGTACCGCTAAGAAAAATTAGTATCACCAAACTAATGAGACATTCTATAGAAACATTTCTTTTCCTTAAATATAGCAAGAAACAAACTTGAGCAACTCCTCTCATTTACCTGTAATAAACAGATTTACAGATAAATCATCACAACATAACTCCTTCCACTTGTGATGGAAGCTACTGTTATTTTAGAAAAATAGAAGCCAAACTATTAGCCACAATGGGGATGAGGCAAATCTCGCTCCAAACTCAAAAGATTTCTAATATTACACATAGCATTAGTACTCCTAATCTAAACTTGTTAACTGAAGAACTGCTAATGTACTGAAGAACATTTCAAGTGTGGCACTTTCATAACATAATTCAGAGCATTTAGGGTTTCTAAATGCTTGAGAAAACATGAACAAACATAGAAAACTGATTCTACCATTTTTCTTTCCCTGTTAACAATTCAGGATTATTTACATGCCATATTTTTGCCTTTTTTCACTATTATATAAAGTGACTCAATTCACATCACTGCTGCCTTTCTTTTCAACCCGACTTCATCTTAGGGATGAGAAAAAGGGAAATTGAAAATGGTATTTTGAACAGGACACACTCCTAGAACAGAATTGTAAAGGAGAGAAAAATAAAGTCTAATTAACTTAGGAAACCAGAGAAGTACAACAGAGAAGGCGCAACATGAAGCGGGCTACTGGAGTTTGGTGCTTGCTGTGAATTCAGAAGATATCAAAAGGGTCCCTACTGCTAGATCCATTAGCCTCACCTAGCAGGTGGGAGAACACTACAGCACTCGTGTTTTGAAAGTCTATGGGACAACAGAGCACTGAAAACCATGGAAATTCAGAGATTTCAGGCTGCTTTGCTTTTTATTTAAATATAGCCCCAGTGCTAAAGTTAACGAACAAAAAAGCAGCACGTAAGACTGAAAGGCTGGAAGCTCCAAGGGCTTCCAAAGAGATAAAGCCAACAGCCAAACAAGCTGCAGATGACATTTATGTACATCTTCCTCTATTTCTTCCTCAGCAGCTCCACTGTCTCTTTTTTTTATGGTTAGAGGCAAGGATTCGATCTGACCTTGGAGAATACAGACAATAGCAACAGGATGCCGTGGCCTGAATGCTGAGTGCCTGAGCTTCTGTCAAAGAACCTGCTGTAAAACAAATGGCTTTTAAGTATTCTTGAGCGATGCCAAAGTCATCAAAACATTCATTTTGCCCTCTGTGATAGCGACAGGGGGATAGACTGCTATTCTGCTCAAGAGAAACATCGTTCCCTGTTTCAGTTCTCCTTTAAACACAAATACAACGGTGCCCTAGTGAAACACGTGGCAGAAAACAGATACTGTTCTTGGTGCTCTCCACTCAACGGGAGAAGCGAGACAACTCCAACAGCCTCAGTGGTGAGGTTTCAGGAAAAACCGAGCCAATCTAGCAATCCAGCTCCACCACCTAAAAGGTGGTCCCACCTCTGACACAGGCTGCTACTGCTGTTTCACACGTTCTGTGAATATCTTTAATGATCCAAGGCAAGTTGTTAAGCCAGCAAAGAGCTAATTGTAGGAATGCAGAACTTTTTGCCTGGTATTTTTGAGCTGACCCAGCTCACTGAGGGATTAGGCAAACTCAGCAGCAACCTAAGGAAGGGGCTGGGCAAGATGACCCATTTTGGGCAGGTGGCTCTCAAATAGTCTCGGTGATGTTAGCTCCCAGGACAACTTTTCAGAAGGAAGCATCTGTTTACTTCTGCAGATGAGATTCATGGGATTCAGTCACAGATTAAGACATCAAAATACAGGAATAGAGAGGTATATGCCTATCGTTCCTTTCTACTCAACAGAAACCTCATCTGCGATTCAGTTGCCAATATAGGTAGTCTATTGCAGTAGTAGGTGTCTATTACAGGATTATCTGAACAGTTCCAGATCCAAGTCTCCATCTATAACAAGACGTTAAACACCTACGGCACACAAAGACATCTATTGGTAGACCCCTTGTCTACAAACCATTTAGATGGTTTAAATTTCCACAGTGCTTCCTTGCCCTGGGTTTCATGGATCATGGAAGCTCCATTCACTGCCTAAGTAGGGGCAACCGACTGTCATTCACATCTGGCCCTAGGACATCTCACCTGGCCTCCAGCTGCTGCTCCAGAAGGGTGTGGGCCTCTGATAGGTCCTGTGTTCTGCCATCGTCTTGGCACTATGTGCCCATGTTTAGGCACTGAATATCACACCACACTGCTGGACTGCAGGCAGCTACATTTGTGGTAAGGCATACAGAAATCAGACCAGATGCTGAACAACAAAAAGGAAGCAGCTACTGATTTATTAAATCTGCTTTCAGTGTCAGGAAGCACAGAGACATTGGAAACTAGGGCAGTACATCCCAGTGTTAAAAGCTTAGATGATTCAATGAAAATGACGGAAGAACTTCATTGAACGGAAGAACTCAAATCCAGGATTCAAGCTTACAAGAACCACTTTGCCTCCTTGCAAAACTCTTTGATGTGGTGGTAAGCTTACAAGTAGACAATTTTTCAAGCCTGATCCAGAGTGGCAAAGCGTAAGAAAAGTTCGCATTACAAGCCTGATAAGCAGGTTGAATAGCCTGCATCCCTGTTCTGCCCACCTCAAAATAGAAATCCACAAACTTGACTATGATGAATCTGATAAATTCAGGCTGTAGGAGTCTTGAAAGGCAACTAAATCCAGTCAGAGACCTGACCAACATGTCCCAACATTAGGATATAGGTACAGAGGGAAATAATTATTTTTACCTTTCAGATCAGGCCATGAAGTAAACCACAAAGTATGGAGAAGTAGGCTGTCAAGACTACACTTCCTCTGTGTTAACACTGTATATCACATCTGGAAAGAATAAGTTCATTAATACCTGCTCTTCCTTTACTACTTTGAATTATGGTAGATCTTGGGGACAACAAACACAGGCTAACACTTCACAAAATGTTAGAGAACTAAAATATTAAGTGTACATGATTATATTTGTAATCTAGGTAAAAGAGGTAATAGGCAAATGCAGCAGGATGACTGATTGCTACGAGAAACCATGATGATCTTAAAAGAATCTAACAAACTCATAACTAATTTTTGGTGCTCACAAAGGAGAATATATACCAGTTTGGTTTTGGGTAGGGGGGGAAACCTTTTGTTAAAAGACAATTTCTTTTTGGATGCAAGGGGATCAGTTGCCCTCAGTCCTTCTTCACCTGGAAAAGGGCTGATAAGCATTATGCCCTGTCTCAGTCAAGACCCAAACTATCTGCATTCAGATTGGCAATTTAACAAATGGATAATGGAATAAAAATTTCAGTAAGTGAAGATATTTGACAGTGAAATGTGGATACTGAATCTCCAAAAGGGAAGCAGAGCATTACAACTCCTTGCTTCTTCACAGGGTTGCAGGGTTAATGTTCAGTTAAGTGCAGAACAAGACACCTACACTGAGAAAACAAAAGGTATTTGCATCTCCAAGGGAATGAAGCAAAGCTTGTTACAAGACCAGGATTACACCATCATTTTAACCCTTCCATAAGCCCTGCCGGTGCCCAAGTGTGCATCCACACCCTTCCTTTAACCACTTGTTCCCGTATTTCCCATTACACAGCAAGTGTACAGTGTATTTGCAGCTGTGGAGTAAACCAGATCACACAACCCACTGCAGCTCAAAACTAATCTTTGCTGAACCAGCTCTCAGGTGGACTGGTCACGGTCACTGCACCAATGGGATATGGTGCCACGCCACAGAGACAACAGGACATTCCTTTTCAGAGGCACCACGGATCTATTTTAAATGAACAGCTAAACTACACGTCAAATTTTGAAGTTAGGAAGTAAATTTAAGCTGATTTGACCCCTGCAAGTCTTCAAAAGCTGGAAGAACAACCTGTTCCACAGGGAAAGATTTTCTAGACAGAAAAGTTACAGCAGAAGTTTGAGAGAAGGAAGGGTCTTACAGCAATTAATTGTAACTTGTAAAACTCTGACAAACAAGTTAAAATGGATCATGATTCAGAGGTGGGAGATCCCAGAGAGTTTGGAATACACCTAATGGTGTAGGTGTGGGCATCAGAAGGAGGAGTTGTGATGCTCAACTGAGTAGGGGATAACCACCCCTAGCTGCAACACCAGCTGATCTGACAGCTAAAGGTCCAGAAGAGGTGGATCACAGAAAGCAGGGAAGTCCCAGATGTAAGCCCAGATTGATCTGTTCCTGCGCCCATTAAAACAATTACTCATTGATCATCAGAAGCTCAAAAAACAATTTGCATCCAAGCACACTCAGTAGACTGCGGCTTTATATTTTGTAGAAGAAAAACTTCTGACCACGTTGGTGCAGCTGAAGAGGTTCACATGCTCAGATTTACATTCTACAACAAGTAAAAATAAAATTTCCACTAAAATTTGATTTTCACACCTACTACTACAAGCCACATTGCTCCTGTGTGGAGGACCAATGAAAGAGATAAATGACTTATTCCTCACTTGCTGCAATACTAACTAAGCCATTGAGCTTTACGGCACAAACACTTGATACTGTGCAAATATAAAAACTAGTTCACTTCTGAACTTATACCGAGATGAAAATCGATTTATATTCCAATACTGTGCCGCCTTGCTGCAGTAGTCACAAATTGTCACTTTTCAGCTAACTGGCTGCAGTCAGCAGTTGGCTCAGAAATGCCAATTATATATGCTTTGTCTCCCCATGCGAGCTCTCAGATTGCTGTGCAGAGCAAACACGGGCATAGCTGTCTCTAAATTAAAAATAGTGCTTAAGATTTAGTCCCCCTTTTCTCTGCATCAGAAAAATTACCACACAAATCTGACAAACGGGAAGTATTTGTTCAATAAACAGCCAGGTGTTGAATAGTGATGCTCATCTAAATTTAAAGTGCACTAGCAAACAATGTTCTGTAAAGTCCCATAATTGGAACAGCAATCTCAGATCAGACTCTGCACAGCTACTCATTACAGAAATGCACTACCAAGTGCTACAAGAAACCTGAGGCAGGGCCAGAAAAAAACCCCTTCAGTTCTTATGAATGTCAGGCAAATACCTTAAAACTAAAGATCATCCGTTCCCATAGACCTTTGTCACAAACGCTCCCTATCCTGTCCACACACTGAAGGTGGCAATGGTCATGCAAGAGAAGAGTGATAGGTAACCAGAGGCTATTGAAGCAATTTTGCAGGAGAGGAAAAAAAAAAAAACAATACAAACCCACAAATAAATATAAAAATAAATACAAACCAAAATAAAACGGCCCCAGCTCTGGCTTTCAGAGCTATGGCAGTAAAAGGGAGTAGCTGAAATAACAGCAGAGGTAGGGCTATGGTGGCAGTGAATCTTGGGGGTTATGCAGGCATTGGTGGTGGTGTCAGGCTGGAAGAATTCATAGCCCTTAAACTCTCTTTTGACACTGGAGTTTGGGGTCAGTTGCTGGATGCTCCTCCCTGAGAGCTCCTGCTCTGTGCCTGCTGTGAACAACAGCGGCACGCTGGTGGTTGGCATTAAAGGATTGTGAGAGCTGACTTCCGATAAACCTTGCTGCAATGGGTTAAGAGGTACTGTCCCAACTCTTCTCTCAACCAGGAGTTAAGCAGCCTCCAAGGAGGGTCAGAGAAGGAATTCACACCAATAATTCTGCCCCAGAAATGCACATTGCAACCTCTCAGGCTGATTTACGAGATGGTGGCTTTCCACCAAAGTCTTGAGTTTTGCATTGCAGCAATGAGGCCGTCCTTGCAGGTGACTCCACAGGCACAGCAGCCGAGGTGAAACTGAAAATTCGGGTAGCAACTTTTAAAATAACTTCAAAAATCCCTGTTGGCTTTGTAAAGTTTGAGAGAACATTCAGTGAAGAGGCAGCAATCAGGAGGATGAGGAGTAGATCCAACGAGCGGAGATGGCCAAGTTGTAATTCAAAACCCAGTAAAACGGATTGTCTCCACACTTCAGGTACAATCCCTCCCAAAGCAGAGAGCACAACACACAAATAATTCTGCCTCATTTGGGTTCTTGCAAACATTTGAGCTAGTTGTTCAGTTCTTTCAACTTGTCGTTGTTGAATTCTGTTGAATTTTTACATAAAACCTAACTCTTAAGACTAAAGTTAAAAATAGCGTAATTCATGATAACAGCAATTAAGTTCAGGCAAATTACTATCATCAACTGGAGACAAAAACTAACAACATTAATCACCTCTATCACTAAACAGCACCACAGACCAGTTACAGAAAACGAGCTCCTTTAAACTATATTAAGGGTTTGGAAACAGAATCAAACAGTCAAGACTCTCCCAACCTCGCATACTGCTTGCAGACAAAAATCTTTACTTACCGTTAGCCTCTCAAAACTTATGTATTGGTAAGACATCCAGCTGAATATGTTTGAATGCAAATTTTATGCTTTGAATTCAAAAGAAAAAGGGGTTAAAAAAAAAAAAAGGAAAAAGTTATAGAAGAGATGTAGTCACATTGCTCCTGCCCCCAAACAACTGACTTCCAAAGTGCTCCTTTTTGTCCAAGAAAGGATTTCTTCTTGTTTACAAACTCTTGTCCATGCTTAACCTTGCAGACTGACCTACAGGTTTGGTAGAAAAGACCCAAAACAGGATTCTTAAAGCAATTCTATATGTTGCCTTTTTTAATTCTACAACCTCTAAGCAACAGCACCTTATCAAGCACTGCACAAAAGCTTCATGCCATTTCTACATTAAATGTTTAAGTAGAGGAAAAAAAGACCCAAACTCTCTGCTAAAATGTTTTGCTTATTAAATGCAATGCAGGTAAGGAATGCACTCCTTTAGGAGGAATTGAGCTGAGAAAAAACATGCAATAAAATCCCTCATTTAAAACAACAACAACAAAAAAATGCACATTTTCCTCTGCTCGGTCTAAAAGCAACAAGTTCAAGAAGAGGAGGACGTCTTGCAAACCTATACAAAATATCGACCCTTCCCACTGGACCTCGGATGTGTTTATGCTGCAAAGCTGTTTCGAGTTATTTTGAACTTGGCAGCAGGGATTCCGCTACACTCGAGCGACAGCCTGAGCGCCCGACGGCTGGCAGGCGGCTGGCAGGGCAAGCAGCTGCTCTGCCGGCCGAGCCCCCGCACCCCGAGACAAGTCCCAGCAGCAAAGCTCTGCTGGCTCCCAGAGCGCTAAGCAGTCTGCTCGTGCCCCGGAGAGAAGAAAAGAGGGTACAAGCTGCAGCTGAGAATAACATTTTGGTTATGGAGTGAATTTTCTTGCCACCAGATGAGTCTTTTAAAGAGAAATATGCTGATGTATTCCTTATTTTAAAATGGATTTGGATTTATACACGACTGCAACAATTATTCTGGAGACAAGGCAGTTTTGAGCCACTTTGAAAAAAATTGTTAAAAATAAAACTAGACATGGAAAGCAAGCTGCTAGCACTGAAACACTCCACCCTGCCCAGTTGCAAGTTCTCAAGTACCTCCCTCCAGTATTAGACGCTGCTGTTTGGATGCATTTGTGAAGGATCCCGCTCCTTGGCTTCATGCCGAGCAGAGCTCTGACACCATCTGCGTGCAGAGTAAGTTACATTCATCAGCATACCAACTATTTACGGAGAGTTTCAGCATGGAAAAAATTAAAGCTTTAGCGCACAACAGCTCAAACATTCTCCCAGACCTGAAAGTCCAGCAAAAAGATGAGCTTTACAGTCTACAACCACTTGTGTGCCAAAAGTTTAAAAGGAATAAAAGTTGTTTTCCTAAAGAGCTTGAAATGTGAGTACACAAGAGGGAATCAAGAATAGAAAGATGAGTAAAGCAGCTAAATGCACATTAGCAATTTTATTATTTTTTTTTTTAGGCTGCAAAATAGCTAACAGATGGAAATCGGCAAAACCTTATGTCTTGCATCGCTTCTGACCAGACAGAACACTGGAAATATATGCAAGACAGAGCTCGGTATTACAGTGGTATTAGTGGGGAAAAAAGCTTTGCCTCCCTCTCTGAGGAAGCTGTGATTTCTAAGGATCATCCGGGATGAAAGACTTAAAACGTTTATCAATCCGTATCACAAAAAGTTTGCAATATGCCAGCTGCAGAAGCCTCTACAGAAATTCTAAGGGTTTTACATCCTTAATAAAACCAAGCAGGAAAATAAGTACATATATCTATATATATATTTTAAACTATAAACTATATATATAGTTCAAAGTCAATTAAGTACATATTTACATAGATAACCACATATAAATACCTTTTAGTGACAACATTTCTCAACATTATTACACAATGCTGAAGTCACATGCTGTTTCAAACCTGGTGTCATAGTACTACGTGAAGGGGCAGGAACAGAAAAAAAAAACCCTCTGACTTTCTTTCAGCAAACTACCTATTTGCAGGGAGAAAAAAAATAAGATAGAAGAACCGGAGATACACACAATAATTGAAAGTTCAACACATTTTAGTTTTTTTTTTTTTTAAATGACACACTAGTATAGTTATGAAATAAAACACTGGGAGCTTTAATAAATGCAGTTCTCCCCACTGCATACTCATAAACTGTGGGACTGGCACCCTGATCTGTGTTTCCAACATAAAACGAGAGAAAAAACATCAGGTACTTTGGAAGGCAACTTTATGCTGCGGAGCACAGGGGATGCGAGCTCACGTAAGGGCTGATCAAAGGGCTGCCTCCTCATGTAGTAACAGGAACAGTTTTGAAAGAGCTGTGAAGTCAGAAATCAGGGGCTGGGCTGTTTTATTAATCAAGGTTTTCTTTGCCGAGAGCCTCAGCTATGATTTTGCATTAAAGAAATCTTAACATGAAAAACAACACTGCTGTGTAGGGAAAAACGAACCACATATTATATTAGCATTAAAAAAAGGACAGGTAGTGTCTGTCACTAAAGGCTTTGTAGAACATGTGTTTCACCATTTTGTCATGAAGAACTTCCCAGCAAAAAACTGAACTGACAAATCAATCGATCATGATTTATTTCAATCCCCATAGTCAAAATATTCACAAAATTTAAAGACACTTTGGGTGTAGGAACTACGACAGTGCCAATCTTGCGTGCAAAGCAGATTGTTTTAAGAAATAGCTATACGTGACACCCAGAATAAAGGGAAAAAAGAAAAAAATAAACCAATTTAGAAAAAAAACCCAACCAAACAACAAAAAACTCAGTTGTCTCAGAAATGTCTTATTATACAGGGTTGAGATAGTATTACACCGCCCTGACCCCAACTCTCCACCCTGCTTGCCAACACTGCTGTGAGCAAGATTTGCCAATATGGTAAAAAAAAATCTTAATAATACGCAGTCAGGAAACTAAGTGAGAGAAAAAGAAGTTTTAGAGACATTCCAGGAATGGTTTGTTTTTAACAAAAGCAGACCCACAGAGCCATCTGAGAGCTGTTATTTGAGTGCTGGTGGCTCTGTCTTCATTCTGTTAGCTAAACAAGCCAGAGGCTTTCTGGTTTTGTCACCCTGTGTTAGTTTGGGATATATTTTTCCCCTGTGGTTCACCCAGGCTGTATCTACTGTTGCATTTAAGCACATTGGCTTCTTATATTTTATTGGCAGTGCACTCTTCTCCTCTTCATTAACTCTGCTCACTATTCTTTGACTCTTTAAATAAGCTTTCGTGTAAGGAAATATATCTGGCTCTTTTTGGTAGCTGTAAAAGCTCCCCAGCAACGGCCCACATCACTCATTTTGTGAAATATATTTGAACTTGAGGCTTACATTTACATTCAGCGGTGACACACTGTATTTTCAAGAAGAGCTATTCAGCAGAGAAGTACAGCAACTGCAAGCAACCAGCACATCACCACCCTGGGCCTCACCCAGGAGGAATTAATTGCCTAATGTGGACTTTTCTTGCATAGAAAATTAATTCTCCATTTTTTATATATTATGCATATATGTATGCATAAAATAATATTTTATATTGTTTTATATTGTGCTTTCCAGCCCTGCATCTTAAAAGGAAAAAAAAAAATCAGCTTCCTTAAAACTAAACCAATCCATACCTATCTTACTCTCATACCTGGAAAAAACCTCATCCTAAGAAATCCTCCTGGTATTATTAAATCTGAATCTCAGTCTATGTATCTCCGTTCTCCTATAAGTTTTCTTATTTATGCAACTAAAGTTCTGCAAAGCTACAGGAGCAGACTTCCAATGCTAGACGAAGATATTGCAATAAACCTCACAAACAAAGATACGTGAGTTACTACAGTTCATCCCAAGTATAGCTCAAGCTGTCGATATAAAACCCCAATCCCATCCAACAATACAAGCACTTGGGGAAAGTTTAGCCTGAGCAATTTTCAAGGTTGCTGAAGCCACCACCTCAGTAAAAGTACTGAAGTTACAATACATCCTAGCAAGGGTTAACTGCCTTTGAAAGAAACCCTAGTTTTTAAGGGTTTAAGAAGCTGCTAACAAAAACACTACTTAATATGAAAGGGAACAACTTCTAAAAGGAGAAAAATGTCATCGGTTGATGCCAAAAATAAGTAAGCAGGAGCAGATAAAAAGGAAGCAGCTGTTTCACGTTTTAAAGTATCATTTAACTGTTCTGTTTTAAATCTTTCCGTCCCCAGCAGAAGATGTCAGTTTGCCTGTTCAGAAAAATCAGCGTGTAATTGTATGTCTCCAAAAAGTAATTACATTCAACAGCAAATTTCATCAGATTAACAAATTGATTTACGTTTCATTGTTCGGTTTAAAGCAAACCTCTCATCACAGCAAGAGAGTTGCAGTGAAAGAGGCTCAAAAGCACCTGCAGTTATATCTAAATAAAGGCAAGGGACATCATTAGCAAACAACTTTGGCATTCCTGTGCTTTCAGACGAAAAAGAACATTTTTGGAACACAAGGGTCCCAGAGAGCTAAGGATGATTATATCTCCGCATCTACATCTATTCTTCATTAAAGGTGCATGAGGAAGGACCTGGCAGAAAAACTTAATCAGGATCACCATCCTCAGTACAGTTTCAAGCCTACATAATTATTTTATCAAAGGAATCGCTACCTATCTATATGTATTTTATTCTCTTTAGCCAACAACAAAGACATTTTTTCTTTCACTTTACCCTTACCGAGAGCTTTCATTCGATTAGCTTGTGGCTTTTGATTACAGAACGACATTAATTTAGAGAAAGGCTGGAAACCTCCACGGGCCATGTCCAGTCCTCAGGGATATTCATGCCCTGTATCAAATGCCTAATGTTTCCTCCAGAGATGAATCAGGGTATTAGAGTCAGTTACAGACCCTGCTTTTTAACTGCGGTACGGTTTCTTCGCTCCATCTTATTATGTGCATTATCAAAGCCTTTTAGTTAGGCTGTAAACCTCAAAGAGGTAACCCTAGAGAGCATCACTGCTGGCAATATGCACGTCACCTTAAAGAGGTCGAAAGCCTAAAATAAAAGGAAGGTGGAAGTGTGGGATCCGACATTCCTCCATCTCTGTTTTTAAGCCGAGGGGTACTGTCTTCCTCACCTGACAGGAGCTAAAGATACTCCAAAGCTTTCCTTGGCTGTAGCAAAGTGCCATCCATCACTTAGCTCTGCAAGAAAACAAATGCTTCCCGAACCACATTAAACACCGAATGGCAAGTAAAATTAAAGCTTAATTGAAACTGGTATTAAGACTTGTGCTAATGGAGACCACCTGCTTTATGGGTAAAAATGCCAATAAAAATAGCAGGATGGGGAAAAAGTATGAGAAGAAGAAATTTAATCCAAAACTGTTTTAACGAAGGAACTTTTCTTTGAAAAATGAGACCTTGGGAAGATTTCAGTATTTGCATGCTGCTGGACACAAGAACCATTAAACACTAAAATAATGATGATCAAGATCAGAGTAAGAGCTTTGTCTGAGGATTGTGAAGACTTTTTAGGAAAGTAATTCCTGGCACTTTATAAAATTTTGGTTACTATTTCCCACTTAAATAGCCACATTCAGCATAAGAGAAAAGGAGCCTGCTTTAATCAGCCAGAGCGCTATGCCTTAAAAGAATCTCAGTCTAGTTTATAATTCATCTCTACTCTGAAATCCAGCTGACACCAGCAGCATGTGGTTCCACGTGAACTTTGTCTACATACTAACACAGGAAATATCTACTGGCTTAAGAAAAAGACACATTTACAACGTTATTGCCAGCTCCGCAAAGCCAAATGGATGTTAAGAGAATCTGCCCTCTTACATTCCTGCATACATTTTCAGCATATCATTGTAAGCCAGTGGGAACTGCTTTACAGGTCAAAGGAGGCCGTTAGTGAAAATACTACAATCCCAGAGCAAACCCTTCGGTTGCAATGAGAAGCAGAGCAGAAGTCTTTTGATGCATGGGAATAAACAGAGGTTAGGCTGTTCCCTTCGACTAACAACTAAGAAAAGAAGAAAAGGTCATAGAACTCTCAAAATTAGCAGTCGCAGGTCTAATAAACAAAGCACTTGAATCCAAGAAAGTGTCATTTCTGAAAGCTTTATTCAGAGCAGAATCGTACTCCCACATCTATTTGAAACCTTATTCAATCGCAGCAGTGCAGCTCTTAACTGGAGCACTGAAATGTGTATTTTGCTTCAAAACTTGGATGCAGTCATCCTGGCAATACCCGCGCCAGCAGCAAGGTAACAAAAGCAACATTAGGCAGTGACTGGAGGGCCCCAAAGGAAGGCAGTTCATTAAAGAGTACATAATCTAAGGGGTTTGCATGTAACAGTTTACATTTCACTCCTCAGGACAGCGCACGCGGTGGTTTCTCTACCCAGAGCATAACCCGGGGGTGCGTGAGTGGATACGCACAGGTTAGTGACAGTCGCCCACTCCATCACCAGAAAAAAAAGGCGCTGCAAACGAAAGGCTGACTCCATTACAGCACATTTGAGGCTGTCCTCAATTTTCAGGTCTGCCACTTGTCACAGTTTCTGCGCTTGAACTTTTGGCAGCTCCTCGGAAAGCAGTGATCAATTTAAGGGAGATGAATTGTTTCCACCTTTCGGTTCACCGTTCACCATTTCAGCAGATGAACTAGACAGCAATTTAACATTTTGAGTGGGTTCACAAATATTTTCCTATTTCCAGCACCTTTTGGAATATCCAGAATAATTATGACAACACATTATGTGACTGAATTAAGCTATCCACACTGCATTAACTTTCTGCGTAGAAAGGAATAAAGCTTTAGAAAAGACTATATAGACCCACAGTCCTGAAATAAATCAACTGGAGGAACCCAGAAAAAAGCTTCAACAGCCCATGCAGAAGTTTGCAAAACTAAAAAAAAACATAGACAGCAGAAGCAACTTCAGCTATTTTTCCACTACAACCTTTATGAAATCAGAGTGGATGGCAACAAATCTAAGTGACTTGAAAATTTCCCGCTGGTTATCAAATACTTCCAGTCCTCAAAACACTGTAAGCAGTCTAATGTTGTTGCAGCGCTCCAACAAGCAGCGTGCAGCGATGCTACGTAGTCATGGAGGCACTTTTTTGAAACCCAACATGATGAGGAATTGCCAGGCAAACAATATACAGCAAATATTTAGCGAGATTTTGCAAATGGTATATTTTGTATGCAAAAGGCTGCAAAATCCGTTCGTCTTTTTGTTCCTTGAAGCATTTGGCTCATAATTAACACTTAAGCACATTCAAATTAAAATACTTCAACCAACGCGAGGGAAAGAGAGGAGGCAATTGCCAGTTAATGATACAATTACAAAGTATGTTTTTTCCTTAATCAGCTCCTAAGCATCTTACATATACTCAGAAAGTAGAGATCAATGCAAAAGGCTTCATAGCAAGGGCTCTGAATCTGGGAGAAAACAAATCTAAAATCAAATGGGACAGAATGTTAATGAAAACAATTGTTTGGGTATGGAACAAGACAAGAATGCAAGTTTATATTTAGTGAGTGGTAGAAAACACCACGAACAGTAAGCTATAATGGAGCAGAAAGCTTACAGCCATTAAAAAAAGGGTTGAAGATAGCTATATTAGCAACTCTAATTTTCACTCTGTGAGCGTTCAGGAGAGGGACTCACTAGAATCTGCTGCAGGTAAATACGTGCTAGCTTAAATGTCGTTAAAAACTGCTGACATTTGCCCAAGAACCAAAGAGGTCCAAATTCTCACCATTAACTACTCGTCAGCTCCAGAACTGAAGTTTCACCTCTGACTGAGCTGACTTTTGTCTGGATGGAAACCCATGGAAAGAAGTCCTCTGGAAGTTTCTGCATGGAATGTCCCTGCTTCTTACTGCAATATTGTAGAGCTGATTATTTGTATTCTATAGCTCCTTTCTAATCTGAGATATATCTTGAAAGACTTACAAAGCAAACTCACAACAGAGATTAAGAAAACAGAAAAAACAGTGGGGCAAAAGATCGGATTACGTTGACACGACTACAGAAAAAAAAAAAATCAACCCTAACAACATCTACTAATGTCCTGTTCTAAAGCGTGCACTCTCAGTTCAGTGGAAAATAAGGAATATTTAGGGCAGTGCTTTCCAAGTGACAGAGAGAAAGGTGAACAGCTGTAGTTTGCACCACACTTAAAAAGTCACCACGGCCGTGCCAAACAAAGTTCATTTCATTAGCAGAGAGAAGCCACAAAGCAGAGAGAATGGAAATATCAAGACATTTTTGACAAGACCTTACCTGGGTTTTCAAGAAAGCTTGGCAAGCTAAGGTTTTAAGTGAACTCCGCAGTGGAGCTTTCATACCCGGAAACCACTCAGGCAGGAGGCGTTAGGAAGCAGACTGCTGTATTTTGAAGGCTTTCTGCATTTCGCAGCTTTAGTTCTTTTACAAAATAATCAAGTCATTAAAGCAGGGAAGGAAAGATGTCCTAAACCAATATACTTGACAAAAAAAAACCCCAAACCCCCGAACTGAAGTGGTTTTGAAGAGAGGTGGAGCAAGAAGCAAAAAAAAAAAAAAAAAAAGCCAGAATTCAGCATTGGCAAGGACACAGCTATCTCTAACACAAAAGAGCATTTATACTTGCTGAAGTCCAGATTTTAACAGGCAAGAAAAGTGGGAAAGGGAGACAGATTTCAATCAAGGAGTTCAGAATAAAGTTTTGAATATTTTTCAAAAAATAATGTGGATTGTAGATTAATTGCTCTGCAGTAAAGACTCCACATTTCTGCAGTTCTCTGTTGCAAGACTTTGTATATACATAAACACTGCTGTTTAGATACATCTACTGTATCTAAATTGAAAATAAGCCAGGATAAGACAGTGTACCTACAATGACTGCTTATTATGATATTCAAACAAACAAAAAAGTCCCAAAATACCAGTTGGACATGCTGCACTGCACAGAACAGACCAAACGCATGCGTAAGCTGCAAGGTGACACACACAGACACAAGGAGAGAATATTTTCCAGCAGTCTGGCAGTAGCAGAGTTTCACTGACTTCATCATACTTCTTACATTAAAAACAGTCTTAATTTCAAAAGGGAAATTGAAACATGTTCTGTAGCTGCATAGTTTAATAGCGTAACTGCAACGAGCAGAACTGTAGGAGGCAGTCTCTGAGATAAGAAAAACAGTTTGCATCCTGGCCATACGGCAACATGTAGTTTTAATTAACAAGTCAGCTTGCCCTGAAGGAATAAACCCAACCACATAGGAACTTTTACGCGGTGAAATAAGGGACGACCACTTAGAAAAAGAAATAAGGGAGGGAATGTGGGAAAAGCGTGAGTAAAAAATATTCCTGAGAAGAAAGGAGCATGGGGTGAGTGCTGAAGGAGCAGTCAGGAGAGCAGAGAAGTCAGGAAGTGATAAGTTACCCCATGGCTCTATCTTAAATCTTGTAGCGAACCCCAGTCAAGGATCGACGGCTAGGAAGTCTTTGTCCCAAAAAATCCATACTTTGAGTTATCTTCTATTTTATCTTATTAAAGATAAACTTCTACAGAGAGACAAGACTTTACAAAAAGAGGAAAAACAGGGAAAGTAAATAGGAAAGACGTACAGAAAGGACAGGTAGGAACACAGACTGCAATTAAGGGCAATTGAGGGCAGCTCAATCCGCTATGGAAGATTGCACAAGACCTAGAAGGACACAGTGAGTCCCGGAGAAAAATCATACTTTTTTACTGACTTTCCTCTAGTTTTTCCTCTATGGAACCATTACTTTTCGTAATACCATGTCCTACTCATCAACTGCTCTGAAGAAAATTATCAGGATGGTGAAGAGGGAAAAGAAAAGTTAGAGTAAAGCAGTACCCCTGGGTGATGCAAGAAGCGTAGTGTCAAACTGTACAGCGTTTTAGCATCCAGTGTGGAAGAGCTTTCATGTGGTATCAAATCTGACGTACCAGTTACACCAGATGGAGAACAGACTGAAAGTAAAGCAGACCTATATGACTACAGGTTCTTTGTGAAAGAGACATGACCACCCTCATGAGAGTAGACCTACCAAATACAGGGTAAGCTGAGGAGATAGTGAGGCGGACTGAAAGCTGGCCTAATGGTTGGGGCCACAGGGGATGGCGACCAGTGGTATGAAGTCTGGCTGGCAGCCAGGAGCTAGCAGCGTACCTCAGGGATCAGTATTGGGTCTGAACTTAATTATTGATCTGGATGGTGCAACAGAATGTACCCCCAGCAAATTTGTAGGCAACATCAAACTGGGAGGAGTGGCTGATACACCAGAGGATCATGCTGCCATCCAGAGGGACCTTGACAGGCTGGAGAAATGGGACAACAGGGACCTCATGAATTTCAACAAGAAGTGCAAAGGTCTTCCCCTGGGGAGGAACAACCCCAGGCACTGATACAGGCAGGGGGCCACCCAGCTGGAAAGCAGCTTGGTAGGAAAGGACCTGGTTGTCCTGGTGGACATCAAATTGAACATGAGCCAGCAATGTGCCCTCGCCACGAAGAAGGCCAGTGGTATTTGCTTACCATGCAACAGCTGTGTTAGACAAAGCATTGCCAGCAGGTTGAGGGAGATGATTCTTCCCCATCCCCTCAGTATTGGTGAGGTCACACCTGGAGTACTGGGTACAGTTCTGGGCTCCCCAGTACAAGACATGGACATACAGGACAGTGTCCAACAGAGGGCCGCAAAGATGAAGAAGGGACCGAAGCATCTCTGCTATGAGGAAAGGCTGAGAGAGCTGGGACTGTTCAGCCTGGAGAAGGGAAGGCTCAGGGGAGGTCTCATCAATGTCTAGAAATACCCGAAGGGAAGGTGCAAAGCAGACGAAGTCAGGCTCTTTCCCGTGATGCTCAGTGATGGGACCAGAGGCAATGGGCGCAAAAGAAACACAGGAAACATATTTTGCCTGAAAGGGTGATCAAGCACTGGCACAGGACGCCCAGAGTGGTTGTGGAATCTTCATCCTTGGAGATATTGAAAACCTGCCTGGACATGGCCCTGGGCTACTTGCTCTAGGTGGCCCTGTCTGAGCAGCAGGTTGGACCACATGACCTTAAGAGGTCCCTTCCAACCTCGACCCCACCAGAAGTCTGCGATGAACACTGTGCTGTTCATCAAATTTAGGAGTGCAAAATACAGACTTGAGTCTCCAACAGTTGTTAAAGGATGCAGAAGTAAACTGGTTTTGTCTTACACTTAGATAAGCAATGTGTCTGGGTTGCTGAGAGAAAGGAAGGAGGAATGTTATATTGAGCTATGACGAGATCTCCAGTGAAGGGACGTGCGGGTGGGCTTCCTGAAGAATGACAAAGCCATAACAAAGTAACGAAGAACTGCTATTGCACACATGAGAAAGGACTGAGGCATTCAACACCAATAGGTATTTGGAAAAAGATGGCAGGAAAACATCAGTTTGGGGGGAAAAAAAAAATTCTTGGCTGTGACCTGAAGAACAAGCTAAGAGAATTCATGAGGGCCATATATTCCTGGATGCGATATCGCTGCCAGACTTCTTCACAAAAGGTTCTTTCAATCCGTAAGAGCTGTTGCTATTTCAGACTTTGTTTTATAACAAAGTGTAAGTAAAAGGATGTGAAGAGGTGGTGATATTATATTACCTTGGATTGAGTGCACACGAGCAAATTCGTACTGAAATAAGGATAAAACGAGGTAAGTGTTGTAAGGGAATCAAAGTTCATTCTTTTTAAACATGAGAAATTAAATACGACAGTAAAATCAAGTGGACTAAGGAGATAAGGAAGGGGAAAGCAGCCATCTAAGTATTTCTCTCAGGTCAAAGATGCAAAACTATTTGAAAGCTGCATCCTCAGAACTAAACTCAAAAAGGACATTAGGAACAATTAAAAAGTCTACGCATTATGGAGAGAAATGGATTCATTAGCAAGAAGCCAGAAAGCAGTACAGAGAAAATACGAACTGCCAAATGTCAAGCTGTGCCAGACCTCCGCAAACTATAAACAAAATAGCAAGAGATGCTTCAGCCATGCAAGTAAAGGAGACCAGAAAGGGAAAGGGAAGAGGGTATGCTGTAAGGATAGGCAAGAGAACAAAACCAGTCAGCTGCATCCCTAAAACTAAATTACAGTCCTCATTAAAGACAAGGACACCGAACATAGGTGCAAGGCAAAATGTCTAAATGGAACAAAGTTATAAAAAAATACACAAACAAGGTGAGGAAAAACCTCAAATATTTCAATGTGTTCAAAGGGAGTGAAAGCAGACAGCACGCATCCCAGCACTCCGAAAGAAATGGCACATGAAATAATGCCTCTGGTAGCAAGCTGTTAATCTACCAGCTGAGCATGGCACTATGAAAAATTTAAAACTTGTATTTAGAAGAGGAGGAAGAATCTAGATATTCATACTCCCAAGACCTCAATAGCCTGAAAAGTTTTAGGACAAGTTTTGAATAGAAGAACTGAAGTAGTACATGAAAAACTAAATTCAACAAGCAATAGAGATGACAACAGTAAACTGCGATACGCCGGCCCACTATTTTCTGTCTGTAAAAATAATTAATTTTATAGACCTAGGAAGTACAACTGAGCTAATCCAAATTTCATTATGGATTTCAATACATCGGAAATTCCTGGGTGAGAAAGGTGGTGTGGATTATTTCAAGAGCCACAGCGGTCAAGAGGGGCAGAAGTTAGTTCAAGGATGGCGTTTGGACAGACTTTGACTGATATCTTCATTAATGGCGCAGACCCAAAAAGAAAGCGTGCTAACTGCCCAATCTGCTGACAAAATCGAAGGAAAAATAAAAACATGGAAAAGAACAACACAGAAGAACAACTAGATGATTTTTAGGACTGACGATATTATGCAGTAACAGCAGCAGGATAACATTTTACAATGCTATTAGGGACTGAGAAGAATGTTCGCTATTAATACTGGGAGATCATCAGTTGGAAACCAAAGATGTGAAAGAATAGGGTATATTGGTCCATATTAAAAGGAATAAGGACTATTAATTGCTACGGCCATGAGAAGGAGCAAAGGAAAATACTGCCATAAAAGGTCCTAGAAAGATCCATAAAGAACCTAGAGGTACCCGCTGTATAAACCAATGGTGAGACCTGATCTCCATGACTGACCAAAACTGTTCAAGCAAGATTAATACAAGCAAGGGCAGAGGAAAAACAAACTGAACCTGAATAACCTCTTTCACAGGACAAGGGTGAGGGTTTGTCTGGCTTAAGCCAACACAGACGGACTAAAGGCTGAGAGAGGATGTGACCTGACCAAATTCATCCTGGGGGAAAGAGGGAGACCCATCTGCCAAATAGGATGATGGAGGGGCACTTAAGCGCAATGACAACACTGGCATAGGAAGAGCTAGCAGAAAATCACTCTAAGTACAGGTAGGGTGGAGACTGAAGTAAACACAGGAGAGCTTAAGGGACAGGAGACAGTGCTGTCTTAAACATTTACAAAGTCCTAACACAGTTCTGCATTAAGAAATAGCAAATAAATCAATCAGGGTAAGGTACAGTGCAGCACTGATTATGGAAAATAATCTATTAGTCAACATAACCTGTAAGTTAAATAAAATATTATTTTTTTCTGACTCCCGCGATTACCAATTTGATAAAAGAGAAGCCTGAATATTTAAATAAATCATTACACAAGCGCCCACCTTCATACACAGGGTGTTACTTCCCCTACTGAAATTAGTACTTATCTTAAATAAAAACAATGAGGCTTAGTACTTGCTGCTTGCAGCTCTTGCAAACTCCTCCATATCTAGAAATTAGGACTTGACAATGAATAAGACTTTACCGAAGTGTAAAGTAAAAACTTTCCAGCTGGAAAACGATTACCAATATTGTAAGTGATATTAAAAAGAACCAAAATACAGTCCAAAGCCAGCCTATCAAGTCTACCAGTCTGCAATCAACAAGACAAAGCTTCCTGAGTACATAAACCCCACTGTTTTTACCAGAAGGTGATGCGTACATTTCACAAGTGTTCCCAATTTATTTTTTTTTTTTTAAAGTTCAGGAAATACCTTGAAAAATATCACTATGGCTTAAGGACCTTTTTTCCAGGTGGACCTCACTTCCTTGCTCATTATTCACAAGCATTATCTTTTTTGGAAGTGACCCATATGGTGAGTTTGTGTGACTGATATGTCTGAAATATCAAGTAAATTAATGTGAAATTGTCAGCTTTCACATAATAATTGGCTGAATAAGTATGAAGATGGAAGAATTTGGGTTCCCACATTTGACCAAGCTTCATAAAAAAAAAAAAAAGCAGAATTCAAATATACAGACCCTCATTTGAGATCTCTGTTAGAAACCTATAAGTCCTTTTGGCCTTCAAAGGACACCTGTATCACTCTGAGTACACTGCAGGTTGATACTTGACTTAGCCCAGAGCAAGAATTATTAGCTGCTGCAGCAGTTGTGGTTTCTGTGATTGCAGTCTATGATCTACGGGTGCCTTCATGATCCACCAAGCTTCATCCACTGCTTCTTCAGCACTAGCCTTATCATCACAGTCAGTCTGACACCTGAGGCAACATGTGTGTTAGCTGACTGCACTGATTTAAGCTTCAGCTTCATCTTATTCTGCAGGTACCACCAGCCTTGGGCAGCACAAGGAGAAAGGGGGGTGCCTTTTCAGAACAAGATGTCAGAACAGAGACACTATGGACATTTCCTCCGTTTTCTCATTCCAGGCTTTGGGTTTTGACCGTACGAGTCTTTGTTTTCTTCAGCATCAGTACCTACACATTTAAAGTCAGACCTCATTAGAGCATAGCCCTGTTAATAAGCAAGCATCCCACTTCATTTCACAGCACATTTTCAGATCCACTGGGCTGAGGCAACACCAGAAGATGATGCAGCTTCTTGCTCTTAATCAGGAACATCAAACCCTTTGTCTTCTGCAGGATTACACTGAGAACTGATTCAGCTTGGACCACACAAAGTACACCAAATTGCCACATTGCTTGAGAGAAAGAAAAACGTACTTTTAAATAATTGTATACACTTTAAGAGCTCCTACCTGTATTTTTATTGGCCAGGTGAAATTGCTGACATAAACGAAGAAAGTGATGTTTGGATTGTTGCGGAAATCAAATTTCTCATTGGAGAAACTGTCCTTGTATTCTTTTATATTCGTTCTTGAAACAACTGGAATTTCCTCCCCAGCCTGCGTGCCAGCTGTTTTCAAGAGTTAAAAAGTAGGAAGAAAAGATGTTTCAATGTACATTCTAAGTGGCAAACAGAAAGGGTGAAGCATCCTGAATTTCTATGTTACAAAATTAACTGTTCATTTGAACGCTACTTATTTTAAGCTGCATTGCATTATCAAAACCACTGAATGCCAAAATATTGCTTTACTAAAAATCAAATTTGCACCTTTGATGTTTCCAAAATACACTATTGAGACAGAAAAATATAGTTCTTTTTAATAGTTTACTTCTGCCCTCCAGGCCTAACATTTAAAACCATTACAGAACAAGTTAATAGTTAAAAAAAAAAGTTTCCCCAACACAACTTGCATTTCTTGAAAAACGGTAACTGAAACAAGCTACCAAGAAACTTAGAGCATGCTCATTTTACCTGCGAAACTTGTGGACCAAGTAATGTTGAGGTTGAAGTTTTTAGATGCATTGATAAACATGTCCAGGTCTCTGTTTTGCTTGGGGGAGAAAAAGAAGAAAAGCCATTTTTAGTATAACAATTTTACTATACTGTTCCCTAGCAAACCTTCATTGAAAAAAAAAATCCTGGAATTTGTTATTTACATGAAGCAAATACATCAAGCAAAAAAATATTTACATTTTCTGAAAGCAGTATTGTCCTCCCCAAGGAAAGCATAATAGAGAACAAAACAAGACAGAGGCATAGAATAAATCAGGAAGAATAGAGACACAATGTATTGCGTGAATAACAAGCGAAACTAGAGTTGCTCAGCAGTTGTTCAAACAACTGTAAAGAATCAACTGTGGTTCCCTTACGAAATTTTACCATGAAGATTTGGGACTGCGTGGCCTAGCCAAGCTCATAAAGTTTTGGTTGTTTCATGGAGCTGGACACACGTGCCATGTTAAGAGACTATACCTGGAGACTCGCAGAACTGTAACTATTCATCACCTCCATGGCCAGGAGATAATAAATATATACCCAAAGGATTAAGTTTAAAGGGAAAGTAGAAAATTTACCTCTTCGGGCGTTGCTACAAAGTTGATTGCTGTGTAATAGCGATCATCCTCTTGAGAAAGGCTGAAGGTGAACTGATAGTCAATGAGAAGAGTATCTGTAAGGAACACATGGAGAAAGTTATCCCATGTCTTAGAATAAAACAAGCTTCTGCAAAGCAAGACATGATGTTGCTGAAGTGTTCATTGCACTGAGAGCGCAACTAGGAGTCACCATGCTGTTACAAATGACTCCAAACTATGTATGATCCCAGACCATAGGGACAAAAACCTATTTTGAAGTTGAGGCTAGAGAGGAAAAAGATTCTGCTTACATTTTCCAGGCAATAGCCTCCAGCCTTAAACTAAATGACCATTGTAACAAATATGCCCAGACGTTTACTTTTTCCGTACCTCCACAGGGAGCACTAGCAAAATAAAGTAAGAGTGCATAATCCCCAGTTGGGAGGGGACTAAATTCCATGCAGGGTAAGTTTCTGTACATCAGTGGACCATACAGGGAGGATTTCTACAGAGCAGCTACTTGTTAATGGACACAGCTACCATACGTCTCTTGGTCACACCATGTCCAGGCATGCCAAGACCACCTGTATGCCCACCTGTATGCCCTCCTGTGCTCATGTCTGCCTAGGGCTGGGGTTATCAGCGCTCTGTTAATCAACAGCGCACAGACAGTTTTGGGGATACATTACACCAGTCTCAGCACCCTTTTATTAAAATGCAGTATGACTTGTACATATTCCCAAACCCATGCAGAGATATTCTGAGCAATAATAAATACGAAGCCGTACACGAGTTGTTATTTTGCTTTCATCACTTCCTGGAGACCCCTTGCTGGATAGACATGAGTTAGACGACCTTCTGATGTCTACCCATAACTCCTATGAAGCACAAAGACAGAAGTTTTCAAGGAAGAAAACCAAATGAGACTGAATCTGCACAGCATGAGGTTCTTCCTGTAAGAGTTGTAGAGTTCTGCCTTCTTCCCCTTTTTGCCCACTTTACCACCCCTGCCACTGGCAGAAACGAATGAGGTCACCCCTGCAAAGAGACTGTTGTGAGAAGGCATCAGTGCCCTTGTTTGGCTACACAAGCAGAATTCAAATTTGGTGAATACAGCGTGTAGATAATTTCTGTGTTGCACAGAAATATTATTTGAGGCCTCCATCTTTACGTAATTTAAGATTACTTTTATCCATGCCTGCCAGTATGCTGATTGCTAATATTTGCAAATAAAAGCTGGAGAGTTTCCATTAAGTAATCTGAATCTTGGCAAAGTATCTTCTTGAATTGCACAGGAATCCAACTGTTCATTTCAGAGGAAATGTGGCAATTTTAAAACCTTACCCATTCTAACACAGAACAGAACGTTTAAAAAAAACAGTATTTTGCACTTACAAAAATGCTGAAGACATGCTTTGGTTTTGACTTATTAGGCATGTATTTTACAATATTTTCCAGAAGACCAGATTTGATTTTAAAGTCATGAGAAAAATATTCAAAAGTTTGTTCTGAAAGATCCAATCATCACACAGACCTTATCAAGAAAAGTATTTTCATTCTCTTTAAACAATACTTTTGTGAAAACTTAAGTTTTTTAAAACCGTTTTTTAGTCACTCCCTTAATCCTCTGTATTTTAAACAGATGCTGAGGCAACTAAAACTGGTTTTAAATAAGATCTTTTAAACTTCAAACACATTTTTTATCTCAAAACAAAATCCCAAGAGTACTCACAGTAACACGTTCCTTTAAGTGGATTTCCCTGATATCTATTTTCAACTTCACACCTAAAAAGAATACATATTTTTTAAATAAATGGATTCTTTTCAGTTCTATTTATTCCCACAGCCACTAAAAATCAGAAAACACCACCTGTGCCGATAACAGTATACAATTAAAAATAAAAGATGCATGTCTGAGCTATACTGGGCTGCTGAAGAAATTTCACAATCCCTGCATTTCAAACTAGCACGCAGTAAAAATGAAGTATTAAATTCTGAATATTAACTTTTGCATCCATTTGGAATGTACTTATTAGCTGTTCATAATGCAGGGAACTGGATTACTACAGTCAAAACCTAAAGTTTCCATTTACGTTTACAGCTATTCCAGGATGTAGTCCTATAAACGTTTGCTCATGTGAGCAACACTTCAAAAATAAACCTGGCAATGAAATCATTTGAAATGAAATTATTTCCACTAACATTACACTAAAAGCATTTCAGTTACGTTACAGAGAAACCTCCAGCAAATTTGTTGCTCTGAAACCGCTCCATTAAAATGCCGGAATGTCAAAGTCTTATTTCAGATATATTTACGCTCCTTCAGAACAGCATCAGAGCGCACAGACAGTAAAAATCTACCAATTAAAAAGAAACTATTGAGGGATAAAGTAAAGCGGTACGTATAGTTTGGGGGGTCGGGGCATTATTTTTCTACACCACATCCCTTCTGCATGTCATTCTCAGTTGAAATGTTCCTAAAAATGGAAACCTTCAGGGAATCATTTTGTTCTTGCTATCCCCCCAGGGGAAGCATGGCTGGCTGGACCCTCAATGAAGTTAGTCAACTGTCAGCAGGAAGAGATGAGCAGAGACATTGTAAATACAATCATTAAAAAATGTAGGGGTTCCATGCCGGTATGTGCACAGCATTTTAATTTCAAATAACAAAGTGAAATGAACTCACAGTTGACACTCGTCTCCTTTTATTCCCTTGGTAGTGCAGAAACATTTCCCTGTATTTGTGTTGCAGACAGACGCGTGGCCGTTGCACTTGCAAGCTGTTGAGCAGAGGGGGGGAAAAGATGCAATGTTAAATGAAGACAGAGAAACAGATTTGATAGCAATTAACTTCTTTAGTTGCCAAACTGAGATACATCAACAATTAAAGTACATATGAAAACCCATTTGGTACTCTTTGGTTTCTTTGTGCTACAGAAGGCAGCCAAAAATAGAACCATGCATCAAAACAGAGTGAGTGTAGGCTCCAGGATTGATGTTTTGCATGAAATCATGATCAGACTGTGCTTTTTAGCCCCAAAAATTTATTTAGCTTCCTCTCTTGTTGTTCAGTAGCACTAGGGATATGACAACTGGTAGGAAAAAGACAATATTTAGAATAGTTTTGGGCTTGCTAACACATTTTGGTCAAACTCAAAACTCTTGAGAGAAGAGTATTTTTGCAAATAAAGCAGAGCTGATGGTGCTTTTAGGGCTATTTCGAGAAATAGCTAGACCTTTGAGAAAATAATGCCATTATCAACAATGTCAGTGCATCTGCAGTGTAAAACGGCTGCTGCTAAGAATACAGCGTCCGTGCTGTAAGTGGTTTAGGGTGTGTGCCCCAATATAGTTTAGAATAGCTTTGGGCTGGTCCCGTGAGCTGAATGCCACTGAGTTGTGGTTGAAGCAAGTCAGGCGTGCCCCTAGACTAATTAATATTTGTGGCATGTCCAAAATAGACCAGCTCATATAGACTCAGCCTGCTCAGAGATGCGAACCAAGGTATGACAGTGGGGACGTGCAGGAGATTTGTTTCAAAAGAACGCTCCTGATTCAAATTAAATTGCTAAAGTTGACACACCTTGAGACTTATTCATAAAGAAGTAGAGGAGATATATGTGCAAAAAAAACCCCAAACCAAACCAATAAATAACAATACCAACACAAGCAGACCTCTTTGAGATAATGTTCACTATAACTAGAAGAATGCATATAGTAACTTTTCCCAGAAGGTAGGTGCCTCTTAGAAGTTGTTCTAACAATGAACTAGAAGGTGCACTCATCTGGAGCTGTGCATGGGAAAGTGTACAATATAAGAAGGCAAAAGGTACACAAAGATCCATCTTTTGCAGTCTCCGAGCTTCCTGGAAATAGTATGCTTTAAAGGCTGGTGCCTCCTTATTAAGATGACATATGCCTTCTCATTAAGAAGGCATGTGCCGCTCAATGTACCAGCAGATTCTTAGATATGAAGTCTCCATCTTGAATATCCTTGCCAACCTTGGACCTCATTTTATGAATCCTTTTGATGTCATCTTTATATTGGCATATAATGGAAGCTATATTGTATCAGGGACACTTAATTGCGCTTCTCACATGTGGATGACTGGTTTCCTAGCAGCAACACGGAATAAAATACAAAGAAGCATAAAGGCCTATTGTGGGAACAAGTAGACTGAATGAAGATTTGACAAAATAATTGTATTCTGTGAAGCAAACACACTTCTCATTAATGGCACTTTAAAAAAAAAATAATACTATTGAGAATGCCTTGTACTGCCTTCCTTATGCTTTGCAAAAGGTAAGCAAAGCGAAAGTCAATCGATATTCAACACTAACATACATAAAAATTAGGAGAAATTTCAAATTTCATGTTGTTTAGGTGCAGATCAGTGTATCTTGCGCACTAACATTAATGCTTCCTCAGCCTGCTCTTTAGCTACATGCTTATGAAGAAAACTGAACACCCAAATAAGACTGTTTCAAATAAAGATGTTTATTTATCCATTTTTCTATGAGCCCCGTAATTGGAGATCGTTCACTAACGGACTGGAACATGCATAAAGAAGAGAAATTTTCTCATGGCTTTTCAATCAACTATGAAGTTTGGAAACAAACTATTGACAAAACGTACTAGGCACCCTCGCCAGAGTCTTAAGTTTCCCTCCTAGAGTCTGATGCTAGAACAGAAAGCCAAAATTATTGGAAATGGCTTTTTGACTGTGAAGCATGGTAACAGTCTGATGATGAACCACCTCACAGCAAGTCTCCTTCCACCTTCTTCACAAAGCATGGGTCAGACTCATTCAGAGATGGCCATGGGCATCTCCACTCCTCTTCCTACATTTGTGACGGTCCAGCTTCCCAACAGCAACTGCGTCACCCACCTGCCCAACACCGTTTTTCCCTGCCAAGTGCTTTAGCCATCCTCCAAGGCCCCATGCAGCCCTGGGAAGGGGGAGCCGGCAGCTCATCATGGGCCACCAACAAACGCTCCACGGAGGCACTCAGAAGCGCACAGCAGCAATCTGATTTCAGGCATAATAGCGCCTTCCGTTCTCTTGCAAATAACTTTCTTATCTACCGCTAGCATATTTTTATGTGAAACTTTAATCAGAAAATTCAAAAAATCCTGAATGCAGAGAAAGCACCTTGCAGCTATTTTTACATTTGATGTGCTGCATTTCCTGCCCTTCCCGATTAACACTTCCCTACGTTGGACACTTCCTAAAAGCAACCGCTGAGGAGTGATTTACCTACCATTTAGTTATTATCTGCCCCGCTCCGCAAACACCAATGCCTATGATGATATGCAAACAATTCTTTCAGAGAAGTAACTGCAATTTGTCACAAATTTTTTTCAACACAAGCAATACAGCAGTGCACACCTGCCCTGGTAGCACAGAGCAGCAGGAAAAGGCATCTTATTCCATCCACTCTTTTTATTCCTCCCTGGCTTTTGAACCCCATTGCTACCACATCCAGCTCTGCATAGCCGTACCTGTTTAAAAGGCAACAGTGATGCTAATTGTGTCACTCAATCTCTTGATGGCTCAACAAAATGGGAAATACCAAACACCAGCAATTTTTCCAGCACTGAATATTTGCCATTTTGAGGATATTTATGGTCCCCCATGCTGCTGGGGCCACTGGGCTAACGCTGCAGACCTGCACACCAAAGTACAAGGACCCACTCTAGGTACTAAGTGTGAAAACGCAGACGCTTGTGCATCAGGACGGAGTGTACCAACAACCATCTCCAGCACGGATGTGACCGCAGGCTCTGAAAACACAGCAGCACACAACATTGCACATAAATGCACAAAAAGAGTGGAATCAGCACATCATTAATGGGAAAGGAAGCGGGAGACCATGGCTCAGATGAGGGAAAAAGCAAGAGATGGCTCGACTGCCCGTCAGCCAACCCTTATCTGAAGAACTCCCCTCTGGAAATGTTTTCACTGAGCAAAAATTACTAATGGCCAGCAGCCGCGCTGGATGCATCAGGATGATTTCCTCTTCACTTTCCCTCTTCCGATCCACCTCGGTCTTTCTGCCCAGCTTCCTGCTTCCCTCATTCTTTCGCCTTCACAGTAAATAGCGTTAAATCACAGCAAATTAAAAACCTGGGCCCAAAGCACTTGAGAGCAAAGCACTTTTGACATGAGCTACTAGTTTCATCAGATAACGAATGAATGCTGTTCCACAGTCTCTCAACACATTTTCTAATTTCTTTTTCAGGCATCTGGATTACTTTAGTCTATCATTCATTATCTCAACAACAAACTTTTTCTGGACAATCCTCATGTGAAAGAGTCCAAAGTAACATTCTCAATTTCCACACAGATAGAAAAGCGACAAATATCAAAAGGGACGCCGTGATTCAATGATGAAACCTGAATGCTTAGAGTAGAATTATAAATTTTCTCAGGCAAACTCAGTCTCTATTTATTAATTCCTGCACTTCAAATTATCTTCACCCAAAATGAGTTTAAGAATATCAGCAGTATTTAATCTCACAGATAATCTTCTGAAATAAAGTGTCAGAGATGCACCTTATCCTTTGTACCCATGCTGTTGTGCTGTCTCTCATAATTTCATATCCCAGCTTTTTTTTTTTTAAGTAAAGCAGCCTTGTCTCTGTCTGTGATCTTTTCACATTCTTCATTGAATCTGCCTGCTAGGAAGTTCTCCTTCATAGCTTCAGCCATCACCTACTTCTTGCTTTAGGAAACAGGACATTCATGCTCCAGCTGCTGACTCTCATCTTCATCCAAATGGTCAACGCTACTTCCAGTAAACATAATAAACAAATTTCTAAGTATTTTCTACTGGATTGTCTCCCTGCTTGGAAGGAGCAACTGAAAGTCTTCAATATCCCCTCATTAATCACCTTCACTTATTTCTTCTGGGATGCCTACAAACCAGCCACACTCATTTCATGGAAGAACTTATACTACTCTGATACCAAACAATGTTCTTTCTGTTCTGCCTTGTCTATCACTGTATCTAATGATATCACTCCACCTAAATATACTCCATCAAAAATTCTTCAGAGCAAGAAGCACCTTCCCTTACATCTGCATATCACATAGCACAGATGGATTCTGGTTTACAACTGGTCTCCCCATGCTGCCCTACAAAATTTGCAGTAATTCAGAGTAACGTTGAAAGGCTCAAGGTCAAAACTTCAAATTTTACATGTTCATTCCTCAGCATCACCAGTACTGGTCCTTCAAGAAAGATTTTTCCCCAGGTTATTAACTAGATCTTGCATAACTGAAAAACGTTCTTTGTACCAAAGAGTCCCAAAGCACTTTACTAACTTACAATTTTAACAGGGATCACCTAATCCTCAACTGAAATCCAGCCAACTCCTCAGTGAAACGTGGCAAGCCTTTTATGAAACAGACAATTGTAACAATAAATGCACAATACATTAACCAAATGTAATGGAAGGTGGAATTTAGATAAGCAGAAATTCGTTCAAGACATTGGGATTATCACGCTTTCTTTTCAAAATAGGATCATCAAACACTGAAATGAACTGAATTTTTCACTGTGGTCATTTAAAGTTTACAAAGGAGGGTAAAAAAAAATCATCTTTATCTTGTGCAATGAAAGTCAAACAATTTTCATCAAGCAGTTTCCATATCTTTGATTTGAAGAAACAAGGATTGTGCCTTGCTTACAGGAAAGAAAGAAATGTATTATCAGGATATAGTTTCAGTTAAGATAGCAGACGAATGAGTAAAAAACAAAAAACATCAAAGACTTCAGCGTGGGAAGAAGATTTAAGGCATCACTTACGCTGACACGTTCCTCCATTAGTGGGATCACCATAGTAGCCTGAGATACAAGTTTCACAGTGTTTCCCAGTTGTCAGATTTTCACACTTCTCACAGATGCTTTCATTTACACACTTACTGTGCCCGTTACACTGGCAGGCTGAAGAAAACAGAAAAGGATGAGTATTTGTGCTCAAATACAGTGCTTCGCATAGAGCCCCAGAAGTCCGTGCTCTGCAGAGGCTGAATGCAACCATTTCATGCACTTTCCAAAGAGGTTCTTGCTAACAATACACGAATACAAAGAGAGGTGTGTATTGAAAACGTGAAATTTAAAGCAACACAGGGAAAACTGAACTCCAAGACACTATGTGCATATTGGACGACAGGACTGGAAAAAGCTGGTGGAACAGATTTACAAGAAGGAACAGGGAAGAAAGGATTTAGCAGCAGTACAAGTGATTTTATTCTGCATGTATGGATTCAAATCCATTATTTCAGAATCCCCCTGAGCATTACTAACAGTTAAATCACCCTTCAAAGAAAGAGTTGCCTTTCTTGCAAACAACCCTAAAACAAACAAAGAGTTAAAAACTTCATAAATGTTTGTAGGCAAAGGAAAAATTTCACGAGAGTAATGCATAGATAAGTTTTCATGCAGCAAATCTCTGCAGCTCACCTGCAGATACCTACACAACTCCTTCCATCTCAAATGTGTTACTTCTTGTTTGTCTTCCAACTTCTTTTTCTCCCTCCATCAAGAGGAGGGAACACAGACCATCTCTGCAGTCTTAAAAGGTCTCTCCCCTTGCGTTTAACTGTTGTTACCCTTGATATGTTTGAACAATTAAGCGTTGCTCATTTACCTGGACACTGAATAAAAGACCAATTATAGCTGTTCTCCACAGGGCACATGCTGACATTAAGGACAGGCTCCAAGCTGTGCTTCCCTGATGCGGACGGGGCTGGCATCTTGACCGGGCCTCTGTAGGAGCCTTCGATGCACTTCCCCTTGCCAGTGTTGCTGGGATCAGTGCACCAGCCGCAGCCGGGCTGCTCCAAACAGTGAGCACACGTGCAGTAGCCTGAACAGTTTTCAGCTATAAAAAAAACCAAGCCAAACATCAAATTGTGGAATAAATCACCATCCCAAAACACAGGCAACAACGAATGTAGAAACCCTTGTATGTTTTTTGTGACCCTAAGCATTTATCCCACCAAATCTGTAAATATTTATTTCCGATACTTACAGTAACACACATACATATTCATTCCTATCAGTATATTTATTCTAGAATCTAAGATAACTACTAACGCAAAGGTTGAATTAATCAGTGAGTTATGAAACAATGCGATACACACATAAAGTTTTTCTAAACTTTAAACACCACCCACTAAAACCAGAGGTTTATGTTCCCAACTACAAAAGCCCTCCAATTGATTCACAACAGATCAGATTATAAAATGAGCCATCTAGAAGTAAAGGCTAAAAAACCACAGTTTGTTTACTCGCTTTGAGTTTCTTCTTACTACACGTTTTAGTATTACACACTACTATTTCAAGTATTTATCTGAGCCAAGAAGCATAGAATACAAATACAAAATAGAATTTGTCATCTTAGGATGCTCAGAGTGCCACATGCAGATCCCCTAGGCCCAGGAATCAACCAAATCAGGGAAAAAAACATCACGACCCTTTAACTCTTCCTTTCTCAAATGGGATTGTATTTCAGGGGTGACAAACTCTTTGTATCTAGGAAAGTCTTTTTATTCCTTTCCCAATACCGTCTTGAAAAAAAATTTGTAGATTGTTGATATTCTAAGACAAGCAGGCTTTCTATCTTGATATTTAAAATTGGCAATATTTGCCTTTAAAAAAAAAAAAAGGTAGTAGAAAAACATTGTTTTCCATTATTTCAGCTTACTCATCTCCTGCCTGATGCTTCCTCCAATTTTTGACTTCTGGCAATACGGGAAGTTCACACTCTCGTATTTGACAGTTACCCGAAACTAATTTTCTCCATCTCTTATTCTGCAAAGCTGAGCTACCTGGGTTATTCTCATCAGCTTCCAAAAGTTCCTGCAGCAACTGCAGCAACTCGAACTGTCCAACCTCCCTCCTGGGGAACACAGGCACTCCTCTCCCTCTGCTACCCCAAGCACCCTGGCTTTCCTGACTCCCCTGCTCACACTTGGCTCCTGAAGAAGTCAACATAAATAAAAATAATTTCTAGAACTGTTCAACCACTTTTTAAATTTCTAGACTATTTCCCCACATTTTGAAAACAGAAAGCAATATTCCAAAGCACCATAAATCTTTTGCAGTTTGCTCACATCTACCTAAAATGGGGAAAAAAAAAATTAAATCATTTATTTAAAAAGTAAGTTAGAAATTCCTACTGTGGGCTATACACAGACAATACCCCAGAATAAAAGAGTCCTGTAAACCCTAATTGGAATTTGATACAGATAATCTAATATTAAGTTACATGGCTCCATATATGAATAAGAGAGATACAAAAAAAGTTAATCACATGAAATTATGTAACAATTAATTGGAAAGACAGGAATTCAAATAATGAAACAAGTACTTCTCCACTGGAAAAAATAAAAAAAGTGGAGATTTCATCACCTCACTTGAAAGCCTTCACTATCCGCTATTTAGTTTAATTGATAGTTCCCATAACCGGGGACCTAATTCTGTAATGCTTTACTTGATGCAGGACAGAGCTGCACACACTGAGCTCCTGGGGTGAGGCGCTTCTTATTTTTGAAAATCCCCTGGGCAGGATAACTGACGTGCAGCATTTGACGACTCTTGCTAGCAAAGGTCTGCAAACGCAAGGGCTCCCAGCCCACCCGTCAAGCCACAGAAGCCATTACTCACGCGGACAACTGCTCATGGTGTACCACTCCATGCACTGCCCGTAGGGGAAAGAGGCCACGTAAGCGTTGGAGTCCACGCACTGCTTCATGTTGCTGCACCACATGCACTCGGAGCTGCCGCTCGTGCACTCCCCGCAGACGGTGCGCAGGGCGCAGGGCGTGCGGCACTGCTTGGCGCTGTGGTTAGCTGCGGGCGGGAGGGACAAGAGGAGTGTCAGCTTTCCTCCCGTAAGATACAGGTAACGAGCCCCGAGACAGAAAGACAGAAGATAAAAAGCCCTGTCTGTTACGCAGGCTGAAAAAGGAGTTCGTTGTCACAGGCTGGAAACACTTCATTTGTGGTGTGGTGTTGCTGGATGGAGCTGGAGATACCACTTATACCATGGTGAGTATGAGAAATGCAGTAAGTACTGCAAAATCATTTCTCTTAGTATGTATCCCCCATGAGCGTTAACGCTTCTTAAGGTGGACAGAAAACAATTTAAATGGTGTTACGAATGTGGTCTTTATCTCTCTGCAGGTCTGTCAATGTGATCCTTAGTTCTTCTCCCACCTGAAGTGCTGGGAAGAAACCCCATGTTTTACGTGAGCACATCGGGATGTGTTTTACTTGATCAGTTGCACACATAAAATGAGTATTAAAAGCAGAACAAACTCACTCAGGAGCTTCTGGTGTGAGCCAGTGCTTTATCATCTGTTTCAAGTAACTATCCTCAGACCATAAAAAACAAGATAGAGCTTACATAAATTCAAAGTGCTGCAAGTTAAATACACAAAATTTTGAGTTCAGGTTCCACATTCATGATCCGCATCCTGCACTTCCACAAAAAATGACTCAAAGTGGTGTAGCTTACTTACAGATTTCACGCAATCAGCCAACTTCCTTAAAACTTTAAGAGGCACTAATTGATATTCAGAAATAAACAGCTTAACAGGGAGTTAAGAGATCAAGCCATTTGAAAAGATACACAGTTTCAACAAAGCTGGAAGAGTTTTCACAAAAGCAAATAGCTTCTTTTTCAAAGTTCTCATATCTCAAAAGTGTCTTGCCCAATTAATTTCAAACTTTGATAAAATCCTCCTCTGGCTACGGAGCAGGGGGCGGGGAAGAAAAAGGCAGTTCAACTGGGAAGTAGCTTTTTTTTTTTTCATTTTTTTTTTTTTTTTTTTAAATGGGAGATTGCTCCATACCATAATTAACCTAAATGTCACATTCAGGTATGCAATTTAGAGAAAAATAATTGAACTACAATGTACTTCAAGCATTTTACAGTTAACAGCATAAATGTAGAGCTATTTTTAAAATCCCCAATTCCTGTATGAAATCACTACACACGACACTCTTTCAGGACCACTTTTCTTTGGCAAAGCCACAATGCACCTAGTTTTAAACGTAATGAATGGGATTTTCTTTACTCTCTAGGAAATACAAATACTTATTAGTCAACCTGCTCTCCGTGAGACATACAAGTTAGTTGGTGTTACCTGGCCTTTCGCAGACACTGCCGTTGACTTCGTTGATACACGTCGCTGCCTTCAGTCCCTGATGGAAAGGCTCAGCTAAATAACCACAAAATCCAGCATCACTTGGTTCATTGGGGAGCCACTTGAGCAGGGTGTTGGTGAAGGGAGACATGTCTTCCCAACACCAATACGACACGTTGATTTTCCTCAGTCCAACCCACGGAGTCAAAGTTTTAGGCTAGAAAGAAAGGAAAATGGTAGATTTAATACCCAGGGTTTTTTTACCTTAGGTGTTAAAAGAAAATACACGTCACCATATAATCCTCATAACTTTGCCAGGTTAGGTGTTGCAAAAATGTAATAAGGAAAATTGGTTTCTCAGTGCTATTGGAATTAAGTGCCACAGAGAAATCTTTCAGGAAACACCTTTTTTTTGTTGCTGTTGTGTTGTTTGTTTTTGTTTTTCGACATTTCTAGGTATCTAAATCAGGAGGAGAACAAGTCAAACATTCATGCTGGCTGACTACGAAATTAACCACAAGTTGCTCTTCATACATTTGTGACTCCTATAAATAGCTAGATACAGGAAAAAAAATAATTCTGGAGCTACAGTTTGGTATGAGGAAGAAAACTAGCAGTCCCCTACACAATTTAAATGATACAAGCTATCTAACTCTACAGCCTGGCTAGAAGACTTCTGCTGGTTAAGACTGTGTATATATGGATATATGGAGAGGTGGAGAGACAGACCAGGTCGAATCTAAATTAGTATCGCTGCAATAAAATTCTCAATATGAAAAACCCATAATACAACTATTTCTGTTGGCAATTTAATTTTGGGCACACTTTTATTTACAGGAGAGGCATTTTCACTGTATTGGTACAGTATCTTATTTTACTGTTAAAAATCTTTCTCCATCAGAGCACTTTGATGGCACAGCTGTTCTAGGAAAGCCTTAGACCATACATCTTCTGTTACTGCTATATATAACCATCACCTACCTCAAACTGATTTTATGCACTCGTAAACCTTAAAGCCTCAACTTCTAACAGCAACAGGGTTACATAGCACTATGTGCCAACACCAACACGTTTTCTTATTATTATGAAACATCCATACACAGCTTACTTTAAAAAGGAATAACTGCGAAGTACAGCCTCCCCCAGCCCAGCAGCAGTGTGACATTGAATGGCAAAAGTTCAAGTACCAGACACAGGCTGGCTTTTTAGCAAAGGCATTTTCCCACATTAAAAGCATTCAATACTAATAACCACTAAAAAGGGCTAACAGTCTCTTCAGATTTCTAAGGCTCACTTTTTAAAGGACAGTGTAGACAAAAAAAAACCCCGTAAATTAGCAATTTTTTTTCTCTACAGTGTAAGGGTTCAAACATTATTAGGTTGCCATGTGTCTTTAGGAATTTGCACTACACAACTACCGGGATACCCAGGAACACCCGGAGCTATTAGAACCACATACTTTTAAAATATCCCAGGCTTGGCTTCCCCTCTTTACAAAAGATTTAACAAAAAATCTTGCTTGAATCGCATCTTACCTTTTCTTGGCTAAATTGAATCCCCCTCTAAAACCCTGTAACTGTTGAAATGCTACTTTAAAATTACAAAGGGAATCAAAGCAGGGAATGTTCTCCTTTCAACAGGGGTATATTTCTCTTTAGCACTGAAGTACGTACTCCTCTGAAAGGCAGCAATCCTACTGCCTCCAGTCTCATTTTTCATATATATATAAAACTCTTCCTGATTGCCAGCCCTGCCCACAGTGGCCTCTGGGACCCAAAAGGAGTTACGCTGATGTGCCATCAAGCCACAGCAGCTCTGCAACCTAAACCAGGATTTCAGCAAAGCTGCACAGCATCGTTCTTTGTTAAGGCTTTAGCACCACCTACACAACCTGCCCCGAATACCTCCACGCTTCTGCCAGGGACTGGGGGGGGGTGTAAAAAAAAATTATTTCATTGATGCATGAAGAGGGACACATTCCAATTCACTTCTCACTGGCTCCAACAGAAAAGCACCTGCCACTAAATCAAACGTAAATAACTCCAAATAAGCCAAACAGCTCTGCAGAATAAGAAACCGACATTTTAAACGGCCACTTTTCTGAGCAGAATAAATAACTTTAAATGCTTTACATTAAACACCTCCAGTGCCCAAAGGGACCTTTATTTATAAAATATTGCGTACAAGTCACAAGAGGACTCCTGCTGCAGTCATGTATCCCACAAGAGAAACGTGCATGTGATTTAATTATAGAAAGCGATACCTTTGAGGCACCGTGTGTGTTTGTATTTATCTTTCCCATTTACATTCCCGACAATTTCACTTCAAAAGCACCCATAGGGTATGTTGAATTTCAAAAGAAAAATCAGTCCTTTTCAGTTGAGAGGCATGTCTATTCTTTACAGAGCACACAATACCACAAGCAAGGACTTTTCCACAGTCAAAGCTTAATTACTCAAGGGACATAAAAGAGAAGCACTCACCGAAGACTGCATCTTCTGCAACTCTTTTAGAACAAATTCTACCTTTTTCTGGGTTGTGAGGGAAGCCAGCAAAGCACCGTTGGATCTGCAGGACAGTTTGGCATGATCATAGTTCTCCTTCGCATTTGTAATTTTCAAGCAGGAGTTGCCAACCAAATGCCAGTTTGTTCCACAGATATTTTCTAGCGGGGGGAAAAAAAAAAAAAAAAAAAGTAAAACCAGAGATGCCAGTGACCTTCACAACGTTTGAAGCAGTGAAAGAGCTCTTCCACCAAATAAAACCTTCAGCCCCATCCCAAACCAGCAAGACTTATCTGCATACTCAGAAGTATCTACATGTAAAAATACTGACGGAAAAGAAAAGCTGTTTAGGGGAGCTGAAGTGCGACGCTACCATTTAGTTATCTGCAGTAGGTAGTCAAAGAACTTATCGCAGCATCGAATAGTAAAATCATTGTAGAAGAAAGAGTAAAGGAAAGCAAATGAGTATCTTGCTGATGGCTTAAAGCCACTTACTCAACTGCAGTTGTTAGGATACCTTTTGACAGAAGAGGTTGGGCTAATCCTGTCCGCAGCACCAAACTTCCAGGATTAATCCCTGTTTCATCTTGAGCACGGCCATGCCCAGTACTGAAAAACTCCCTGTAGGAGTTATTTCCCCCACTCATAACTACCTTTACAAAAAAACCCAATGAACATTTTCAGTGTGAATTCCTGTAGAGCTGATGTCTAGCTCCAATGTCTTGGTTTAGATTTATCTAACAGACTGAAAAGCTCGCAAGTGTCAGTTTTTCAAATGGGCTTTTTACACATATGATCAAGTCACACTCTTTTCTACAACAAATTAAACAGACCAATCTCTTCATCTCATTAAAAGAAGTTTTTCTTGCTCTCATCGCTCTTCTCCAAAGTCTTTTCATTTTTTTTTCACTCTTCCAGACTAGCAAATGCCAGACCTGGACACGTCCAGGTATCAGAGTAACTAGGGAAAGGCTTTCCATGCCCATTTAAAGCTTCTGTCTGTGTTGGTTTTTTCCCCTTTCTCTATATTTTATTAACTGCAAATGTCAGTCATCGAAGAGGCTATATTTCTCTCCCAGTCACTTGGAAAAAAAACCCATGTTACTACAGGGGGACTAATAATCAACTCCTATGAGCTCCCACTGGAAACATTCTAATAAGAGAATTTTCCTTACACACTTTATGTGTTATTTGCCTAATTCGTTCAGTATGTGCCATTACGCTTTTGCACAATTCTAGTTCCTAAAATTAAATAGCATGCATTATTAAATCTAATATCTTCCAGAAGCCTATTATATCAACAGTACTGCTTTTATCAAATGAAAAGAGAGAGATGAAATACAGCCTAATAATTACACAAATGATCACACTACTCTTCAGACAATTGGGACTGAAAAATATTCCATCAGACTTTCTGAAATTACTAGAAATAAAGTTTCAGACCAAAGTTGGTATGATTAAACAACATTATTTACTCCAGCTTAGCACTTAAAGATCACAACTTTTGGACCGAGTGAATTTTTTTGGTTTTTTTTCTTACAAATACAACCGATACCTACCTGGTAAAGCAATGCACTCCTGATTCCTGGGTTCCCACTGACAGTTTTGATCCATGGCACAGCTTTTACAACTTGTCTTTTTGTTACAGTAATAGGCAGGGTTATCCTTAGGACAATTGTCATATAGAGTAATAGGAACCTAAAATATATAGCACAGATAAGGCTTTTTCCCATCCAAACGATGTCGGTTTACAACAGCCGTAATGACTACCTCACTAAACTTCACAGTTCAGACCTACAAAGCAATCTATATATTCAAAAGCTGCGACACGGGACATAGACTGTACTGTGTATTCAAGATATTCCCCCAGGCCACCGTCTGACACATTTTCCTTACTAGAGCTTTTACAAAAGGGTTAGGGTTTTTTTTCTAGGGAAGGCTCAAACCCAAATGGCTACTGAATAATCTTATGAACTGTCTTACTGAATAATCACACCCCCTCTTCTCCTGCCCTGCGCCATCCTCCTAACTTAAGTGAAGAGTCCCACGTAAAGCCCTTGGACCAACTTGAAAAAAAATTCAAGCATCTCAGCAGCTCAGAGCTACACATGCCCTGGAAATAACAAAACAACAGGGGCAGTAACACCGACAGATGAAGGCATCTGGACATTTGATATTTCAAAGGCTAAATTTAAACCACAGAAGTATTAGAGAGACTTTACCTGTTCCTCTGTGCAGTTGTTATGCATTGAGATACACTGGTCAGTGCACCATTGACAGTTGTTTGTATTTGCTGTACAGCTATAGCAGTCTGTAATCTGATCACATTTTTCATTGTCTACAACTATTAAAGAAAAAAACCTGCATGACCAAAAACAGGCATTTCCTGACAGAGCTCTAAGAACTTGATATATATAGCAAAAGATACAACCAAACAGTAGGGCCTGTAGATTTTTCCGTTATCGACTACTTAGTAAATCAGATATTTTATGCGATTGAACTGATAGAAAATTGCATTCATTTGCAGCATCAATCATTTTTAGTGCCCAAGGATCCATAAAACACATCACCAGAAGATGCACCAGGACACAGAAGCGCATGAACTAAGCTGGGCATGCATGTTCAGTCAATGCCCATGCAAATGATGCCAGAGGACATTTCACAAGGACAGTGAAAATCTCCCACCGCAGGCCCATTTTGCTGTAAGCCTGACCTTCAATTACATGAAGCATTTTCATGCAAAGCTTGAACTTTCCACTTCATCTTTCCAATTGCTTATCGCCCGTGTTTTGTGAAAATTTATTGTACATTGAGAGCCCATCAAAGCAATGTCCCTTTACATCAATTTCTTTTAAATAATTAAAGGCTGCCATCTATTACAGAATCAAGGTTCATATAATTCAATTCAGAGCAATGAATGCATCAGGATAAAGCGTTGAAAAGTTCTTTAAAAATTATTGTAGGGAAGAAAACAGGAATCAGACCTTAAAACAAGTGTTCTTTTTGCATGCCCCTATCCATGTAACACTGTAGAAGGAGAAATAAACTTTTCTTAAAATGCTCTTCCTGCTGTCTCTCTTGAAGAGCACAGGATAACACCACAGGACCCAGATCCCCCTTCCCATGCCCCGTGGTGCTCATCAGATAATTGCTGCCTCTCACAAGGTCAGTTCTTGGAGCAACCATCTACAGAGCCATGGTCCAGGCCTGATTCCTGACTGGTGATGTCTGTTTGGGATAGGAAAGTAAGAACAAGCAAAACAGGCAGGAAAAAAAATTTTCATGAGCAAGCAGCTTCAGGAGTTAGGAGAGGTGGAAGCATCTCCAAGCCACTGCAGCCACTTGCTCAGAGGAAGGTCTCCCAACGCACATATGGAAGCAGAACTACAGCACCCACATCTTAAACTTGATCTGGTAACGGCATACAACTAACACCAGACAGAATTCAGAAAAGAAGACGACCCTACACACCTTTTGGAAAAGGAAATGGAAAGAACATGGCACATACCTGGCTTGGGTGGACAATCTTCAAAGACCTTTTGCCGCTGCGCTACCGTTGCCATTTCCCAGGGGACGCAGTGAGGAGGGGTGGCAGCCCACACGCATCTGACACCGGGACCTGCTCGCACGCAGGCCGTTTCGTTGTCAAAAGCTTCACATCTCTGGGGTGTGTACTTCAGTATGTCACTCAGGAGGAGGCTGTTGAAGCCTCCAAATACATACATGGTGCTAGACAAAATGTAAGTAAAAATATAAATATCTGTGCCTATGTTTATAGACCACGCAGTGCTGCAAGTCAAGGCGATTCAAGGCACGAGCAAGGTGTTTTATTATGTTCCAGCATGGATAAATCCAAATAAATAGCTCCTGACTAAGGAAGGCACTAAAGAAAAGGTCTGTCAACTTCCACTGTTTCAGAGTAGCCAGAAAATCTCAACAGATGGGTGTTGAGACAGAGTCAAACCACTCCGAGGTCATAGGCCGACCCTCCCCCTCAGCCAAAACTCGGGTGACACCTGACCAACATGACTTTACATAAAATGGTGCAGAAATATGGGATCCTCCTGTAAAGAACAGTGACGAGAGAAAGAAGAAGGATAAAAAAAAAATCAGGGAGACAGTATCACACTATTAAACCAGCATTCAGAAACTGTGACAAAACAATTCAGTGTTGTCACATCTTGCTACACCGCTGTGACAAAACCACAGTTATTTTCATGGCTGTTAGCAACCGAGCAAAGAGTTATTGTGTTAAATAGAAAAAAAGAAAAAAAAAACAAACAAACAAACACCAAAACAAAATAATATTTTTTGAGGGGGGTGGGTGGGGTGTTTTTTTAAACCTTCTTTAGTATCACAACTGCTTCGGACAAAACACCAAATTTCATTAGGTACACAAAAATGTCATCCAAAACCCTCTGTGCCTCCATGTTTGTAAATGTACCTTTAAAGAGACAACGAAGAAAAGTCAATGGAACCAAATGAAAATTTTGGTTGAATAATAAGTATTTTAATATAATTTTCATCGTATTTTAGGAAAAAAAACTAAAGCATGGGCTTAATTGCCTTTCACGGGAGCAAACGCACAGCTGGTATTCAGTACGCACTGAAACACACACATAGTGAGCGAGATTTCAGAGACAAAAAAAGGTATCTAGAAGCACACCTTCCTTTTAGAGGCAGTGACAGTGATCTGCCTGGCTTAAACTGAGCTTTAAATAGTGTTACTGATTTACAGAAAGTATCCTCAAAGGATAAAGGAACCAGAATGAATGACTCCTAAGAAATATCATTTCTCAAACTCAGTTCTGCAGACTCAAATACAGTAACAGATGTTCACCTGAAAGCACGGATATGACTACAGTGATGTAATGCTTAACAGCAGAAATCTCACCTATGATTTCACCCAAATACTGTGCATCACGTGAACATTAAATAAGGATAAGCCACACAGAATAAGCTATGAAAACTGAAACATGGACAAATTTAGAAGCCATAAGGGAAAGTAGAATTTGCAGATAAAAGCTGTCAGTGCAGCTAAATAAGAAATAGAAATATGAAATATACAGAAATAAGAAAAAGGAATATAAATATTGAAAACATGAAATTTTTGAAAGAACTAAGTGAGATGAGACAGTTTAGTCCAATGAAGAAGGGCTGATAGGGACAGGTGGATACTGAAGATATTACAAGAGTCTGAGAACTTTGAGAGGTTTGCAACAGATCCTCAACTTTCTGGTCTCAGTGTTACTGATCTACACATAGATCAGATTTACCGAGGTAATGAAAAACGCCAACACCCCCCAGCTTGTTTGTAACCTTACCTGTTGTACAGCACAGCAGAATGTCCAAACCTGTTCACATCATGATGGAGACCCGGGCGAGGAAGAACAGACCACCGATCGCAAGCTAGGATTAAGGAAAGCTCATTTCAGAAAAGTTCCTCAGTGCAACTACCAATTCAACGTAAGCAGCACATTTCTTCCTGAAAGATGCCAAAGTACTTTAATAACGATAGAGAGACCATTCCATCCACGCAAATCTTGAGTGAAACAGGACAGTTCACGAAAGCGCTGAGTTATCTTCGTTTGCAAGATTTAAGACTTAGCCTACACCCCAGCTGCCATGGTACGACAAAAAAGGAAAAGAAGAATGTAATGGCTCTGCTCCACCATCTAAACTGTTCATGAAAAAGGAAAGTTGCAGAGCATTGTGTTGAAGGGGTTATTAGCTTTTTGGCAATCACGTGTAATTAAACAGCTTGAGTTGCTTTTTCTCCTTTACTAGTGGAATTTTTCACTGCATAACAAGTTCAGGTTTTATCTGTTTATATGCGAGTTATTTGCAGTTTTGCCTCAAACCAGTATCACTGAGAACAGACTTTTTTTTTTATTATTATTCCATTGCAATCATGTTACTAGAGGGTAGATATCCATGTTTTTAAAAATATTTTTCACTCATCATAGCTTAAGGATTTGTGGTTGTTTTTCTCTATTTTTAATAAATGTGAGATTATGCCACCTTTTTCTATTAGCATAACATTTGTAAGTTCTGCTTCATTTTTTACTCAGTTTCTCAGGTAATTTCTTCCTTTAGGCAGCATGAAGAAAAATAACCTAAGAAACATATAACACACTGAGCAGTCAAAGGAACAAAAGCAGGAAAAGTCAGTCCAATTCATATCACTTAAACTTCACAAAGTGAATGGGATCACCCTGGGGGCTAACAACCCAAAGGCAGTTGTATGCAATTTATGCAATTAAGACAGAAAAGGTAATCTGCTGTGAAGATCTGCAGAGAACTCAAATACTCGCAGATTCTTTAATACAAAATAAAACTGCTATGCCATGGACTGAACCTCTGAAACAAAAAACAAAAAACAAAAAAAAAAAAAAAAAGAAACCCCCAAACTAGTACGTAGATAAACTGACAGGGCAAAGAAAAACAACCTTATTAATTTTTTACCAAATTTAACTGGAGAATTGTTGCGTAAAACAACTGATCCAAACCTCTGCTCCAGCAGAAACTTTTGTTCAAGAGCGCTGACAAATAAAAAGATATAGGACCCAGTTGGTTGGATTTAATACTTTGATAAATTGTGATTTTAAAGTTTATTTTTGAATGACATTTGCTCAATTTTCGAAGAATTTAACCTAGCCCAGCATCACTCCTGAGACAAGCATGCATGATTCCCATTTTTAACAGGAGACTTCAGCAAAATTGGACAGCAATTTGCAATTTTTTATCCATCAAGTTGTGAATTATGTGAGGCCAAGAAACATATTTTTCTAGATTAATAGAAGGCCTGGAATGTTTTGCTTTCTAAGCTTCTTTCCCATCTTTAATTGAAGATCAAGTATCGGAAAAAATGAATAATTATGAAACTACAAAGAATCCTCTCTTTCCTGACATAAAAGTTAAGCCAAGCCTAAAGCTTACAATGCACAGGATTTATTAAATATACTATTTGAAAAGAACACATATACTATGAAAACACCCAGCCTTTTTCTATGTTTGTCATCAGAACTGAATTTTTGATGGGGTAAACAGAAGAGTTTTAATTTCTTTCCTGTGGGGAGAAAAGACCATTATACAAGTATAGCCTTTACGTGAATATTTCATGCTGAGTTTAAAAAAAAAAAACAAACACAAACGTAAAGTTAAAACTTAGAAGTTAAAAAGAATGGTTACTTAAACCCACAGTAATTGCATTTTGACACAATCTGCTGTGAAGTTTCTGTTCTTGTTTCAGACACATCCCATACACGAAATACATGACCTTTTGGAAAGCAAAACCCTCGCCTCTGCACTCATGGGCAAGAACACAGAGCGATGGAAGGGGCTGCAACTCACATGTGGCTCCTTTGCTGCAATGAATTGTTGGGAGAAGGAGGTAAAGGATTCAAGTGAGGCATTTGTCCACCCAGAGACTAAACTGCTGCAGAGTAGGAAACTCTTCTGCAAAGGCCAGAGAGAACAATTTTGGGGATAGGAAATGCTAACTAGTCATTGAAGCGTGCAGAATACAGGAAAAATCCTGCGAGACTGCTCTACCCAAGTGCTCACCCGACCTGAACATCAACACAATCTGAAAGCTTGTCCTGAAAAGCAACAAGAAATGCACACGCACACAGAGAGCTTGGCTGTTCTCCTGAAACCTACCAAAACCGGGCATTACTTGGACAGTTTGGACTGAATAAGCCCCACCTGGTCAAGTGGAGAATAAAAGGATAAGAAGCATTAATGCATTCTCAGATCTACCTAATCTGCTAAACCTCCAGAGAATCCCAGCACACATCTCAATGACATCCGTTTGCATCCTACACCAAAAAAAAAAAAAAAAAAGATAATACATCCTCACAACATGGAATGCATATGGTCTCATTACTTAGAAATTTGAGAAGAGAAAAAACAGAAAAACTTGACTCTGCACTCTCCCCCTCCACTCGGCACTGGTGAGGCCACAACTGGAATACTGTGTCCAGTTCTGGGCTGGCTCCACAGTTCAAGAAAGACAGGGAACTACTGGAGAGAGCCCAGCGTAGGGCAACAAAGATGACTGAGGGATTGGAGCATCTCCCTTATGGACTCTTTAGCCTGGAGAAGAGAAGGCTGAGGGGAGACCTTATTAATGTTTACAAGTATCTAAAGGGTGGGTTTAAGGAGGATGGAGCCAGACTCTTTTCAGTGGTTCCCAGTAACAGGACAAGGGGTAACGGGCACAAGCTGGAACATAGGAAGTTCCGATCAAATATGAGAAAAAACTTGTTTACAGTGAGGGTGACAGAGCACTGCAACCGGCTGCCCAGGGAGGGTGTGGAGTCCCCTTCTCTGGAGACTTTCAAGACCCACCTGGATGCAGTCGAATGATGTGCTCTAGGCAATCCTGCTTTAGCAGGGGAGTTGGACTAGATGATCTCTAGAGGTCCCTTCCAACCCTGAAATTCCATGATTCCGAGTTATTGCAGAAATAAGTTGTAATGGCAAAGGTTAAAGAGAAGGTTTCACTTTTCTCCAGTCTTCCAACCATGACTATGATCACTAAGATATCACCTTCATCAACAAGACATTAAAAATGAGCAAATTAGCCATATACTCCCTACTTCTATAATATGCTAAGATCGCCAATTACTAAGCCCTTCCTCTGAAGGCACGCAGTATCAATTGACCTTGCTGCCTGGTTTTCTCCTGGGTAGCTTGAGCCTTGGGAGCATCAAGGGATAGATAACAAACACATAAGCATGTTTGTATTAAAGATGTGACTGCCATATCCATCTATGGTGGCATGGCCACAACAGTCTTTGATATTTACAATGCTTCCCCACAGCACACAGGCTTGTTCCAGTGGAGACCAACATCAACACGATCAATATAATTACTGCAGAAATCACGCATGAAGAACCATCAAGTCGGTGTTTCTGCTGTAACACTAATAATCAGTATTCCTGGTACTGCCCCTGGTCCAATGGGATAAGGTAAATCATGCAAAGAAAGGTGCCCTGCCATGAAAAGAAAAGGAAAAACGGTCTTTATTTTCTGAAAACAAACTGTTCTTTCCAGCCCGGGAGTCTCTGCCCTAAGGAATGAGGGTACCCAAAAAACACTAGAACACCTCCCCATCTCTGTCGAGTAAAGCGTAATCAATGCAAGCTCTAATTCTCAGCGTAAAACTGGTAAGGACTGGGCAACTTCACGGAACAGGAACATGCCTGTTAACTAAACTGAATCAAAATGCCCATAATTATTGGCATATTTTTTCAAATTAATGCAACTTGTATTTTACACCTAATAGTTTAATGGGTCAGGGAAGACAGCAAAACACAGCAAGAAAAATCAATCACTATTGCTATCAAAGTTTTAAAAAATTGCTCTGCCCATGACTCCTGAAATACCTCATTTCAATTCTTCAAGGAAAAACTCAGAATAAAGCTATCTAGGAGCACACAAATTCCACAGGGATATGATCTGAAATCACAGGAAGCAGAAGGGAATGATCCCTGTAACAGACAGCCAAATGGCACAAGGATGCCAAACCCTGCTGTTGAATGTAATCCATTCGCTTGCACATTCCTTTCAAAACCAGGAGTGATATCTCAGCGGACAGTCACTCCAAGAAATCAGGTTTACGTGATTATTTCAGGGAATCAATCACGAGAACCTACATTTAAGGAATTCTTAGAGCAGAAGGCAGAATGTGATATGAGTACAGAATGGTGTTTTTCTCCAGCATGAATTATCTGGATGTGCATGCACCTTCTTTTATATAATTTCATCTCTTTTTCTTTTCTTCGAAAATGCATCATCCTGGACTCCAAATTCACAAATAAATGCTGCCCTCTTCTGGTATTCAAGCTCATCAAAACCCAATCCTTCCAAATAAAATCTAATCGTTTGGCTTTATTGTTAAACAGTGCTTATGGGGATATTTATGCTTATAAAGCCTACATATAAATAAACTGATATTATAAACAGTACAGCCAAACAAGTCAGCCAGCCTGCAGTTAAAGCAAGAGCGTGCAACGTACAAGTTGAGCTTCAGCAGTGTCCAGTGCTTGTAACAGCCTGCATTTTTGATAAATCATAGATTAAAACACACTCAAAATAACAGGATAGCTTTATGGCTGAAATGGTACAACAATATGCTTTCTGTTCAAGAAATAATTTTGAATGCCCAAGGTTGTGTATAAACTGTTGACCAAATAACTGTTGCTGTATTTGCCTAGAAATCACTGCACCAGCTCATTTTCTTGGTAACGTGTAGCAAGCTAAACGAGCCTCTCCTGATTACACATTCTGCAGTATGCTTAGTGGCATTTGGTATAATATACCCAGCATGTAAATTAGTCTTCTTGAAGACAGCTCGTTTTGAATATCCAAGAATTTTTATTATTATTATTTCTGCAAGAACTTACCAATATCATAGGCCATAAAATCTGAAGAGAAGCACTTCGCGCCATGGCTCATGGAGGTGTCGTTGTGTGTGTTTCCTCCAAATACCAGCATGGTTCCACTCATTATCACAGCCGTGTGCAAATAGCGAAAAAATTTACTGTCTTTAAGAATAGTCCTTCAAGAAATAAAAATACACGCATTAACAAAACTGATTAGTAGTTGGCAAAGACAAAACAATACAGAAATAGAAGCTGAAGGAGGTTTTGGGGTGCAGGGAGGAGTGGGGGGGGACAGTATTTAACTACTTTTACTAATGAGATGTTTAACAACTTCCTTTCCAGCCAGTTCAATTCCTCCTGTAATTTGATTTTCTCATCTTCCCATCTGCTTGTCAATTTATAGGAGAAATATACCTATTAAAGCCTCTTTCCAAAGCTATGGATCTTAAAATTGTCAATTCCTTCCCTAGGGATTATCAAATTTTCACACCAACTGGGCTTCTGAGCATAAACTCACTGATACAGACACCGCCTGGAAGGACTCCAATATTTTATAGTAACTCTAATTTTATAGTAGCCTAAAGAATTCTGTCCAACTGGGCATCATCTCTTGCTCAAAACTAACAAACCTATTTTAAGGAAATCTATGCAGCTGCCAATAACAGAGCCCCGCAGCTTAATACCAGCAAAAGTCAATGCCTCATCTATGACTAAATCATGGGATGCATTAATCATACTTGCCACTGACCTCACCTTTAATCAGCATGATTAACAGCGCTGCACACAAAGGCTCACCCTTTGTAGAATTTCCTTACTGCTTTGAGAAGGTGGGCTTGCAGGAAAACCCTGATGCGGCCAAATCTGCACCACCGTTTCCAGGCTGTCACAGCAGCAGTTCTGCAGAACAGCAGCATCCCAAATGCAGCTTGCACCGAAGCCCAGACTTTCACAACAAAATATCCAGCAAACGGTACATCAACGACACAGACCAGGCGCCTGTTCCTAAGGCACGAGCAGCGGTATCGCAGCACACAGGGGCTTTCTGACCATTACTGTGCCCTTGCTAGGGGTACAGCGTTCGACTGTGAAGCTGCCAGTTGAAACACCAGAGGGAACATGGGGAGAAACATACTTGCCAAAATAAAGATATGGGGAATGCTTTTTTACCCTTTCAAGAAATCACAAGAGGGAGAGAGGGCCTAAATTATCAAAAATATAAAACAAAGGAGTCAACGACACCAAAAAAAGTATCAATAAAGATGAGCAGACACTCCTACACGCCTTGCTGCAAGGTGACTGCTCACCTGCTCTGACAGTGCTCCCGAGCCTGACAAAATAAATGTGACGAAGGGAAATTGGTGCTGCAGCAGGAAGAATATTGTCACATTTGTGACATTTGCTGCCTATTCAGACAGATTTGCCCGCTCCACGGCTGAAGTGGAGGATCCAATGAACCAAGAAAGGAAGCGTGGTTATGACTGCATGTACAATGGAGCAGGAAGGAAGGTTTTTGGAAATTAGTCACAAGTTAGTTCATTCATCAGTATAGACTCATAAACAGTTGTTCCACAAACACAACCTACTTTAAACTCTCAAAAAAGGCGACACGGTGACTCAAATTTACATGTGTTAATTCAAAAGATAGCATCCTTTTTGTCAGGAGCCTTTAAAAACGATTTTAAGAAAACACAAAATTGAGGAAAATTTATTTCACCTCTATAGCTCAAAGTTGTGAAGTTTTGCTACAGCATTTAAATAAAACTCACCTTTGGGCAGAAACAAATCACAGAAGATTTCAGCTTAAGAAATGAACATTTCAAGTAGTTACAGAGCCAGACGAAAATGGGGTTATAATAGAAATTCTTTTGCGGTCTTAACTGCAGAATGAATTATTACTCACTTGACTGCAGTAACTGCACTCATATGCACAGTCTGTACTGCTGGCAAGAAAATCCCATCAAATATTTTTCTTCTCAGCTTTAATACAACAACAGATTAAAATGGATTTCTTGGCTCGTTCACAGTCTTGATTATATGTGATTATATGATTCTCTATTTAAAGGGACATAAAAATAACACATGCAAGAGCACACTATCTATCCCAAATGCAGGTAAATGCGTACTAATATACCCTTATCAAATACCCCACCCCCTTGTCCACTATAAATAAAAAAAGATGGGGTGGTGTACAGAAAGAAGAACTACTTACCACATATGGGAATCAACTTCATACTTGTACAAGTCATCTGCTAGCCTGTATTTGTTGGCACTGAATGCTTTGTAACCTCCATGGATATAAATTGATCTTGTACTTGGATCATAAACGCTACTGTGACCATACCCTCCTTGAACCAAAGCTCCGCTTGTCTGTAAAATGTTCCATGTATTTGCGGCTGAGAAATGAAAAATGTGAGTGACAGAACATAGTTAATTTATCTCCATTAATAACTTATCAACAAATCTGGTGGTGAAACAAATTGAGTTTCCCTTGACTCAGGTCTAGACACTGTCTCTACCACTTCATATCCAAAAATATTCTCCTTCAAGGAGTTTGTTGTCAAGAAGTATTGTCAAGTATTTTTAATTAGATCAGAAACATCTCTTCTACAGTCATTTATTACATTTTGCAGAAGAGCTAAGTAAATGAGCGATAAAAAGTACAGAAATAATACATTGCATTTCAATGACATGAAAATGCCAGCACCGTGGCTTGATTTGGAATATACAGACAGACATCACTGAAGCCAAGTATGACTGAAGAATACTGCAGTTAAAACCTGATATGTGATTAATGGTCCTATATCTCACTAAGATAACATTGGTTTGAAGCACTCTAGACATAATATAATGGCAAGTCAAACAAAAATGCTAAGTTACACACCAAATATCTGTAGCAAGTACAGAATGAAACCCTACACAAGCTTCCTAACCCCAGGGCAGATCAGGAACACGAAAGGCAAAGGAATTGAACGGCCTGCAAGATCACATGTGGAGAAACAGAACAGTAGGAAAATCACAACACTGCCCCACACATCCTGGTTTTCTCTAGCTTTCGCCTAGACGAAGAAGGCTCACTCATGTGGACATCAGTGAACCAGAATAGGCTCCAGTAGATCCTCTGGATCAGGATGACTGAAGGATAAGGATAACAGTTCAAAAAGTGCAGACAGGGCCATTACTTCTGACAATAAGCAGCACATTCATATTGAGAAGTTCCTGTGCTTAACTATGTTCTCTTCCTGGTCGGTGGAGCAAGGGACATGCCTCTGAGAACCATCTCAGAGCAGCTAAGCTAAATAGAGTTTCGGTTCATCTGGAGAGCCTCCTACACTTCTCCACTGATGATACCGGGAATGTCTGGATCTTAAAGTCAGAGTTTGGACTATTCCCAGACATATGGGGCAAATGGAAGTCCAGAAAGTCATTCCCTGTTCCCTTAAACATTCAGTAACCACCACTCCTGGGAACAGGGCTATCAGGTTATGTGGATACTTGGTCTGAATTGTTACAGCTATCCTTGTATTCACAGGATACAAAAAATAATTTCAAAAATGTTTGCTTTGTCAGAGGGAGAGAGGAAAATTAATTTAAATGGTTCCACAGTTATCCCTTTTTGTCCCTCAATTACAGCTTTTTTGTCTTTGGGACCTAATAAGCTATATAAAGCTGGAGGCACGTGGCTGCCTGCTCGCTGTTTGTGTTATACAAACACTGGAAGTTAGACTGAATGTCACGTAAATACAAACAGAAGGAGAAGACATATCTGTCATTGTTTTCCTGTGTGAATATGGATCATTTAAATCAATTTTCAAACCAACTCTTAAAATTGAAGCAAATGGTAGGTAGGGCCTCACTCACACAGGCTGTATTCCTGGACATTGCTGATATACCCATAAAGAGGGCAGTGCCCAAAGATGACGAGCATGACCGTGCTGTTGTCTTTCAGGGTGACGATGTGTGCCGAGTGGCCAACAACTGCATACTGCTCCTTGGCTGTTGGCGTTGCTTGAGACCAGGTCTGGGTGGGAATGTGGAACACCCACAGCTGGCTGGTCACGTTCCCCGTTGCATCTATTTTTCCACCATACATGTATATATCATCCTGAAAGAAGTTAGATTTAAAATGAGTCCAGCCATTTTGGCACTTAGGAAACAGCTAATATTTAAGTAATGAAGTTGTTGTATTTTATCTTTTCTAAAGCTAAGTTTTTCTCCTCTCTTAAGGAGAAACATATCTCCTTCACCAGTCACATTTGATATGAAAGCAACCATGACTGCCAGGGTTTGTACCCAAGTTCACAATGTGAGAATACCTTCAACACACACAATTCACCCTACATCAGGGTATGTAGGGGAACAGGTGTATGGGGCAGGACTCACCATCAGATGACATACATCAAAATTTAGGTGCCTGTACACTAGCTGAGTGTCTAAGCATCCACTATAAAAGATAGTGGAGCCTGGAGAACAATTCAACGGTTGAAAAGCAGGGAAGGTGAGCCTACTTTTGAGCGAGCTGACTTGCTTCTCCAGATTTCACTACCTGTACTGACTAGGTCTGTTTTCACTATAAATGGAGCTCAGAGGCTCCCAAAGGCACCCAAAATTAGGCACCTGAAGTCATATGATTTAATAAGCAAGCTCAATCACTCCCATAGCTTGCAAATGCAAACAGCAGAAGATAGCTGGTAAGAAAGGCAGTTATGATGGAAACTCCTCTGTGTCTGTACACTAAAACTTTGTCTTCTGATTTAAAGCACTGACACAAAAAAAAGAGGACCCTCTGCAAAGAGAGGAGCCAGGGCAGTTAAGAGACGGTTTTATTAATCATCCTGTAAGAGCTAAATTCCAGAACTCTATCCAGTTTCCTCTGTGAGTTTCTCCAGGAATCTCAGAGTCAGTCATGGACCCAAAGTGCTTGTGGAGCCGTTTCCCTACTGACAGCATGGTAACCTTGAAAAGGGAAATTCTCTACTGTAGCTGGTGCTTGGGAAATTCCTTAGAACCACTGCCCGTCACTGATAGTAAACCCACTTATCATACCCTACTTTTAAAACAGTTATTTGCAGAATGTGCATCAAGCCTGCGCAGGTAGAAATTACCATCCTACTCAGGTTCTTCAAGTGTTCTGTTTGTGAATGGCGCTGTGTGGAGTTTTTCAGGCGTTTATAATTATGCTTTATACAGGCTTAGACTGTGATGAGCTAATTAACATTCCAAAACCAAAGGTCAGTAAAGGATTAGCTCATTTCCTTTTCAAAGATTTTGCCATTCTGCTCTAACATGGCCTGCACCCACGGCAAGTCATGCAGGTGAGAAATGAGGTAAGAAGCAGTCAAATCCACTTGTCATTTCAGACGTTGGAAGAATAGATTCACAGGTCTACTGCAGAAGCAAAGCAGGTTCCAAAAATTCCTAATTCAGCAGCTCTGCTTGGGTGCTCTGGACCACAGCTCATAAAAATATTTACGTGGTTTACACAAAAGGCAATTGGGGAATCAGATGAAGTCCAGCAAACTCTAGCCGTCAGGCATGTCTTGCAAGCACAGACAGGAGGAGGAAATAATGGACTCACTCACCTCAGTCAGCCTTAAAATCTCTGAGAAAAGCGCAAAGGAGGAACACACAAGTAAAGGCATTACAGACTTCCTAGGATACCAGTCCAAGGACTCCCTCCAGTACAAGTACACAGACTGAGATATCTATGGAGAAGCCTTTGAAGTAGAAATGCTTCTCCCAAAGCAAGACTGATCTGTGGAAAGGGGTGGGCGTAGGTGGAGAAAAGGAGGAAATCATCTGGGAGATGAGTCTGCAGCACTGAACTTACCTTATGTAATGCCAATGAATGACCGTATCTCATCTCTACAGAGTTCACCGTGTTGTTCAGTGGAAGCCACTCTTCAGAAATAAGATCATACCTGTAAAATAAAGATCGAATTAATTATCTGAGAAGTAGATAATAAAATTGAGAAAATTATTGCTCATCCTTTCCAAGATTTGTGGGAAGTTATTTTATTTTGACAAAAGTCCTACCAAGATTTCAGCATGCACAAAGCACTCAAAGAGTACTTCTGGATTAAAAAAAAAAAAATAAAAAAATCCAGTCAAGCCTGCTCTGTTACGTAATGTCCACACATTGATTTGCTTTACCCTGAGGTTTTTCTTCCCCAAGGAAAACCAAGACGTAATGCATCATCTATTAAGCTATGACAACATACACCACAGGATCCACCCAAAAGAGCAGAAGTTTACACTAAGCTCAGACAAGTTCCAACTACTTGATTAAAAAAGAAAAAAAATTGCCAATGTTTAAAAGGCACTTTTTAATTATGTCTTTGTCTTTCAAGCGTATTTTTTCTGTGAACTGGAAGCAAGATAAACCCTCTGCCCTGAAAATGGCCTGTGGCTTTTTAGATAAAAGCATGAACTATACTCGCCAGGCTTACAGCCTTAAAAGATAAAATCACCTCTGAGAAAGTGTTCAGTGAAGCTACAGGGCATCTGTTGAAAAATCAGGCATGACTTTGAAAGAGTAAATTGTGGATGTAATCAGCAACTATTCTACAACTGAAAAGTGTGCATTTTCAGCTCTTCTTTAACTTCCCCTGGAAGAATTATTACCTCTGGATGTGAGTGCAGAACACACAGCTCTCACTTAGGTCCATGAAAGCAAAATACACAGAGGTATCCCTGGGAAAAAAAAAATCCAGCTTTTGCCTAGACCTGCCCAAATATTATCAAGCTCAAGAGGAAGCCTGAAATGTTTTTATGGGGGTTTTCCACGAGGCACCCAATTACTATTTGATATCTTAGTTATTATTAAATCTCAACTAATTGCATAAATGTCATCAACCTAAATGCCATTCCCTGTTTGGTATCCCATCCACTGTGCATAAACATGCACAGTAATCAGTAGGTATTAATTAAGGACTCAAACACTCTGAAGTCACACACATATAATATAAGGAAGGCCGAATAACACTGAAGCAAAACTACCCTCTTTGAATACGAGGCCAGATATAATTTAGAAGCTAGCTAAATATGCAGTGAATCATCAAACGCTGTCAGAACCAGATGAATACAAAATTCACTGAACATCAGGAACCTTACGCTTGTTCTTTTCCAAAATTAGCACCCCTTAGCAGCGTCTTCCCAGATCTCAAACATGAGTCTAAGTTTTTATTACTGCTGTTTTCCCCTGGAGATGGAGTGTAAGCCAAAGCACAACACGTCGGATGACATTTTTCTAAAAATAATTCTCAAATCCAAGTTTCTCTACTTAAGACTTTATTATCTAGGTTTATACTCACGCTAAAACCTTCTGAGAGTCAGAATGATTGAAGACATAGCCTCCAACAATCCACATTTTATTGTCATGGATTACAGTTTTGTGAGATGCTCTAGGAAGCTTTGGAAGAGAGTATTCCTCCCGGGTCCAGAATGACTGGTTTGCAGGAACAGGAATTGAACAGCCAGGACCTGAGAAAATAAGGTTTAAAAATTAGGCTGATTTTTTCCAAAGTTTGTATTTCAGATAGGTCAATATCCTGCACCACAGGTGACAAAAATGATGCATGGACAGGTAACAGGTGAAAGTTGCAATCCTCATTTCTTTGCCTACACCAGCAATCTGTGATGGACCTGGTGTGCAACCTTAACCATAACCTCATACTTCAAATTTAAAATTGTTTTCAGAACTAAAAAGCAGTTCCAGACTAGATGAAACGGCCATGCAAAGCAAAGCAGACACGTCGCTCTGTTCTCCCGCACTGTGATTACAGATGGGCACGGGGCAGACCCCTTCCCAACTCTACACTAAGAGCATGTCTTATAGCACTTACCTAGCTACCATGTGCCCACAGAAGCCCCAGGACAACCTGCAAAAGCTTCAGGAGACCTCCTTAGCGGTATGCTATAAAAAGCCAAGGGTCTACAGCTATGTTTTCCTCTCTTCATTCCTCTCCTTCTCAGCAATACTTTTTTATGAATTGTTCACTTCCCCCCCCTCCGCCCGCCCTGTATTTCTGCTTCTCTTAAACCAACTTTTTCACTGCCAGGCTTCCCTCCACAGCTCCCCGTGTCATGGCAGAAGAGGAGCAGCAAGCAGGAAGTGAAGTAAAAAGCTGCATGGATGCTCTCCCTTCTCGACGACAACCGTCTGCACGCACAGGGCTACTACAGACACCAGAACGTACAGAACCTGCTGAGGCCTTGGAAAGGGTATAGGTTTATCAGGACAGCCTTTAGACAGTCATAAAAGTGAGTCACTGTGTACCGGAGTTATGGTCTTGACTATAAGAGACAGCGCCTGCTCGGTTTTTGCTGAGTTTCCACCAGCAGTAATCTTAGTAAAGCAGATCAGAGTCTGGCTTATCACCTTTGAAAAACTCCTGGTTTCTGAGGTAGAGTGACCATTTCCAGATGTAAAAAAGTTTCAGAATAGGACAGGGGAGAGCAGCTTGGATCTCATTCTGCTACTGTTTGGTTTGGGGCTTTCCTTTGTTCTCCCCCAGCCCCCAGCAATAGATAGAATCATAGAATCCTTATACACTAACCTGCTACAGAAATGAAAGAACGGCAGGCTAAAAATCGAGCAAACATAAGCTCACCTTTGCTGTCAGTGCACAACCAGACTCCAGAAAAGCATCAGGAGACACTGCACTACATAAGGAGATGTGGCGTTACAGGCAAGTACAAGCCCTGCCGTATATTACCTGTGGCTGGTTTTACATCTGAGAGGCAGATGCACCCTGTAGCAAGGTTAACACATTCCCCTTAGGATGCTCCTTTTGCTAACCTGGATTCTTTCCGCAGTGCCTGACACCCTGTCTGTTTTTGCAGCGTAGCTGAGTGGTGGTAGCAGGTGCTGCCAGTGCTGTGGCTGGCTGCATTTCGTATGAGACTAATACTTGCATGTCAGTATACCTATGCAAAGCAAAAATGTATGTTTGGTCCAAACCGTTGCTAAGACTGACATGGTTGACCAGCACAGCTGCACATAAGAATAAGGCATTTTGTGGGTTCAAACAAGTTAACTACTGCCACTTGGCTTAACTTCGCTTTAGGTGCACACTAACGAGACTTCAAAGTTTTTTATCCAATGATTACATGGAATAGGCTGGTAATGCTTTGTGTAGTAGCATAGTTGCTTTAAAAATAATTTTTTTATCAATGACGTATGATCTTTTGATATGAAAAGGTAGATGGAAGCATCAGATACTTTGTTCCTAGTCAGAATGCTAATACTTGTCAGGCAGAACATTCTCAAATACTCCCAATTAAACTGCAAGAGCCACACTTAAAAAAGGCATCCTCTTAGAAGAGCTTCTCCATATTAATTAGGAGGCTTACCTTGCCAGCCTGCAGAGCACAAACATGCCTTAGTATCATTAAAGTTGCAATGCCCCTTCTCGGGCGCCCCACAGTCATCCGTGCAGTAGGGAATATCACAAGCTTCTCCCTTCCAGTATTTGGCACATTCACATTCAAGAGTGTTGCTGCTGTTATTGAGCTTGCACTCTCCTCGGCTGGAGCAATTATTGGGACACATATTGAAACTGCGAACACCAGGGAAAAAAGGTTTGTCAGTAACAAAACAGATTCCCAAGCTGCACCTCTTATTAACAAATACGAGAGCGATGCTGATCAAAAGTTAATCCAGCAGTTCAGCTGTTTAACAAACAAACCAACAAGAGCCGCTCATTCAGAACATGACGTGATGGACCTGTGGAGATTTTTTTTCCTCTATCATCTACAGAGCTGCCTCGCTTAATGAGTTAAACTTACAACTCCTCTGAAAAATTATCAATATGATCTTTAGCTATTTGTAATGCAAACGAATTGCCTTGAAACACCCAACAGTAAGTGAAGAATTTAATCAGTGCTTAAGGCTTTTGTGGTGTCTGTGCAATTTATACTTAAACTACTCACAATTACGTGCTATTCCAGGATCTGCTTACCAAAGGAACACACTTGAGATGAATCCCAAGCCAAAGATGTGCCTGGTTTGCATCATTTCTGATTTTATAATATCTGCAGTGTAGCTGAGGCAAAACCAGATAGGTCTTTGTCGAAGATCCAAATTCAGAAACCCTATTCTTTTCCAAATTCCAGTTTTTACCAGTCTATCAACCAGTATAACTCACAGATTGGGATTACTACTGAATATTCTCAATGTCACAGGATAGGTGGAGTCACTGGCTCCAAGACCATAATTTCACAAGTATTTGTCACTCTAGTACTAACTATAAAGGCTATTAAACTGAAAATAATTAAATACATGCTTTTATCGACTCTCTGAAAAAACACTAGGAAGAAACCTAACGACCAGAACATGTAGAAGAAACCAAACAGAAAAAAGTACTTGAAAACTGTTTGAAATGATGAAGAAAGTGAAACGTCAAAGAAATATTAAAATATCTTAAAGGAACTTGAAAAAGGCAGGTTATTCTTTGAGAATCTTTTTGTATTGCAATGGTGCAATACCAACAGCTGGCGGTAGATGGTGGCATGGCTTATGGTATCAGCCAGACTTTCAAAATGCTGGTCCTTCAGCTGTGTTTCAAGTAACTTTGCAAAGACTCCTCATCGCCTTCTGGAGCTTTCAAGGGGTGCTGAATGTTCCGCGTTTTTCAAAGAATCCATTGTATATTTAAGTGCTGAATAAGGATGAAGGCATCAAGAATAGTATTCACAGAATCTTCATAGAATCATAAAATCTTCATGGTTGGAAAGGACCTTTGAGATCACCGAGTCCAACCATACACACACAAAAAACCCCTACATTCTCTGCCACTAGAGCATGCCCTGAAGTGCCACATCCAGACGATTCTTAAACACCTCTAGGGATGGTGACTCAACCACCTCCCTGGGCAGGCTGTTCCAGTGCCTGACCACTCTTTCAGTAAAGTAATTCCTCCTAATA
>VXBH01007713.1:693626-706051 GCA_013400035.1 Rynchops niger | reverse complement strand
TTTCCCCAGCCACTCTCCCCCAAGCCGCTAGCGTTGCTTGGCGTTGTTGTGACCGAAACGCACAACCCGGCACTTGGCCTTATTAAACCTCATACAATTAAAAAAACTAAAACCATCATTTTATAGGAAAATTTCCAGTTTTGCAAGAAGTCAGTTATAATCAAGGATTTTGCAGCTCATTTTTTTGAGAGAGGAGAGAACTTCTGCAAGTTACACCCAAATCAAAATCTCCCAGTGCAGCACAAACATAACTTCTATCTGTAGGAGCAAAAAATTCAAAATCCATGTTCCCTACCAGAAGCAAGAAGTTACAACTCTGCTAGTATGTCCACACTGAGACCATTTATTTCAAAACAAAACCTTTCTAAAAGCAGACAATGAATCAGGGAGTACCCTCGAATTATTTTTAAAAAGCTTATCAATGATGACTAAATATACATTAGTGAACAGAAAGCACCCATCTATAATATTTAAAATATGAACCAAATAACATAACAAAACCATTGCAGACTAAAAAGGAGACAGATTAGGCAACTCAATCCAAGGACTGAATAAGAAAGAGCATCACAAAGAAAACTGCTTGAGAATCCTCAACAGTAGGTACAGTTCAGTGTTCCCGGTGAAATGCGTGTGCTTATGCAAAAGCATCTTTCTGCAGAATGCATAAGAGCACACACATGCACAAAATACATCAATTCTGGCTGACTGAATGTGATCCAATAAATCTAATAATATAAAATAAATAATATGATGTCTTTCTGAGCAAACATTTGTGCACGCTTACAATTGACAACTGAAGTTAATGTTGAGCACATTACAGTTATTAGCCATTGCAAGGGTATAATAAAGATAAAAATATAAATTCCAAGTATCTACTCATAATTACATGCTTCAATGGCAATTGCTTATTTCAAGACAAAACTGAGAAAAGAGGAAACCTCCTTTTCCTCAACTTGCAGCATCACTTTGGAGTAGTACTACTTACTTGTATGTGATGTTAAACCCTGTTAAATTATAGGCAGCATCACTGAAGAAATGCAGAAGAGCATATCCAGAAGTAGCTACAACTTCTGGTACCGTTTCGTTGCTATCTTTCTCAGGAACAATAAGACCACTGGAAAAGAAAAAAACCCAAACAGTGTTAGAAGTGGAATAAAAGGGAGCAAAGCAACAACAGTAAATGCATCAGTATTAATAAAACAATTGAAACAAGGTATTTACTTGCACCTATTGGAAGTATAATGAATGTGCGTAAAGTAATCACGTTCATAGAGCAGTGTTACCAGGTTGTTTTTCTTCAACAAATCTCCTTAAATAGTCAAAAGAAAACATCTAAACATTGTGAGTATGCACACTCAGCCAACCCTCAGAACAACCCCGTTCAAAGGCATAAGAACCCTCAAGACCCTCTCAGAAAGGTAAAACTACATTTTTCAGAGACCAATTTAGTAAGCCCCTTACTTGGCTTAATTATCTGCAATATGGTGACCATGTTACCAACCAAGGAGTGCAGACAAATTAGGGTATCACGGCTATGGAGAGTAGCGTTACTGCTGCCCTCAACATGCACGACTTTGGTCTACAACAGGAATAAATACAGAAAGGAATGCTAATAGAAAACCCTGAGGTAATCAACTTGGCTCTTCTGCAAGATAAGCGTATATTAAAAGTGTTTAACCTGAGTAAACCTGAAGCTGTCTAGAATTCCAGTTATTCTTACACAAAAAGTCTACTTTCCTTCCCTTATTATTCTGCCATGATTTAAACAGGACCCATTCCTAAAACAAGGTGACATGCTTGAAAACAGAAATTACTCTGTCCCAAAAGCATAAAACCTGCCCATCTAAACATCTGCCGAGCCCAGTATCTCCTCATGACTATGGACTACAGCAAATGCTTGGGAAAGACTGTGACAAATAAAGCAAGTATGGGGCGTTTTGGTGATGTGTTGCCCAGTTTCCAGAAACCCACAGTTCAGGTGCTTTGACCTGGAGAATGCACCCAAGTTAGCCCATTTAAATAAACCATTCATCCGTGCTTCTATCTAATTCCTTTCTCACCCATTTTTACCCTTTTCATGTAGAAAACATGCAGCAGGGAGGTTGACAATTTAACTCTGCAGTGGCAGAGAAAGGACTTCTTATATTCGCTTTACACCTGCTGCCTGATCATCCACCACTGTCTCTTGAGCTCCTCCTCTAGAAGTAAGTACAACCACCCTTTATTCACCATAATCCTGCCATCCACTCTTTCATAAAGTTCCATCCGACTTATCGCATCCACATTTGTTGCCTTTTCTGTCCTAAAAAATTATCACGCTCACTATTCCCACCCCATTCATTGCTTCACACTTCTGGACGCCTCTGGCTGTTTCTCTACACCTTTCCAGGATCTGCTAGTTCCTCCAGCCTTTTAGTTTTCCAGGGGTGGTGGAGAAAAGGGAGGATGAAGGGCAAGACTATTTACAGTATTCAAGATTGGACGAACTACAGACTTATATAACAATGGTTTGCCAAAACATTTGGAGTAATCTGAAAATGAGACTAAATGTCTCTTGAAAAGATTAACTACTACCTCTTTACGTACTGCATAAAATAGTTTGTATCTGAAAGGAAATGTTGATTCTTCTTTTAACAGAAGCCTGACAACAACAAAACAAAGAAGTCAATTTCTCCCTCATACAAAAGACATAAGATTAGGCATAAATTTGAAGTCTATTCAATTTATTTTTTTAAAATCCTTTATCTAAGCAAAGCGCATTGTCTACCACCGCCCATTCACAGTCAGCTGCTATTTTCTTGTAGAGAACCATCTCTCCCCTAGCCTCAGTCCTATTTTCAAAAGCTAAGTCGAAGCTTTTTGAAAAGCAGAGACTCCGAGGCCCAGAGCGGAGGGTGTCGGGCAGGGGATGGCAGGCAGCTCCGGGGCTGCAGGCAGCCGGCGCAGTGGCAGAGCCCCGCAGGTCTCCTGGGAAAGCAGCCGAGCCTGGTTTCGTGCCCGGTGACTTCTGAATATCTGAGGGCACCACGGACTAAAAAGCAACGGTGAAAAGCATTTTTTCCCCCTGAAAAGAACTTACTTTTCCTCTCTTCAGATTTATTCAGAACAGAGAGAAAATGCATTTGAAGACAGTTCCCCAGGACAGGGTAAATGAGTTTCTACACCGGAGGAAAACGCAGCTATCCACAGCAGCCCATTCACATTGCCTGTAAAGCACTTTTTTGTGACCTGAATTTTTCTGTCCCTGCAATACAATACAATGGTGTGCTCCAAGAATAACACAGACACCCAGTGATCCTTTCCAAAAGCTTTTGCTATAGATGTTGGGGGTGTTTGCACCAAGAGTAACAGATGAATGTGTTACCTATGGGCTGGGTAAAACTGCAAACTGTACAACAGCCCTTCCCCCACAGCAAGTCTTATTGTGGACAAAAAGATAACTTTCATTTTACCAACATGCCATAAAAACACAGTAACCTGATCCCATGTTTTGGGTAAACAACTCCAGCACATTTGCTGATATGTAGCTCAATAAATATTTCCTCATGAGAAAGCCAATTATTTTTTCCTCTTTCAGGTCTCAAGGATATGGGATTAAAAGGTAGAATTCACTGCCTTTCTCTCCACGTGTAAGAAGTGCCTGTTTCATTCTAAAATTTGGGGCTTCTGATATGAAGATGATCTCTCCCAAGACTGTCTCATGAAACATCAAAGAACAAAAAGTCTAATAAATTTCTCCTTGCTATTTGGTTCATAGTTTTCCTTTGTAATGCAAACCATAGGATGGTACCTTTCGGCCACAGGAAAACAGACATCTGAATATAGTTCAGGGTAAGGCAAACTACAGCTCAGGGACAAGAGAAAATTCTTTTGCTCTGGTTTATTCTTCTTTGGTCTTATTCTTGCAGCACTGACTGATACTAAAGGGCAATCTAACTGGAAGGCCCTGGAGAGGGGAGAACAGCAGCAGCAAAGAATAAAAGTACAGAGCGAACAGTCATAGTGAGAGAAGACAAAAGTCTCCCCCAATAACCCTTCCTAATAAAAGGACTAGCACAGGACAATTATTTGTTTTCTTTTAGAAATTGTGATTTTGAGATTTGTTTGGGAAGAACGCAGGTACCTCCATAGCAGATGCTCTCCCCAAGTCTCCCACGCACGCGCTCCTCTCTTTCCATCTTCTTCTGATGACTCAGATATAAGTGTACTAAGGAGGATGTTATCCCTCCTATACAAGTTTAAAACAGCCTGATGAAACCTCATAGAGAGATTGTAATTTCATTCAAGAGAAAGCCATGAAAAGAACAAAACACAATGATAACGATAAGGTCTGTGAAAGGTCGAACCAGAAAACGGTGAATAAATTAGCGTGTGCACGGTATCATTTTGAATAAACCAGCACAAACAGAATTTATATTATCTGCCATGAATAAAAAAATCCAATAGGCAGAATCAGAATGATAAAGGATTATGCAAAATTTCCTTTAAACTACAATCCAGAATCTCCCAGAGACTCAACTCTGGCCAAGATTAGTCTATTTCAAAACGTACTGCTTCATTTCTTTTTATAAGGTTTCAAAACATTTCGCAATCATCACTACTCCAAAGCAAATAAATACTCCTACTCATCAGCTCAGCTGTCCAATGACACTATTTCTTCGGCATTGAAAGGCAAACCCCTGGCTTTGCCCTGAAATAACTTCTATTTTCTGTGTGCTGGATTTGCAGAGCCAGTGGCAGAGTGAAAAAACACTATCCAGGAGACCTGACTTCTCTATGGCTCTCCACACACCGCCTGCCTTGCTCTCTCCCCTGCAGCACAGAAAAATAGGAATTATTTAAAACAAAGGGCATCTCCTCTACCGCTTTTCCTTGATTTGCTATGCAAGCGTCTCATCATTTTCTCCTGAGACATAACCTGCCAGCGTGGCAGAGATCAAAAATGTAAGCAGCTCTACCGAGCAGCAAACAGTCAAAGGAAGATGGGAGCCAGGAAAGGAGAGGGAGACAACACAGAGTACAGATCACGGAGAACAGGAAGGATGAAGGTGATACCAAAGCATTGGTGCTACACTGGCGTCTCAATCTATTGAAATGCAATAAGAAACCATTCTCTTCTCTCAATTTTTAAATGCTTTTTGACCCATCTAGACACACATGTATGCAAAACAAACACCATTTCTTCCTTACTAAAAACCAGTCCGTGCACATCGCTACACTCACAAGAACAGAAATAAACAAAAAACATAAAAAAAAAACTAAAACAGAAATTACAAGAGACTAAAAATAAATCAATGCCAAAAAAAGGAGGGGGATGAAAATAAGGAGATGCCTCAAATTGATTTTCTTAAAGGAAAAGCTAAGATTCTTGTGCAGCAAGATGACTCCCAAACAGAGACTTTTAAGGAAGGAAAGCAATTACCATAACACTTATAAAAATAAAAAAAAAAAGAGACTCATTATTGAGAGCTGGCAGCACCCCAAAGTACAATTTTTTCTTGAATCCTTTTTCTCCTGCCGCACTACAGACAGACACAGCTGCTGCAGCAGCAGCACAGGGCAAGCCTGGCCCAAGAGCCCCCCCGGATCAAGGGGGGTTTGCCCCAAAAACCTCTCCAGTTCTTACATGACACTCTTCCTTCCAGAGCCAGCAGAACAAGGACAAACCATAAGCATATCAAGATATGTCTCAGTAATTTTTCATGATTATGTCACATGGTGAACGTGACAAAAAGCTGTATTTCAGAAGAACATGGACTGAAAAGCCTCAAAAGAAGTAACATCTTTTTTGCCATTACAGTGAATAAGTACTTTAAAAGTTAAAAAAATTATTTTAGTATCTAGTCTTCAAGAGACAGAGCATGCTACCGGCCACAGTGCAAATGTCTTTTCATTTTTTAAAACCTAAAGTCTGTTACCTGTAAAGCTCAGTACAGGACATTTGAATTAAAAAAATAAAAATTAAAAAAAAAATCAAAATCTTATTCTTCAGTCCATCAGACTTCAAGAGAAAAGAACTGAGAAAGTGAAGAGCTGAAGAAACTTTCTGCTCTAAACTTCCTTTATAGGCCTCGATTTAACTATGAGGATTTATCCTTTCAAAACTCTAGAATAGAAACTGTCCATCTCTCAAATTGATTTGATGTTTTTGGAGAGGATTACAGGTTTAGTGAACAAAAGCGATTTTGATACAATGTATTTACATTTCTCTAAGAAATCTGACTTTCCACCACAAAGACATTTTGATTAATCAATTCTCATGCATTCAAAGGTTCAGTGGGTTCACCAGTAAATGTAAACAAGGGAACATCATTCAGCAGGTACATTCCCAGCAAAATCCCAAATACATTTGTTCCTCCCCTTACACTGATTTTTTTTTTTTTTTTTTTTTTAAAAATCAGTGCTCTAAAAGTTATCACAGATACAAAGAAAACAGAGCAAAATGGTAAATACTTAGACAACAGCCTGGCAGAAGAAAAAAGTCAACTGGACGGCTCCATGAACTGAGTGTGTGCATGATGACCATATCACAACACAGTCCAGCACAGTGTCGTAATATAGTATATCCCCTAGTGCCTATCTCAGGGCACAGAATAAGAACTGATTTGGGAAGCGATGGTTGATTATGTGCTGAGTGCCAGCTCCATCAGAGGAAGGCAAGAACATTGACAGGCAAAAACCTGATTACGCACATGAACAAAGGTCATGCAACACATGCTTTGAAGCAAACAGAGCAATAAAACTGAAGCATTAAACAGCCCCTTTGTCTTCTCTCATAGAATCACAGAATGTGTTGGGTTGGAAGGGACCTTTAAAGGTCACCTAGTCCAACCCCTGTGCAATGGGCAGGGACATCTTCAACTAGACCAGGTTGTTCAGAGTCCCGTCCAACCTGACCTGGCACGTTTCCAGGAGTGGGGTATCTACCACCTCTATGGCCAATCTTTAAGCAGAGCACATACATCCACCCACAGTTCATTCTCTGCCTGTATCTGCCAGAGGCAAGGACCGCTTCTTCCTATAAGTCTATATAAGATCAGCTCTAAGTTGATTAGCTCCACTGGATACTCTCGAAACACAAATAGTACCGACTCAACATGCTTTGTGCCTTTCCCAGTGTAATTAATCCTCGTTAGCAACCCCCCTGCTGTTACCAGCTGATCATTTGCTCTAAGCAATATCAGACAAGTCGATGGTGAGGGGTAAGCAGGGTTTGTGGGTTAGTTCAGGAAGGGCACTGAGGACAAAGCAGAAGAAAGAGGGAGCCTTTGCCTGTGTCCATAGCAGCAACGTGGGGTTACAACTTCTGGCAAAGAATTGAAGGAACAGAAGGAAAAAAAAAGAAGAGGGACAACCATATGATCTATGAGGAGAAGCAGAAAGAGCAAGGTTTGTTTAGCCTGGAGGACAGACAGCTGCAGATGGGGTGAAATCTAATTGCTGCCTTCGACTACCTAAGGAGAGATTACAAAGGAGATAAGACCAGAGGTCTGCAGAAAAAGGACATGAGACAACAGACACAGGTTGCAGCAATGGAAATTCTGATTAGATACTAGTATAATTTTTTTTTTTTTTTTTTTTTTAACATGAGGTTGGCCAAGTGTTGGACCACTGGCCCAGAGGATCAATGAGATCTCCATCCTTAGCAGAAATTCACAACTTGGCTGGGCAAGGGCCTGACCCCACTCTGAAGCTGGCCTTGCTTTGAGTGAGGGATCAGACCAGGGTCCCATCCAACTCAACTCACCCCACATTCTGTGCCTAGACTCAAATTTGGGTGCATATCCACCTGCGAGTAATGAAAGGAAGGTGAGCTGCTCCTGTTTTCTGAGGGTGCGGGGGCTCACACGGAGGCACCACAGAGCAGCGAGCTCAGCAAGTGACCGTGGGGCGGCCGCTGCCATCAGTCAGTGCTGCCACCGCCACCATTCATCGGGTACCTGACAGCCACCACGAGGCGCTTCTCAGTGGTCCCACCCCCGCCCAGCACCAAGTGCAGAGCCACAGCCAAAGGTCTTGCAAAAAAATGACCATTTTTGAAGAGGAAAATGCCGCCTGCCGACCCGCGCAAAATGAAAATAAAGGTGTAAAAGCAGATCTAGTAAATGTTTAACATGGAGTAAAGGTAAAAACAGAACCAACAAAGTTCACAGATGATGAGTAGAGTTTATCTGCTTCAGATTTCTTCACTGTGCAGATGAACTTGCTGGATTTCTCTTTCCTCCATGTTTTTATTGCATTTTTGAAGCAACAGATTTACAGAGTCTCATGTTGCCTATGATCACAAATATAAACCAGCAAAGGTATTTTTAACCCTGCTTAATAGAAAACAAAAAAAGCCTAATGTACAGGACCGGATGGCCCTGGGGACACTCAGACTACAAGGGGTTTAGTAAATAGTTTATGCAGACACTTGCACTGTGTAAATCTTTGCATTATGCAAATATTTATCACAGTTAAAAAATTGATAAAACCAATTTAAAGTTTCTCCATAGTCCAGAACTGAGGATTTCCAAGATCACTTTATATTCAGTGTAAATACCATATTGTAAACACACACATTAATGAGCAGCAGAAGGTCAAGAAAAAAAAATATGAGAGCCGTGAAGAAGCGAGGGCTCAGGCAACTACTGTAAAAAGCCAGGGAGGTAACAAGCCCCAACCTTTAGAGAAGGAGGAATTTACAGTGTTTATCAACAAACACCAAAACTTTACAGTGTCCTGCTCTACAAAGCTCAATCTTGCAAATCCCCTGGAACGGTGCAAAAATGGTAAACAGTGAAATATGGTTATGGTTAATATCAAAATGTAACATAATCCAAGAAGAGAGATAAAATATGAACACTGCTCTTGAAAAATTCTAGTGCATTTATTTTTGTATCAGAAAAAGGTATTTTTCAACAGATGCTTTTTTGCGCTTCATCAAAATTAGAAGCATCTGCTATTTCCTGAACTTGGTTTACTGAGCAACACAGCTCAGTACTAATGAAGATGAAATTCAGATGTCATCTAAAGAAGCAATTTAAAAAAATAATTGAATTTTTTTCCTGCCTCAAAAATGTTATTGTATTAAGCTCACGCTTGCTTCTCCTCAGGCACAGACTTCCTAGTGATTTACAGATGATTTTAAAGTCTGAACCATAATTGTTAATGCTGTGAACTACTTATAACCTCAATTTGGAAAGCCTATTAATTTTTGGGAAACACACGAGAAACTACAGGCACAAATCACGATCATTTCACCTTTTCAACAGCGTGTTAAAAATTAGCTCGATTAGAACAAAATGACTATGAGTCAAGATGACATTTCTTCCCTCTTCCTGCATATCAATTCAGAGCATAATACCAGGAGAGCATTTCCAGGTTTTTTTGGGGAGCAGTTTTAGAAGAGAGAAGGTTTCTTCTTCTTCAAATGGGGTAAGAATAAAATAACAATTCATTTGCGTGTCCTGTTTTAACCTCAGGTTCGCCTGAAGGTTTACATGAAGCATTCTTTCACTACAAAACCACTCTGCATTTTCAGTTGAAGACCCAAAACAACATGTTGCCGTTTCAAATTTAATTTTAATCAACTTTTTGTTCTCATGCTGATCTTCTCTCATAGAGGTTACAAGGATTTTTTTAGAATAAACATGAAATATTTTTAGAACTTCATTTCACAAATGAAAGGAAGCACAGCAGAAGGTTAATTCTGGAAATAGTTAATCAGCCACTTGGAACAAGCAGAGCCCAAAGGGAACCATTAGTTTTTCCATACACAACTTGGGATTATTTTTCTGATTTCAGCTAAAAGAACAGAAAACGTAAGGTGGTGCTTGTCACTGCAAGACTAAAGTACATAAACGCACAAGTTATATTTAGGTGTCTTCGTGAAATGTCGTCGGGTAACCAACATCCACAAATTGGTCTCTCACCACAGACAGATAAGCCAAATACCAGTCATTCATCAGAAGAACACATATTTTTACACATTTTTACAAGGTTGTCTGACCCATTGTTGTTGTTTCTGAACATGTTCCAAAGAGCTTAAGAATGTAAAGTTTAAGGTACATAAGGATATACATAGTTCTGTGAGACCTATATGTCTGCAATGTAGATTGATCTTCTGTCGGTATTGACATACTATGAGTCAAACTTAAGTCATGTTCAAAATTGATAAATGGGGCAGTTTTCAACTTTAGAAGGAGCCTGCATACTGAATCATCTCAAGCTCAGCCAGATGACAATAATTTTTTGTCTCTCAAATAATCAGGATTTGGAAATGAAAACATAATACTTACACGCTATAGTGTAGTAACATGATTTGTTCATTGTAAAAGCAAAAACAACTCCTTAATTGTTTATGCTGGTGATGACTGCACAAAAGGACACTTGCTGTATGTGCTGTATTTGCAGTATTATATATTTAGATTACTGGAACATATTTATACTGCTAGAAGCCACATTTGATCCAGCTTCCAAGTTAAAGAAATACCATTGCATACAGTTAGATTCTTACCAAGGGGAACTTACCTAAAAGCTGCCAGTAAGGGAGCGTAAATTGAATCTCCATCATACACATACAAGTGGTCCCAACTGCACTCTGTGGCAAAGTGATTGAATCGAAGCCTGAGGATTGTGTTTGGCCTGTGAAAAAAACGATAATAAATAAGAGATTTGTAATTAGCCACTTGACACACATGGCAAAGTCCCACCAACAAACTCCTCCAGGGTGAAGCTCTCCTCTAAACAAAACTAAAACTGAGTGACTCAGTGTAATTGCAGATGCACCAAACGTTCTGTGGCATTCCCTTTTGGTGTGCATGCTCCCCTGATATTAAGCAACAGATTCTTTATGGTCAGAAAAACTGTGTCCTTAAACCTTTGCCCACCACGAACGTCGGAAATTGAAGAGTAGGCACTGCCAGCCTTCTGCTCTTTACCAGTACTGACTCCCCTGATGACAGGACTTTGCAGGGGTAAAATCCACATGGACAATACATTAACGTCTAGATGTGGCACTTAAAGACACAGTTTAGTCGTGGAATTGGCAGTGTTAGGTTTACAGTTGGACTCAATGATCTTAAAAGTCTTTTCCAACCTAAATGATTCTATGAAGAATCACAGCCACCATGAAGGAACTAACCAGAGCTCTTTTTCTTGTTTAACGGATTTTCTGCAGATTGATATGATTACAATGGCCTGAGATTATTTATTTGCCCAGAAGCTGGCAGAAATCCTTCTTCTATTACTTTATTACTTCTGCAGTACTGCAAGATGGCCCTCCTGAGGGAACTCCCTCCAAACTGGAAATTGGAAATATGCCTCAGTGGAAGCTAACTAAAGTCTTGCTCACCACTTTCTGGGAGCTGGAGAAAACAGGTTAAGGGAATGCAGAGGAGACCCGTCTTCTACAGGATGGGAGGCCCTGGGGCTTTACCTTTTTCCAAAAGGCAGGCCTTTGATTATTATTGGACTGTCAAGATGCAGTAACCACTCACTGCCCCCCATTCCTTACAAACGCTAACCAGGTTGCTTGACTTTCTTCTGAAGTTGTGTTACAAAAAATACTGGGACCAGTTGACAATGAACAAGCTGGAATTACTGGGGAAAGACTTGCTGCCTTCCACCTGAAGGCAGTGGGCCCAGCAGACCCCAATGTTAACACCACTGGCCAGGTCAAGAAGAGTCTTGTCTGTTGACATACTAAGTTAAGAGCAGACCATCAAGGGGCCTGATCTTCTGAGATGTATCAGCAGGATAAAGGTTTTATTTAGTTGATGTGGGGATGGAAACAGTCATTCAGACACCAAAACACATCAGCATTTCCTTCACTCCATACACAGAAGAGGCCCACTAAGCCATAAACAAGTAACATATATTTAGATACCATTAGTTTCATGGCTAATAGGCAAAGACACATCTAAAGAGAATCACACAGAAGCCACAGCAGATATCTGATTTAGAGCTCAGCTCAAGGAGGGTGAAAACACCACTAATGTTGTGCTCTGACCCTGAGATAAAAAGCAAGTGAATCTATAGCACAGAATAGTAGGGGAAGGGACCTCTAGAGATCATCTAGCCCAACGCCCCTGCCAGAGCAGGGTCATCTTAGAGCAGGTTTCATAGGAACGCATCAAGGCAGGATTTGAATGCCTCCAGAGACGGAGACTCCACCACCTCTCTGGGCAGCCTGTGCCAGGGCTCCGCCACCCTCAAAGTAAAGAAGTTCCTCCTCACGTTTAGCTGGAACTTCCTATGCTCAAGTTTGTGCCTGTTACCTCTTGTCCTGTCCCCGGGCACCACTGAAAAGAGCCTGGCCCCATCCTCCTGACACCCACCCTTGAAGTATTTATAAGTGTTGATAAGGTCCCCTCTCAGCCGTCTTTTTTCCAGACTGAGGAGACCCAAATCCCTCAGTCTTTCCTCATAAGAGAGGTGTTCCA